>JBBGZY010000840.1:3667500-3982840 GCA_037952925.1 Lithobates clamitans | reverse complement strand
GCTTTCATGACGTAAATAAGTTCTGTAATACATAGCAGACTGTTAATGTTTTATGAGTTTATGCCCTGATAGACTTGTCACATGGCTACCCTAGAAATTGGCATTTCCCAGCCAGATGAAAACTTTGTTGCAGGGTTTTATAGAAGTTTTAAAATGTAGATTAACTGTTTAAACAACTGGATGGTTAAATGCCTGCACAAAAGAAGGGTCCTAACATGATTTTAGTTTTGTGTGTTTATCAATTAAAGTTTCTGAAGTGGAGGTTGATCTTGGTGGCTTGGCACTACAGCCCTTTCCCCCTGATCCTCATTCTTCAGTTATGATGTACAGCCCTGTGACCAAAAGTGAGGTCTTGAAGGGATGGACAGCTAGCCTTACCATTCACGACTTGTAATGTGATTTGACAAGTCGCAGCCTATTGCCAGCAATCGTACTGTTCAAATCTCTGCGACCTTCAGGTGCGACTTGCATGAAGCCACACAGATGTTTTCCGAGTTGCACTCAAAGCTTCCTCTTTTGGGGTGGAGCTCCACTTTTAATGCATTCACTGCATTAAGTAAATGCCTTTAGTAGATGCTGGGAAGCCATGCTGGTCTTTTAGCATCAGCCGGTTGAGACACCGTCCCTGGAAAACCTGTGTGTGTGTGTGTGTGTGTGTGTGTGTGTGTGTGTGTGTGTGTATATACATTTCTTGCATCTGTTTGGCTTTTTCCTTTTTCATCAGGGTGTAACATGTTACTGTAGTGCACCCCCCCCCCCTATATCCCTTGTGACGGTGAGCGGGAGATCTTCTTCTCACCCCAAAAAAAAATTGGCCATGTGGGTCTCCACCCACCCGACCGCATCAGTCAGAGGTCTGTGAATGGAAAACTACAAGTCCTGACGTGAACGTCCAAGATGAAGCTACGTCAATGAACCACGGTGAAACGCGTTGACGTCACAACGCTCCCCGGTCCAAGCGCCACGGGCTGAGAGGAGAGTGTACGGTGGCTGGCCTTAGCTGACCTTACTAGCTAGCGGTGGGCTCCAAAGCAGCTGATACCAAACGGATACCATATTGACCAGAGGGACCGTTCCAGTATCGTGACCACCGCAGCCATAAACCCTCCAAGGAGCTACTTTAACAGCACCGACGGAAGTTCCCGGCAGCTACCTCAAGGGTTCCTAAGCGGGACAAGGGAAGCACTGATATCCAAGTCTGGAGGATCGTACAGCTAAGAAGCACAGCCGCAATGGAGTAGATGGTAACGTACAGCCACCTTAACAGGATTGACAGTTGTTGCAACTCTACGTGCAAGTTACAATTTTTTCATTGCATAATGTGCCTGCATTGAGTAACATCTATTAGGAAGCGCTGGTTGCAAATTTATGATCCCATTGCTTGCTTGGCTATATAGCGAACCAGGAACTAGCATACATAGATAAAGAATGTTTAAGTGACTTTCGATCGTCATTCAGCCCATACTCATATACAAGAAGGATCGCCTTGATTCCTATCCTCCAAACTAGATTGTGAACATTGCCCAAACCCAACTAAGATCTTTTTGATGTGAATAGGCATAGTTTATCACAATCCAGGCTAACCACAGGTGCTTCCACCTATTTTTTCACTCTCCATTCCCACTTGCATTATACCATGTATGACCCTAAAAGCCAAAATTAATGACCTAAGACCCACATACTTAGGGGTACTAGCACACCACTATTTGACTGATTGGCAACATTGATGGTCATCAGGGTATAATGCAAGACGCCCAGACCGGGTAGCTTTATATGTTGTCCTCTGTATTGTCTGTCATGTTTGTATTGTTACCAGTGGCCGCCCAACGTTTTCAATTGTGCACATCTGCAATAAATAACATAAATGCGTTTTTAAATGTTTGAATTGTTTGAATAAATAGAACTATTTTATCCACCAAGATTTACGTCCACATTGTTGCACAGAGTAACCCCTTTTTGAACCCATCTCTATTGGGTTTTCCCTACCATCCCCCCATTTTCCCCACATTTGCTATAGTGAACAGTATGGTTACAGCAACAATACCCTAACGGGTGAAACATAAGGTACAGGCTATCGTGACTCAGCGACCCAGTACAGGAGATACTCACGCCATCCCTTGCTCCCATCCCCCCATCCTTTTCCCCCTTTGCCCTACTTTGTTTTAGTACAAGTCCTGACAGCTGTTGGCTTGTAGTTGTCAATGAACTACCATCCATGGTGCTGTTGAGTGCTCTGGTAGATCATTGAGTCTTGTCTGTCAGTGAAAGCTGCCTGCCTTTTGTACAGGCAGTTTCAGACTGTCTATAAGGAGCCATGCATGGTGCATGTGATCTTTAAAGTGGAGAGCCACCCTAAAATTGCATGAGAAATCCTAAAATTAAAAAAAAAAAAAAAAATTAAGAATTTTTAAACTTGCCTAAACCCTTGTTCCTAGGCAGTCTTCCTAATCTGCCTCTTCCTATTCTGCGGCGTGTTCTGCTCCTCGGTGAGCGGCCCCATTGCCTTCTGGGAACTGTGTGTGTGTTCCCAGAACACCACGAGGCCATTCCCAGAGCGCTCGCGTGTGCACAGTAGGAAACTGGCAGTGAAGCCGCAAGGCTCCACTGCCTGTTTCCCTTACTTAGGATGGCAGTGCCGGGACCCGAGAGCCGAGGGACAGGTCGGCCTCGGGTGGGCACACAGGACAGGTAAGTACTTAAAGTCAGCAGCTACAGTGTTTGTAGCTGCTGACTATTACATTAAAAAAAAAAAAAAAACAGCATGGTGGGAGGAGTGGGGGTACTAAGAGTCGGTTCACACTGAGGCAGCACGACTTCCAGCGCACCTGCCTCAGACGACTTGAACACGATTGCAGCGGCGACTTGCAAAACGACTTCTATCTATGCAAGTCGCCCCCAAAGTAGTACAGGAACCTTTTTCTAAGTCGGAGCGACTTGCGTCGCTCCGATTAGAACAGTTCCATTGTACAGAACGGGACTCTACTTGTCAGGCGGCTAAGTCGCCTGACAAGTCGTCCTAGTGTGAACCGACCCTGAGGGGGTGGCTGCCATGTCTAAGTGATTGATGATCACTGGGGAAGAAGTATTGAGTAAGCTGAAGAATGCAGGTTGCATTGTGGAGACCTCTAATCACAGGCTCTGGTATAAAGAGAATTTCATACACTTTTGTACTACACAAATTAAATTGACACCCACTGTCACCCATTCACCCTGGCCGGGAACTGCATTGTTCAGGGGCATTGATGCAGCAAATGTAATTTAGGGGTGAAAACTTTGGCCGGGGCTTGTTGGTGGCGGCAGCATCACATATATATATATATATATATATATATATATATATATATATATATATATATATATATATATATATATATATATATATATATATATATATATATATATATATATTAGTGCCAGTTAGAATGTAGAAGCAAACCCCTGACCATGAAGCTGGCAACTACTGTTTTGCTTTGTTTAATCAAATACCACCCTATTTGAACATTTTGCCTTTTTAACCACTTGACAACTGGGCACTTAAACCCCCCTCGTGACCAGACCAATTTCCAGCTTTCAGTGCTCTCACACTTTGAATGACAATTACTCAGTCATACAATACTGTACCCAAATGAATTTTTTTGTCCTTTTTTTTCATACAAAGAGCCTTATTTTGGTGGTATTTGATCACCCCTGCGTTTTTTATTTTTTGTGCTATAAATGAAAACAGACCGAACATTTTGGAAAAAAAACGCATTTTTCTTTGTTTCTGTGATAAAACTTTGCAAATTAGTAATTTTTCTTCATAAATTTTGGCCACAATTTATACTACTACATATCTTTGGTAAAAATAACCCAAATTAGTGGATATTTGGTCTTTGTGAAAGTTAGAGAGTCTACAAGATGTGGTGCAAATCATAAAAAACTGATCACACCTCATGTACTGTGGCCTATCATTTCTTGCGACCCGAACATGTCAGGAAAGTACAAACACCCCCCAAATGACCCCTTTTTTTTTGAAAGTAGACATTCCAAGGTATTTAGTAAGATGCATGGTGAGGTTTCTGATGTCATTTTTCCCCACAATTCTTTGCAAAATGATTTTTTTTTTTTCCCACAAAATTGTCATTGTAATAGGTTATTTCTCTCACATGGCATGTATATACCACAAATGACACCCCAAAATACATTCTGCTACTCCTCCTGAGTATTACGATACCACATGTGTAGGACTTTTTCACAGCCTGACCACATACAGAGGCCCAACATGCAGGGAGCGCCATCACGTGTTCTAGGAGCATAAATTACACATCTAATTTGTTGACTACCTATTACACTTTTGAAGGCCCTGGAGAACCAGGACAATGACATGTGACAGTGATAACAAATGGCACTGATGACAGATGGCACTAATACATGGCACTAATACGTGGCACTGATGACAAATGGCACTAATACGTGGCACTGATGACACGTGACACTGATGACAGATGACACTAATATGTGGCACTGATGACAGATGGCACTAATACGTGGCACTGATGACACGTGGCACTGATGACAGATGGCACTGATACGTGGCACTGATGGCACTATGTGGCACTAACAGATGGCACTTATACGTGGCAGTGGGGACATGATGGCAGGGGCAACATGATGGCAGGGGCAGATGGCAGTGCTGACACTTTTTTTTTTTCTGTTTACTTACCGCCGCAGCGGTTCGCTCTCCCTCCTCACACGCTGTCTCTGTGTGAGGAGGGAGAGCCGGTGTCTTGTCAAATACAGTCCCCTATCATATAGTGTCCGCCCTGTACTGCGCAGTACGGAGGACAAACGAGACGCCAAAAGTCTCCGAAGTTTAACAGCTGATCATCAGCTGTACACGGCGCCTGCGCTTTTATTCTCACCCTATGTCCAGGTTCATTCCCTACTATCCAAGTGGACATAAAGTTAGAATAAATAGATGCCGAGCGCAGCGAGGCCGTGCCCAAAGCGTGGCGAGCAAAGCGAGCCCGCGAGGGGCCCTCTTACAAAGCCATCGCTAAGAAGTGCCCAAGCGCCGTGTACAGCTGATGGTCAGCTGATCAACTTCGGACACTTTCGGCATCTCCTTCTGCTCCGTACTGCGCAAGCGCTGCGCCTGCGCAGTACGGGGCGGACACTATCCGATAGGAGGACAGTTCTCGTCAGAACACCGGCGATGAGAGAGGATCTCATATGTTTACATATGAGATCCTCTCTCATTGGCAGAGCGATCGCGCTGTAGCCGTCTTTCGGCTATATCGCGGACGCCTAGTGGTTACCATATATACTCGAGTATAAGCAGCAAAAAATTTCATTTTCCGAACCGACTTTGGGGCCTCGTATCTCAGGGCCACTTGGTGCTAGGAACCCCAAATTTGGTGTGCAAACCCAGTGGAAATGGTACCACAACATATCCAAAGCTGGAGTTCCTAGCCCCTAGTGGCCCCGAGATACGGGGCCCCAAAATAGGTTTGGAAAATGTCATTCTCTGCTGCAGAAAAGTGCTTGACATTTTCTGAACCGATTTTTGGGGCCCTGTATCTCGGGGCCACTTGGTGCTAGAAATCCCAGCTTTTTTATGGTTCTAGTTCCCCTGGGTTTGCACACCAAATTTGGGGTTCCTAGCACTAAGTGGCCCCGAGATACGGGGCCCCAAATTAGGTCAACTGTGTCTATCTACAGCAATGTCATTTCGGGACACTTTGGGTTCAGAGACCCCAAATTTTGGCTGCAGCTAGGGGGCATCTAGGAACACTTAACTACCAAGTTTGAAGTTCGGGGGACCTATGGCTGCAAATGGGCACAGTGAGGCTGCAAATGGGCATTATTGACCCTCTTTTCCACTTACAGTAGCTGTGCATTTTTCACCCTCGTCTTATACTCGGGTCAATACGTTTTTCCCTTTTTTTTTTTTTTTTTGTGGTAAATTAGGGCCTCGACTTATACTCGGAACGACTTATACTCGAGTATATACGGTAATAAGCAGCATGGAGTAAACACTATATATGGCCAAAAGTTTCAAACCATCACACCTAATAGGAGCTTGCTGGGCATTCCATTACCAATCAATGGTCCTCAGGTGGCGGTGCCCAAACGTCTCTCTAGCTGAACAGCCTCTGCTCTTTTGGGAAGTCTTTCCGCAAGATTGTGTGAGCTAAAAATATATTGTTGGCACCTTGAGGGCAACCAGTGATCTGACGAGCAATATGTAAAGCACTGGGTTATTGTTGCTATATAAATAGCTGTAACAAATAAAATGAGTGTCAGGGATTCACAAAACTTGGCCATACAGTTTTAACGTGAACACCGTGGAGTGGCATTGTACAGTGCATCTGTAAAGTATTCACAGCTTCACTTTTTTTTTTTCCATATTTTATGTTACAGCCTTATTCCAAAATGCAATAAATTCATTATTTTCTACTAACAATACCCCATAATGACATTGAGGTTTTTTTTTTTGTTTTTGTTTTTTTAAATCTTTGCAAATTTATTAAAATCAAATGCACAGAAGTATTCAAAGCATTTGCTATGACTCACAAAATTGAGCTCAAGTATATCCTGTTTTTAACAACTTGATTGGAGTCCACCTCTGGTAAATTCAGTTGATTGGGCAGCCTGTGTGTGTGTGAGTGTGTGTGATAATATATAATATAATATAATATAATATAATATAATATAATATAATATAAGCCATGAAGTCCAAGGAATTGTCAATCTGAGACAGGATAGTATTGGCACAGGTCTAGAGAAGGGTACAGAGAAATTTCTGCAGCATTGAAGGTCCCAATGAGCACAGTGGCCTCCATCATCCGTAACTGGAAGAAGTTTGGAACCACCCCATTACTTTATCGTATCACCTTGCACCCCCTGTACACCCACCTCCCAGAGCTACCATTAGTGGATCAGCAGACTGGGACTTGTCAGACTTCTTCTGTATGATACAAAGCTCCAACCACTGCTTGTATATCGCTTCCTCGCGCCTCCCACTATAGTCGAGTTGACACTCAACTCCACTTTGTTTGCTTTGCAAATGACACTTTTTTTTATTTTTTTATTTTTTTATTTTTACAGATTGCATATTTGACACAGGATTCTCAGAGCGCTATTTGTTTTGAACATTTTCAGACTGTGAGAATGCTAGGTGCCTCTTGACAAGTCCAGTGCTAACACATGGGGCCCAGAGTTGCCTATAACCTCACATGCTCTTTAACAAGTCCTTTTGGAACTTGATAGGGTACTCTTTGCTGTCCTGGTGGCCACACAAGTGATGGATCAAGCAAATGTGAGGGTGTATATACCGCTGTGCTGGGGGAGCCAAGTATCTTTTTACTTGTATTGCATGGGCAAATTTACAGGCTCACTTTAAATAAAACAAATTTGTGCAGTTGCATTTTACTTTAATGCAAACCAAAACGGAAGTGTTTTAATTGTGTAGGTAGACATTCCTGTGGTAGGGCAATAGAAAACTTGCCCAACAGCAAGCATTACTCAACTTCCAGCTCCATTCTACTAATTAAGCCTTACTCTTTGAATACAATTTGACTGTCTATGGCAGCAGGTCACATGGCCAACACTGGTCCCTATCAAGGACACTGTCTTAGATAAATGTAATTTGATGCCAAGATTTTGTAACCGTTTATTTTTTTGTTTACAGCAATACGATCAACTTGTTGAGCAATGTTCCAGTCTCCTGCCTGGATGTTCTCATCCCCTCATGTGGACAAGAAATGTCTGCAAACAATAATGAGCCAGACATGAAGGCAATCCAGCTCATTCTGAATTTTATGGAGAAGAGAATAGACAAGGTATTGGAGTTCTTACAGTAGTTGATTTTTGCCTCCGCCCTATCCAAAACAAATTTTTTCCCTTTTTAGTTCTACTTTAACTTTTACAGTCGACTACTTATCTTTCCTCTGGCCTTTAAAGGAGCAGGTCAAACAAAGACCAGTGTAATGGCTTTAAAGAAAAGTAACAAGGATTTTGTCCATTTTGGTATCTGATCTTAGAGGACTTCTGTTTCCTCCCTTTTTTACAGTACACTCGCTGCCACCATTTGCTTCTGTCCTTTCCACAGCATGTAAAAAAGAGACTACAACCTCAACCCAAGGTGTAACATGCATACATCTGTATTCAGGTGGTTAAAACAGAACTCCAATATGTTCATTTCATGCTTTGTGATAGATGGGAGTTGGATATATCTATCAATTTTCTAAATCACACGAAGGTCATTGCTGTGCTTCCTTGGACACACCCCCCCCCCTGCACTTTCAGACCGTGGGGGGGGGGGGTTATCAATATTTTTTTGGTGTGTGTGTCTTTTTTTTTTTTCTCTCCACAACTTCTTGGATTCTCTGCTCATGCCTTTTGGCTTACTTTCAGCTTTTAGGCTGGGTTTCACCTAATACCAATGTGGCACCCAGCAGTGGTCCTGTGCGTCCCCATTCACAGCCTAAATTTTTGGCTGAATTCAGACCAAGAGATGCACTGGGCTCCTGTGCAAATTTGCAGCAGAGATATGTGAACCGGCTCCATAGAGAGCTAGTCAAAATCTCCTGCTATTGCAAATTGGTTGCGGAGATGCTATGGTGTGAACCCAGCCTTAAGGACTACATAACCCATGGTACCTTGATATGTGGTATTTGCCTCTACTGACTGTGCCTTCTAAACTCCTCAGCACCTCTGCAGTTCAGACTGCAGGATCTGTGACATATGCAACCCTACAAGTAATGCATCTTCACAGGACACTTTGAGGATCCATTTACTTCCAGGACATCTCTAGCACGTTTTCACTAAATTTAAAAACTTTAAGAATTTGCATAGGCTAGAAAATTTACAAATTGCACCTAAATTTGACAAACCCTTCTACATGTTTATGTACCTGTAAAAGCCTTGTGTAGACATCCCAAAGGTCTATCCCAAATTACTCTTAGCCTTTCTCAACCAGGGTTCCTCCAGAGGTTGCTAGAGGTTCATTAACAGTGAGCTGTGATGGATTGACTTCAAGCCAACTTCCCCCCCCCCCCCACTGACCTGTTGTTATCTGAAAGTGGGGAGATTTGGAGATCTTCTCTAGCTTCAGAATACACAGATCAGCCCTCCCAGGCTATAGCCTGCAAAACTGATCAAGAGGAAATTCCAGCAGGTCATTTCTACAAAAGTTGATCGTTTGATCGACTTCTGTATAACCACAATGCCTGTACATGGATCAAAATTTCAATCCTCTATGGGCAGCTTTAGCAGAGTTTCTGCAATTCCCCCTAACTGATAAACTGGTTTGGCTGGAGCTGGGAATCCTTCATGTCATTGCTTCAATTGAATGGTTTCAACCAACTGGTATTAACAGGAAATAAAAATTCAGTCTGAATTGGTAATATTGGTTCTTTTTCTTCCTGTCTCCATCTCATCTTAGGGCTGCAGTTACAGAGAAGGCCTCACACCCGTTCTTAGCTTACTTACAGAATGTTGCAGGGTCCACAGAAGTATCCGGAAATACATCAAAGCAAAGGTAAGAGCTCTATCTTCTGCCTGCCGTGTAGGTGCTTGTATGACTAAAATCTCCTGTTCTCTCCTGTATACCCCATTCAGTAAGTCTCTCTGGGTGACCTTGTGTACATTTTCCCGGAAATTTGATTATTTCGGGCAAGTCCAGAAGATGTGCAACATTGTTTCCTTTTGACATCTCCAGCAGAGATCTGATGTTTCAGGGAAGATTGTGTGTAGTCTACTGGGCATGAGATAGCACCTATGGAGTATTTTAAAATTTGGTCTCATGAATTTTGGTGCATATGGACGATTTAAGGGAGAATTGGATAATGTGTTCTTTCTGTTTTGAGGTGAATGTGCGCTTTAGTTCTGGTTCCCATTTTACTATGCCCAACAGTTCTGGTTGTTCCTGGGGTGAATTTAATGGTGAGTATGCTTTGGAAAGGACCTGTGGGAAGTGTTCAGTGCATGAGCAGTATTCCTCATAGTTAGTTGGCTGTAGTGTGAAGTTTCGGGGATTTGGGATGGTGTGTAGAAAGTGATGGATTTTGGCTGCACTCCAGAAGGGTAGTTGAAATGAGCCTGAGTCACTTGTCAGCTCTAACATAGATGGCCATCTTCCTGCAACAACAAATTTTAGCGGCATTTTCTAAGTTTAGGGCTCTTAAGTTTTTGTATTCTGTCATCAGGAGTCCTTGTGGAAAGCTGGGATGGCCTATGATTGGCATCAGTGGCGATTTCTTTTGTCGTAAGGGAAGCCGATTTTACTGCTCTAATGCTTTGTAAAAGCGTGTTCCCTTTAAGAGGGTGGCATTTTAATTGTTGGAAGGGAATCGTAGCACCACAGTGCACTCTTCAAAGAGATATCTGTTTTGAGCTTGTTCTATCTGAACCCAGAGTTTAGATGTCGAGTGCCGATTATCCTGCCCAAGTGTATTGCTTGGTAGTATGTTCGTACGTTGGGTGACGCCAGTCCACCTAAATGTTCTGGTAAATATAATTGAGAGCGAGGGAGGCAGGGTTTTTTCCGAGTCAATACAAAACTTGTAAATGGTGTCTGTACTTGCCGGAAATATGGGGGTGGAATATTGATCGGTAGGGCTTGTAGAAGGTATAAGTACTTTGGCAGGATGCTCATTTTTAGTAGGTTGCATCTGCCGAACCAGGAGTAAGCCTGTATTCCATTTATCTAATAGTTTTCGTTTCTTGGCCAGCAGAGATGGGAAGCTATGTTCAAAAATACGGGACAAGTCTGGTGGGCAGAAGGTGGGTTTTTGTTTTTGTTTTTTTCCCCTTTCCACATAGTCGGAACAGATTCACTTTTGCTATCAACATTTTAAGTATTTACATATTCAGAACAACCATTAAAAGTACTTGGTTTTAACTTTGAGAACTAATAAATTCACAGTACATGCAGCTGCAGAGGTCTGTGAGGTCTTTAATGTATACTGATTAGAAACCTACTTTAATGTACATGGTATGTTCACAGGTGCACTAGGTTAGACCTTTGTAACTAATCACCAAATGGTCCCTGTATGCCTAGCATGCACAAAGCTGCTACCTACTCTCAGACAGGTAAGGGCATCAGCTAAAGGCACAGCAAATTAGAGTGGCTCTATGCCATGTGATCGTCCGTCAATCAGTATAAAACTTATAGTAGGCTATTTATTGGTGAGCCCCCCCTTCCAACAGGAAGAGTAGAACAAAAGGTTAAAGAACATGTTCATAAAGCTCAATGGCTGCAGCTGATGAAGAGATTGTAGGGGGGTTTAAAGAGCCAGTGATGGGCATGTAGGGCTAGAGGTTAACCTGCCACTGACCATGATTGAAATTTTTGATGATGGGTGGGGGGATTTTGTGTGTGTGTGTGTGTGTGTGTGGACTTGGATTGCTGCTGATCACCAGCAATGAGGGCGTGAGGGTTTTAGAATACCCCTGACCATTGTGGGATTGCTTGGTAGTTACCATTTGAAGACTAGCATGAGAAACCCTCTTCCCCTCCAGGCTGTTTTCAAATAATCCATATAGTGCTTGAACACTAAAGTCCATAGTGTCAGATGAAAAAGTACATTGGAGTAATTTTCAAAGAAATATGATTGTTTAGATGAATATCCACCTGGTGCACCTCCACTGTGATAATAATCAGGATGCGAGCATACCAGATCTCTAGACTCCATAGTCAAGACAAGCGTTTAAAGTGGAGTTCCACCCAAAAATGGAACTTCCACTTTTCGGATCCCCCCCCCTCCGGTGTCACATTTGGCACCTTTTCAGGGGGGAGCAGATACCTGTGTAATCCAGGTATTTGCCCCCACTTCTGGGCATAAATCACCACAGTATCCACGGCTATCTATACAACGTCCAGCCCCTCCTCTGTCCCCCTGCTGTCTTCTGGGAGACACACAGGTCCCAGAAGACAGCAGGGACCAGTAAGATTGCACAGTATGACTCGTGCATGCGCAGTAGGGAACCAGGCTGTGAAGCCACAAGGCTTCACTTTCTGATACCCTTACTGAAGATGCCGGCGCCTCCACCCGGGAGCTAAGGGACAGATTGGGTGTGGACATCGCGGGCGCACTGGACAGGTAAGTGTCCTAATATTAAAAATCAGCAGTATTTGTAGCTGCTAAATTTTAACCACTTCAGCCCCGGATGAATTTACCCCCTTCCTAACCAGAGCACCTTTTGCAAATTGGCACTGCGTCGCTTTAACTGACAATTGCGCTGTGTGTGTATGTATGTATGTATATGTATATAATGTATAGCTATATTTTAAATTTAATCATGACTGCGACATTATGGCGGACACATCGGACATTTTTGGGACCATTTTCATTTATACAGTAGTCAGTGCTATACAATTGCACTGATTCCTGTGTGAAGGGGTTAACCACTAGGTGGCAGTGTAGGGGTTAAGTGTGTCCTGGGGAGGTGCTGTGTGTGGGACGTCACTGATATCTGCTCCCGATCACAGGGAGCAGAGATCAGTGACACTGTCACTAGGCAGATGCTTGTTTACATTAGCATCTCCCCGCTCTTCCTCTCCATGAGAATCCCAGCGGACATCGAGTCTGCGCGATCCGCCTCCCGACTCGCGGAGCTTGCCGCCTCTTTAAAGGGCAATGTACGTTAGTTTGCCTGTACGTGCCATTCTGCTGCAGTATGTCTGCGTGAGGCAGTTGGCAAGTGGTTAAATTTTCTTTTTTCGGCAGAACTCCGCTTTAAAAAATCCAGCACTCAATCCCTCAGTGGTTAAGTGGTTAGACCAGAAACAAGGGTAACATGGCTGGCCAAAGCTGGCCCCCCCCTGGTGTTCCTCAGACGTAACCAATAAGGAAGAAAAGTCCACATAGTGTAAAACTTTTTTTTATTTTGAGAAAAGGGTTACTAAACACTTACAGCAATCCAGTGAATAGTCAGAGGTTAAAATGGTAGTTCTTAGTATAAAAAAAGACTTGTATACATGCTCAATTGGTGTGGTTAGTTCAGACATAGACTACGTCTTACATGTTTCTTCAGGTGACATCAGGGACAGAGTCCATGTCCACCTCCATGCCATTATATAGTGTCCAGGGTAGGGAGAGTGCAGTTGTCTTTGTTAAACAAATTCCATGTGTTTATCAATATGGCTGCCGTTCTACCAAGCCTCGTTCTGTGAATGGGAACCCTTGGATAGCCAAGCCTCTTTATTGAAAAAAAGGTCGCCTCAAGGATTGAACCAAGCCTTGTTTTGAAATAAAAATGGCCACTACAAGACCTCTATAGATGGCCAGGCCTTGTTTAGAAAACAAGATGGCCGCATCAAAATCAGAGTAGAAAACCAAGCCTTGGTTTGGCTACCAGTAGATGGCCAAACCTCAAACGGGACAGCAAATGTCGGCTTTATAACTGGGTCCTACATAGAAAAGCAGTCATTGCATAAAATGGCAAAAAAAGGGATTAAAAAAAAAAAAAAATTTTGTATAAAAGGCGAAAGTTTACTATTCAATACTTGCCACTATCTCTATATATTAAAAAGATGTGGCTGTCCTTTCGGCTGAACAGAAGGGTGTGGCCATAGGGGCTAAATTTGCCCCCAGTTTGACCAATCTTTTCATGGCCAAATGGGAGGAGGATGTCCTATGCGTGCACACCACCACCGGCATTGGCTCTATGGGGGAGGTATATGGACAACATCCTCCTCCCTTTTTGGAGGGGGAGCCTCGAGTCCCTAGATCAATACATGAAGTTCTTGAATTCCAATGAACGGGGTATTCTCTTCTCCTTCTATGAGGCATATATAGAGAAGATTAATTTCCTGGATCTTGTAATCGGGGTAGAGAACAATAGGCTTATTACCAGCACATTTTTCAAAACCGATCGGAATTCATGGATAGCGGTCATCATAGGCCCTGGCTCGAATCAGTGCCTTGAAGCCAATTTGTCAGACTCTGGCGTAACTGCACAACAGTTAAGGCACATGTGTATCATAGTCACTATCTAAGGGACAGATTTATCGAAAATGGCTACAATGCGGCCACTTTGGAAAATGAAATGGATCAGGGTTGTAGTCTCGATAGAGATTCTCTGTTATTAAATAAGACTAAGTCCAATGCAAATCAAGATTTCAAATGGTCTTTTATTACCGCGTTTCCCTAAAAATAAGACCGGTCTTGTATGTATTTTGTCTACAAAAAACGCCAGGGCTTATTTTCAGGGGATGTCTTATTTACGGCATGTACAATCTACATTTATTCAAATAGTCATATCATCTTCTGAAAAAAAAATTATATATCCTGAACCTTTAACCACTTGACATCCGGAGGCCGTCATATGACGGCCTCCACTTTCAGGGCTTATATCTGAATGATGTCTGAGGCTACAGACATCATTCAGATACCGGCATTTTCAGCCGGCGATTCCGTACACCATAAGAACGATCATAGCGGCTGTTCCGCCGCTTGATCGTTCTTACGGGCGGCGGGAGGGGACATCCCCCCCCTCCCGCCGCCCTCCGGTGCTACTACCGACTCACCTCAGCGATCGGTGAGTCGGATAGCGGATCCGCCGGCGCCGGATGTTCACCATAGAGATTTCCGGCGGACCAGATGGTCGCCGGAGTCTCTATGATCGTTCGGAGGCCGTTATGTTATGACGTCACGCCCGGCCTCTGCATTCAAAAAAACGGCGCCGCTTCGGCTGTGAAGCGGCGATCGTTTTTATTTTTTTTTTTTGTTTTAGGCTTCCCAGCCTAGAGGTGAGATGTGGGGTCTTATTGACCCCATATCTCACTGTAAAGAGGACTGATCGTGTCATATTCCTATTACAAGGGATGTTTACATTCCTTGTAATAGGAATAAAAGTGATCAAAAAAAAAAATATTTTTTTAAAGTGTCAAAATAAAAAATTTTAAGTAAAATTAACAATAAAAAAAAAAATTTTTTAAAGCGCCCCTGTCCCCGTGAGCTCGCACGCAGAAGCGAACGCATACGTAAGTCCCGCCCACATATGAAAACGGTGTTCAAACCACACATGTGAGGTATCGCCGCGATCAGTAGAGCGAGAGAAATCATTTTGGCCCTAGACCTCCTCTGTAACTCAAAACATGTAACCTGTAAAAAATTTTAAAGCGTCGCCTATGGGCATTTTTAAGTACCAAAGTTTGGCGCCATTCCACGAGCGTGTGCAATTTTGAAGCGTGACATGTTAGGTATCTATTTACTCGGCGTAACTTCATCTTTCACACAATGCAAAAAAATTTGGCTAACTTTGCTGTTTTGGTTTTTTTTTAAGCATGAAACTGTTTTTTTTCCAAAAAAAAACGCGTTTGAAAAATTGCTGCGCAAATACCGTGCAAGATAAAAAGTTGCAATGACCGCCATTGTATTCTGTAGGGTCTCTGCTAAAAAAACATATATAATGTTTGGGGGTTCTATGTAATTTTGTAGCAAAAAAATGATGATTTTTGACATGTAGGAGCGAAGTGTCAGAAATGGCCCGGATGTGAAGTGGTTAAAGCAGGGATATTCAAACTATGGCCCTCCAGCTGTTGTGGAACTACACGTCCCATGAGGCATTGTGAAACTCTGACGTTCAGACATAATGGGAATTGTAGTTCCTGAACAACTGGAGGGTCCTAGTTTGAAGACCTCTGCTTTAAAGCATGATGGACAGCACAGTGCTTGTGCTGTGTCATTTACCGCTCTTTTTCAAAAAAACAAAATCCTTGAATAAAACAAAATAGTTTTTAAAGTTCCTGTGTCCCCTGTCCTCTCACCCCGTCTGCATTATGACATTCTGTAATCCTAAAACCTTGATTAAGTCCTTGTACAATTATGTAATCCATTCTGTTAAAAGAATATATAATGTGCAGTGTGTCTCCTTGTATAACTTTATTGTGAAAATACCTTAACAGCGCCGCTGGGCTCCTCCTGTAACCCATCGGATCTCTTCGTCCCCACTCTGAATACTTGCAGAGGAAGGGGCCGAGATCTCCACTGATGTCGGTCCCGCTCTGAGCACTGCAGAGGGAAGGGCCGCTGAAGTCGGCCAGAGGGAGAGAAGATCTCTGGCGGGTCACGTGAGTGCCCAGCGGCGCTGTAAATAAGGTGCGGTATTTTCCACAATAGATTAACACAAGGTGAAACGCCACACATTTCTATAACTTTTTTACAAAACTGATTATATGTTTTTACAAGGACTTTAACTAGGACTTATTTTCAGGGTAGGACTTATATTGCAGCCATCCTAGAAAATCACGGTAGGGTTTATTTTTGGGGAAACGGTACCACTTTGGGCAGCATTATCCACTAAAATTGATTTCAAGAAACTCTGGTCCATTTTGAATATCAATATAGTATTGGGCCCTATACTCCGTTAGAGGGTTACCTCCCTTGAATAGTTTAGCCCCTAATATATTGGATCCACCCCAACAATTTTTCTTTCAGAACCTTTTGAGTTATTACCCTTGTAAGAGGTGCAGTCTGTAAGATTAACCACTTGCCGACTGCTGCATGCCGATATACGTCGGCACAATGGCAGTGGTGGGCAAATGGGCATACCTGTACGTCCCCTTTAATTGACAGGGCTAGCTCCATTTTGTTTTGGTGTAACGTCGCTTGGCTGCGCAATTGTCAGTTAAAGTGACGCAGAGCCAAATCGCAAAAAAGTGCTCTGGTCAGGAAGGGGGTAAAATCTTCCGGGGCTAAAACGGTTAATAAAGATGGCAAACAAGTGTTACTTTCTCTTCCACTCTAACTGGCAGGACTTATCCTATCAAACACTTCATCGCATGTACCACAAAGACTGGTGGGAAGCAGTATGTGGGTAGGACAGCAAGAACGTTCTCAATACAAACAAATTAAGCATATTAACATAAAAAAAAAAATTGGATAAGAAAGAACATACAGTGCCGAAACACTTCTCTCGTTGCCATAATGGAGACACTCTGGAACCTCCTTTTGTGGCAATGGATAAATGCTTACCACCTTGGAGGGGAGGAGCCCAATTGGAGGTAAAATGGATCTATGAATTAAAGTAATTTGTCCCTCATGGTACACACACTAACTATTCGTAAAGATAAAAAGTTATAAATTGTCACTGCCAGCCCCTCTAATAGGTAGGCATAGCAAACTGTAAAAGTATTTTATATAAAGGCTTGTAAATACAGATAGAGCAATCTTCATGCCGGTCACATGAATCTCAGGCCAGTTTCCAGGGCTACTGCAGGAGGGGCTAAGTGGCCATGTGATCTCCCCGGCTGATGTCAGAAGAAAGCTCTTCATGCCTTTTTTTTTTTTTTTTTTTTTTTTTATATATATGCAATAACTGCTTTTCTAGGTAGCACCCAGTTATAAAGTCGACATTTGCTGTCTTGAGATTGAGGTTTGGCTATCTACCGGTCGCCAAACCTAGGCTCAGTTTTCTACTCGGATTTTGACATGGCCATCTTGTTTTTAAAACGTATACAGTAGACTTTTTAGTCATCAAATCCTTCAAAGGGTGATAGTGCTTCAGGGTAATCGGTGTCGTCATTTGGAGTTACCAGCAGGGTTGACAGGAGTTGTAGATGAGGGAGAAGACTACAAGGAAATGATAGGACTGGTAGGGGTAGCTTGCAAGAAGAATTCTGTTAAGGTGCTCTGCTTTGTAAATTTTTTTTTTTTTTCTTTTTTCATCAAATTTCATAACATTGCATAAGTTTTCTTAATCTGCCGTTTCACTTTAGAGAACATTTAGGTCCATACTCTCTAATTGTAATAGCTGCATTCACTTTTAAAAACACACCAGCTAACCCCCTACTGTGAACTTCTTATTTTGTACTTCTTCCATTGTTTCCTCCTTTCCTCCAGTGCTGCTGTGCTTCCAACTCTATTACATCTTCATTACTTAGCTCTAGGTGGTATGCAAATAGTAGGCCTTGAATGTTGCTGTTGCACCCTGATCCATGGGTTGTAGGATAGCAGTTGTTTTTAGGCAGATACACTACCTTTTACGTCTGGATGTAGGTCATCAAGATGCTGTGGGTGGCCTGAGGCATTCTTAAGCAGGAGGGTAATTTTAAAGGGAACACCCTTTTTGCTTAACAGTACGCTTGACCGAGGATATGAAACAATTGATAAACCAGTCATCAAAGATTGTGTCATCCATGCTTTATTTGCACGATAATAAACACGTAATGTGTGCTTACTAACCTGCTTCAATGCATGTGGGTTCTGTGAATGATAGATTAGAGGCTTTACCTTTTGAACCCAGCAACATTTCCTCCCAACAACGTGATCCTGTCTTTAAGGCTGGGTTCACACCATTGCGAATTGGATGCAGAATCCCCGCATCCAATTAGCAACAGCAGGAGATTTTTGACCGACTCACTATGGAGCCGGTTCATATCTCCGCAGCGGGTGCGGTGCGTTTTGCACAAAATGCTGTGCGTCTTTTGGTCCGTTTCAGGTCCGACTTCAGCCCAAAATTCGGGCTGAAATCTGACCTAAAACTGAACCAGCACGCACCGGACCCCTGCTACGAGCTGCATGCTCATATATGAACCGAGCCTTAAAACCGGCATTGTTTTATCATCTTTTGTGTATGTAGGACCTTTTTGGGCTTTTTTTGGGGAAAAAAAGTCCAGTTTCATCCACATTAATCAGCTCTGAACAGTAGCCACTTTTTTTTTTTTGATTTTATCAAGTTCAGCCACAAATTTTTCAGCTGCTTCCACATCTGCACTTGCAGCCTCCCCACTGATGCTCCAATTATGGAAGTTCAATCTCCCACGAAACCTTTGAAACCATCCATGGTTTGCTGTAAATGTTTCAGTTGCTTCTTCTCCTTTTGTGCACTTTGAAATTCTCAATACTGCGTGCTTTGGTTTGAATCAAAAGACTCATTGGCATTATTTTTTTTTCTATTTGGTCATCAATCCATACTGCCAGCAATTTCTCCATTTCATGAACGAGGCCTTTCCGCTGCCTAGTTATTATGGCTTGATATCCTGCCGATGCTTTTACTGCCTCTTTCCCGCTATCCTTACCCTTTAGGATTGTTGAAATGGTAGAATGTGCAGTTCCAATTAACTTGCTATTTCTTTAACTTTCTTGCCAGCCTCAGCCCTTAATGATTGGCACATCAAGGTCAATGCCTTTTTTTTTTTTTTTGAGCACTTTCTGCAGGCGCAAGCACGCTTTTTCTTTTTTCTGACATGATGTGGGCAATACCTGTACCGTACAAGCACACATTAAATTACTGTACATAAAGACATAACAGTATAGTATAAAGAACACTGGAAGGGGCATTTAGGAGAACTGAGTAAATACCTGTAAAACAGCAGGCCGACAGTGAGAACGAGCCTGATGAAGAGTGATGACGTCCTATGTGGTTCGGGAGAGCTGGTCGTAAGTCCAAGCGGTCGCTAAACAGGTAAGTCGTTAAAAGAGGAGTATCTGTAATGGCGTGGAGATGGACATAGACTCCATGTCCCCACTGATGTCCCATATGACGAAACATGTAGGACGTAGTCTATTTCTAAACTAACCATGCTGATTGAGCTTGTATAAAAGTAATTTTTTTTCTGGGAAACTAACATTTTAACCGCTGACTATTCACTGGATTGCTGTAAGTGTTTAGTAACCTTTTCTCAATATGTTTTTTACGGTTTTACACTAAGTGGACCACACTTTTCTTAATTTATTGGTTATGTCTGAGGAACACCAGGGGTTTGTTTGGCCAGCCATGTTACCTTCATTTCCGGCCTAACAACTAAGGGATTTGCCTTGAGTGCTGGATCATTATTTAGCCTCCCTTGCGGTATGATTATGTCAGATTTTTTGATGCTCAAAGTGATACAATGTTTTGCATGGAAATTTGGCGTTTTATATTGTAGGCCTGTAATTCTTAGGAATAACGCACTTAAATCTGTCCAAACAAGTCTAGTAGACTTCCCGGGTATGAGAGTTTGAAACACAATCCTAAATTATAATTAATAACTAATAATATAATGCAGAATTGTTGCTGTTTCAGTATTTAATGACGAATTTCCCCACAAATTACTATCGCTCAATTCTGCAAGTGATTCAAATTTATTATCGCTGTTTTCTAGCTGGTCTAAAACTGCTTTTTATGTAAAGGGACACTTTTTAGTTGCTATTTACAATCTTGTTTCCAGGCAGACACACTGTGTGTGATATATAATATATATATATATATATATATATACCCCCATCAAATCATTTTTTTCAGCTTTTTCCTTTTATACCACCACCCCCTCCATTTAGAATGTAAGCTCCACGAGCAGGGTCCTCCTGTACCTTTTTGTATTGAACTGTACTGTAATTGTGTTGTCCCCCTGATACATTGTAAAGTGCATAAACTGTTGGCGCTATATAAATCTCGTATAATAATAATATAGATAGAGAGTATATCTATCAGGCACAGGACAAAAGGGATGTGAAATAATTTGATACAATACACTGTAATCTTACAGATTACATAACTGTGTGTATTGTGTGAACTTTTTGGAATTTGGTGCCATGCTTCATCCCCGTGCGTCATGACACACGCAGGGTCCAGAGCCTGGCACTGATGAATTGAGTGAAGGACACAGCAGGGAGACATCACAGGATCCAGGGGACAAGGTAAGTAACTTTGCCTGGATCTTGCGATGCGATCCTGCGTGTGGCGGGGGGTTACCGCTTTTGGTCCTGAAAATTCACCCCGAGCTAGACTCTGAATACTGCCAGGGAGGTTAAACGCTTGTCTAGACTCCTATATCGTGGAGTCTAGAGATCTGGTAAGCTCATTCTGTTAACGTGGTGGAGCTGTACCATATTCATCTAAAGAATCACATTTCTTTGGCTATTACTTCAATGGATTTTCTTTTCATCTGTCACTTTGCATTATATGGACTTTTTTTTTTTTTATTAACTTTGAACCTCATTTATTTAGCGCTGCAATTTTTATTATGAATGTTTTTCCAATCTTCTAATTGTCCAAATTTGGTGAGCCTGTGTGAATTGTTCTGAGCTGACAGGAGTGACACCTGGTGTGGTCTTCAGCTGCTGTAGCCCATCTGCCTCAAGGTTCCATGTATTGTGCGTTCAGAGATGGTATTCTGCATACCTTGGTTGTAACGATTATTTGAGTCTGCCTATTCTCCTCTGGTATCAACAAGGCATTTTTGTCCACACAACTGCCGCTCAGTGGATATTTTTTTCAGACCATTCTCTGTAAAACCTAGAGATGGTCGTGTGGAAATCCACTATATCAGCAGTTTTTTTAAATACTCAGCCCGGCCCAACTGGCACCAACAACCAGGCCACATTCAAAGTCACTTAAATACCGATTCTGATGCTAGGTTTTAACTTTAGCAAGTAGTCTTCCCCATGTCTTGATGCCTAAATGCATTGAGTTGCTGCCATGTGGTTGGGTGATTAGCAATGTGTTACCAAGCAATTGAATAGGTGTACCTAATAAACTGTCTGGTTAATGTATGTGATCTGGTCAATTTCATGAAGGTATACAACCACTAGTTCTCACAGATGGGCTTACTAGCAATAATTGCACCCCAAAACATTCTACCCCTGAGTATGGGGATACCATATGTATGAAAGCTTGAAGTTTAGGCAGTAAAAAAGTCTCAAAGTGCATACATTGGGCATCTTTCTGACTACCTCTTGCATGCTTGGAGGCCCTGGAGTCCAAATAGAAATGATTAGCTGCACACCGACATACATCCAACAGGATTATGACAGTAGACCAAAGGGTGATGACGTTTCACACATTGTGCTTCTTCAAACCCAAAGGAAGACTGACCTTCCAAGCCTCACACAGGTGTAGGGTAGTGTGATCAGCTCTCCCCATGTCTTGATAAGCAAAACTAAACATTCTGAACAATACGAGTGCATATGCATGACCAAATACTGACACCATAGAAAAAGTAAATGCAAAGATAAATAAAAATATTTATATGGAGAACACCAAAACCCATGCGTTTTATAAAAGTGATAACAAAGGATCGCAGAGACACATGTGATATATGGTGTCCGCCAACCATCAGAACAATATAAAAGGAAATAGGCACAAAAATACTGTATGGGGACATGTGGATTCTGCTCCGATAGATATCAGTGGCAGACTTAAATAAAGTAAGTTTTAAGCCTAAATCTAATATAACCATATTCTAAATTACCTAAACCAACTTGGTCACAAACCCCTATCATACAAATGTATATGTAGGCAAATAGCCAAAAGACTCCAGGGGGCCTATATGAACAGGAGATTTAAGTGGGAAGACACCATTATAATAGGATGAATGCTACCTATTAATTATAAAAATGGCTTCCATCCCACTCAAAAGTTAAACCGGATGGAATGCGGGTCTGGAGTAAAAATATCCAAAATACCTCCCTGCAGCATAAAATATGAAAAATCTCCCCACCTCTTAGGAGTGCGGATCTTCTCAATGACCTGAACCTTCATAGCAGAGATATCACCAGCATGCAATTTCCTAAAATGTCTCCCTACATTGGTACTTATGTTTTTCTGAACACTATACAAATGTTCATAAAAATGGTCCCTCAACCTTTTGTGTGGTCCTTACCCCATATATTATGTGGCACAAATCGCATGTAATCAGGTAAACCACATATTTGGTGTTAGAAAAAAAGAGATGTTAAATAGTTTGAGTCGCTGTGGCCTGAAAGGTGTTGCATTCTATGCATGAAGGTAAAAAACCTTCTGTGTGCAGCAGTCCCCCAAAATACGTACCTGAGCCCCATTGCGATTCAGCTATGTGCCTGCGAGTCTCGGCTCCCTAGAGACTCTCTCTCATTGGCTAAGACTGTAGTGGAAGCTATTGTTGCCTGCTTTTGTCAATCGCAGCCAGTGAGCTAATGAGGGGAGAGGAGATGGGGCCGAGCAACAGCTTGGTGTCCAAAAGGATGTGCAGAATAGTAGCAACTTCAAGTGATTGGGCACTCCAGGAAAATGACTTTACTGGCAAGTATTTTCTATTTTCTTGATCATCTGGTAGACACAGGCTTCGAAAACTGTCCAACAGGTGTGGGAAACCTGGGAAAACAAAGCCAACAGGTCCATATAACAAACAGGATAAGTATGGCTTGACAGACTTGGAGCAGCTATTAGCACCTTACACCCAGAACTAGCATCAGAGGAGGCTTGAAAATTCACCTGATGGAACTTAATGTTTGAACAGATGCCCAGGTGGCAGCTTTGCAAATCTGAAACGGAAGCCTGGTGCTGAAAAGCCCATGAAGTGTTAACAAATCTGAAAGAGCATCCTTTAGTCTAAAGACTTCCTCCTGTCCCTGTTAAAGGCCTTAATGATGACTGTCCGATCAACCTTGCAATAGTGGAGTGGGAGGCAGGAAGACCATTAAGGGAACATTCTGGAAGCCCAAAGACTGCCTCCAGTTTTCTTTAAGGAGGCAGTAGCTAATGGGGAAATGGACAAATCCATTTTCTGGATGTGATGCACATGGTAATCCTTTACCTAGAATGCTTTGAGGCTGGAGGGACAAAAGGACAATACCCAGATTAATGTGGAAAGCGGAGAAAGAAGTCCTTAGGCCTCAACAACCTTGTCCTTGTACAACACCAAGATAGAATCTTTAAGGATAAGAACACTAACCCAAAGCCTCTCCAGATGGCAGCGAGATCCAACCTTGAGTAAGGGTAGACAGGGGATATATCTGACGGGTTGAAAGGGCAACTTCTAAGAGCCAAGAGAACCATATTGAGATCCCATTGGGGTACAAGGGGAGAGATGTGATTTTATGCAGATGGTAAAAAAAAAAAAATAGGGAACTTTGTAGAATTGTCTCAGAAAAAAGGCTGCCTTTGTTTTAGTGAGAATACCCTCTGCCTGTGCATCAGCTACTATTTGATTTTGATTCCTCAGTACATTTGGGTAAGGGGTCACCTTTGACCTTTTGGGAACTTAATAATTTTTCTTTTGAAGGCCTTTTTTTTTTTTTTTTTTTTTTGCTACTACTAGCTATACTAACAATACATAGAATAACTGGTTTTTTTTTTAATTTTTACCACTGACAAATGGAACCTGAATCACCTCATTGAGACTGATATTGGTTGGAACTTTTGTTTTTCCATATTAAATTCCTTTTAGGTAATTTTCCCCTCATTTTAAAATAAATAATGCTCTCTAACTTATTTTAATATAACGTAATATGAAAATATAATTTTTGGTAAATCTCTCTCGCATAACATACCCATTATTTAAATATATTTGTACCCACAGTCATTAGCTTCTTTATTGTTGATCATTCCTGAGTGTCTTACAAGACACAAGAACGAATAACAATACCCACATTTAGATATATACCTTGTTTTGTCTCCTGATATTGGAATGTCAATATTTAACATGTATTATAAGTGTTTAGATGTTTTCTCACAAGTTATATTGCCTCTGGTCCACGCTCAGTGTGAATTTCTATATAGACTGTTTAGATCAATAGCCATTTAGATCTGACAAAAGCAGATCCATTGAAACATTATCTCCATGTTCTGATGTCCCTTCCGATGCGACTGAGTGTATTCCATGCTGGTTCCAAGATGACAAGACAGATGTCCGGCCAGTTCCTCTCCTCTTGTGTTAACATCTGCACACCACCATCCTTCGGGGGCCCACTGAGTGACCACAGTATTATACTGTTATATGCCTATTGATCTTTATATTAGTGGGAGTAGCCATTTGGCTGATTTTAATTTAAATATACCATGCGTTGTAACCTCTGCTGCGCCTTTTTTTTTTTTTTTCACACCTTGTTTTTCTCCCAATGTTCTTCCAGAGACTGCTTCGCTCTCAAGGGAGCTGCCACTAATGCTGCATACGTATACTTCCTGGACTTTACAGACTTTAATTTGTGTTATCAGTGTATTTTGGACCCCCTCGTGAGCCATTCTGTTTTTGTCTTGTTACTCCAGGGGAATGCCTGTGTCCACTATTAGCAGGGCCTCTGACCTAAACAGGTCAGATACCAACACCCCTCAACTCTACTGCAGTGTTGCATATGCATTCCATGTACAGGTGTTTGAGTATAGTAGATCATCTTTTTGTGAACCTCTGCCTCAGAGCAATGCTTATAACCATTCTGCCAAGCTGCAAAAACAAATTCAGGAAAAAAAATGCTAGTTTGCTTGCATTATTGAATCTTGTTGATATCTGCAGTGGTTCATTTTATAGTAAAAACATATGGTTGCATTAGTTAACATAAGCTAAAATCACCATTATGTTTTTGGTCTTTGCACTTTTTTAGGTTCTTCCTCCACTGAAGGATGTATCTAACCGACCAGAGATTGGGACAACTGTAAGGAACAAACTGGTGCGGTTGATGACCCATGTGGATTTAGGAGTAAAGCAGATTGCAGCTGAATTTCTGTTTGTTCTCTGTAAAGAGAGAGGTAAGTTCTTTTCACTTCTGTCTGCTAAAAAAGGGAAATATTCTCCCTCCCTGACTCTTAAAACTAATTAACGTTTTTTTTGTTTTGTTTTTACCTCATTTAAAACTAATGGTATTTTTCCTCTTTTGCCAGTGGACAACCTACTGAAGTATACTGGTTACGGAAATGCAGCTGGGCTTCTTGCTGCCCGAGGGCTCCTGGCTGGTGGTAGAGGTGATCGCTGGTATTCTGATGATGAGGATACTGATACTGAAGAATACCTCCAGGCAAAACCAAAGTAAGAAGCATTCATTTGGGTGACCGCATTTGCAGGCTTGCATTGGAACAAATACCAGGGTTCTAGCCTGTCCAGCATTTATGCATTAAGAATATAACAAAGGGTCCATGTCCCCATGTCTAGTGCATGTGCTTGAGGGTATAACTATGGATTTTCTTTTATTATAATAAAAAAAGTTTTATTCATTTTAAACATTCAATTTTGCGCAAATTTTACATATTCTAGCTCTTGCTTATATCTATGTACATTCAATATTTCACCACTAATACTTTATACATTAACATAGAAAAAAGAGAAGAGAATTTCCCTTCCTTTCACTTCCTTCCTTCCTTCCTTCCTTCCTTCCTTCCTTCCTTCCTTCCTTCCTTCCTTCCGTCCTTCCGTCCTTCCGTCCGTCCTTCCTTCCTTCCTTCCTTCCTTCCTTCCTTCCTTCCTTCCTTCCTTCCTTCCTTCCTTCCTTTATCACCTCTCACTTCACCTTTTGTGTTTCTCCCCCTCCCCACACTTCTTTTATATTTAACCACTGCACACACACTTTCCTTTATTAATTTCCTTTTTAACCACTCTGCATCATTATATTCAAATTTCTTCAACAAAGTCACCACCACAAATACATTATTATACACAGTGGGGCAAAAAAGTATTTAGTCAGCCACCAATTGTGCAAGTTCTCCCACTTAAAAAGATGAGAGAGGCCTGTAATTGTTGTCATAGGTATACCTCAACTATGAGAGACAAAATGTGGAAACAAATCCAGACAATCACATTGTCTGTCTGATTTTTGAAAGAATTTATTTGCAAATTATGGTGGAAAATAAGTATTTGGTCAATATCAAAAGTTCATCTCAATACTTTGTTATATATCCTTTGTTGGCAATGACAGAGGTCAAACGTTTTCTGTAAGTCTTCACAAGGTTGTCACACACTTGCTGGTATGTTGGCCCATTCCTCCATGCAGATCTCCTCTAGAGCAGTGATGTTTTGGGGCTGTCGCTGGGCAACACTGACTTTCAACTCCTCCCAAAGGTTTTCTATGGGGTTGAGATCTGGAGACTGGCTAGGCCACTCCAGGACCTTGAAATGCTTCTTACGAAGCCACTCCTTCGTTGCCCGGGTGGTGTGTTTGGGATCATTGTCACGCTGAAAGATCTAGCCACGTTTCATCTTCAATGCCCTTGCTGATGGGAGGAGGTTTGCACTCAAAATCTCACGATACATGGCCCCATTCATTCTTTCATGTACACGGATCAGTCGTCCTGTTCCCTTTGCAGAGAAATGGCTCCAAAGCATGATGTTGCCACCCCCATGCTTCACAGTAGGTATGGTGTTCTTTGGTTGCAACTCGGCATTCTCTCTCCTCCAAACAGTTCCACTTTGGTTTCATCTGACCATATTACATTATCCCAATCCTCTTCTGGATCATCCAAATGCTCTCTAGCAAACCTCAGGCAGGCCCGGACATGTACTGGCTTAAGCAGAGGGACACATCTGGCACTGTAGGATCTGAGTCCCTGGCTGCTTAGTGTGTTACTGATGGTAGCCTTTGTTACGTTGGTCCCTGCTCTCTGCAGGTCATTCACTAGGTCCCCCCGTGTGGTTCTGGGATTTTTGCTCACCGTTCTTGTGATCATTTTGACCCCACGGGGTGAGATCTTGCGTGGAGCCCCAGATCGAAGGAGATTATCAGTCGTCTTGTATGTCTTCCATTTTCTAATTATTGCTCCCACAATTGATTGCTTCACACCAAGCTGCTTGCCTATTGTGGATTCAGTCTTCCCAGCCTGGTGCAAGCCTACAATTTTGTTTCTGGTGTCCTTTGACAGCTCTTTAGTCTTCACCATAGTGGAGTTTGGAGTGTGACTGTTTGAGTTTGTGGACAGGTGTTGGTTTTTTTTTTTTTTTTTTTCAAACAGGTGTCATTAACACAGGTAATGAGTGGAGGACAGAGGAGCCTCTTAAAGAAGAAGATGCAGGTCTGTGAGAGCCAGAAATCTTGCTTGTTTGTAGGTGACCAAATGCTTATTTTCCACCATAATTTGCAAATAAATTCTTTCAAAAATCAGACAGACAATGTGATTGTCTGGATTTGTTTCCACATTTTTGTCTCTCATAGCTGAGGTATACCTATGACGACAATTACAGGCCACTCTAATCTTAAGTGTGAGAACTTGCACAATTGGGGCTGACCAAGTACATTTTATTTTATTTTTTATTTTTTGTGTATCCCCCCCCCCTCTTGTTTTATCCTGTGCTCCTTTAACCTATCTCCCCCACCCCTTCTACGCCAGACACATCCCAATGGGGCAATGGGCAACTACACACACACTTGTATCCACTTCCCTTTTCGTCAAACAATGTAGGGCAACTAGGTTGCTTCCATTGCCTTTCCTGCGTTCAACAAATGTGGGGTGATACTTCTTCTTTTATATGCTTTATTCGAAGACAGCATCCCATGGAACAAGTGCATGACCGAAAATTCTATAGGTCTTAAAGTCAACCTCCTTGATCCAAGGGGCCACTACTACCCAAATTTTTTTTATTCTTGGGGCATGTCCACCATAAATGGAGGGGGGAGAGAAGGTACCCCTTTCAGCACATCCCCTCCAACAGCAGGCATCCACATTTTGAAAATATTTGCTAAACGGGCTGGGGTACGATACCATCTGGTTAAGCACTTATATGCCATCTCCTGAGTATGGGAGCTTATTGAGGAGCCATGGGTTGTTTTAATCATCTTTTTGTATTTGTAAAGCTGAGAATCTCTGTCCTAATTCTCTTTCCCATTCTTTAATATAATAGGGTATTGATATATTTGGGGTTCTAAGTATCAGTTTATACATCCTAGATAGTAAATGTTTAGCCTCTGGATTATTCACCAGGATTCAAACGTGGTAGGGGTCTAATCAGGGACCTCCTTTTTATTATAAAAATCTGCTATTTGAAAATATCTCCCTAGGTTGATATTAGGTCCCTTAAGGGTACCAATGTACCCATTGGGGCTATCCTAGCACATATTACCCCTCCATCTCTATCCCAACCTTCTAAATTTCTTCCATCCTCCCCCGGGTGAAATCATGGCTATCCCTCCATTGGTGATAATAGGGATATTACAGGGGCAAATTTACCTAGGACATTTAACTTGTCCCATACTGATAAAGTAGTCTTGGTTATTGGCGATGTCCACTCCGATAATCCCCTACACCCAACTGGAATCCAGGGGGCTCCTAAATTCCTACCTGCTATTGTCTTCTCTAAATTTACCCAAAGTTTATTTGAGGAATCATGTCGCCAATTCATTGTTCGTACTAAGGACATAGCTTTATAATACAGATTTATATCTGGGAGTCCTAACCCTCCTTCCGATTTATGTCTCCTTAAAATATCATATGACAACCTTGGGTGCTTATCTCCCCACACAAAGTTCGAAAGGCCCTTCTCATCTGCCTAAAAAAGGATTGTGGGAGCGTCACAGGGACCGTATATAGCAGGGATATGCAATTAGCGGACCTCCAGCTGTTGCAGAACTCCAAATCCCATGAGGCATAGCAAGACTGACAGCCACAAGCATGACACCCAGAGGCAGGATGGGACTTGTAGTTTTGCAACAGCTGGAGGTCCGCTAATTGCATATCCCTGGTATATACAGTAGGTGACCGCGATATTGTGTCAATCTCGCCACACTTCTCGGCGAGATTTGACACCTACGAGCCCCGTCGCAGGAGCCAGCGCCGAGATGGCTCACTCATCCTGAAAGGAAAACTTTGTTTTCCTTCCGCGATGAGTGACAGGCAGCGCTGACAGCTGTCTAGTACTTTATGAATCCTGAGGCGGGAACACCGCGCCAAATTTTAAATGAAAAAACCGGCGTGGGTTCCCCCCTCGGGGGCATACCAGGCCCTTAGGTCTGGCATGGATTGTAAGGGGAACCCCCTATGCCGAAAAATCGGCGTGGGGGTCCCCCCCAAATCCATACCAGACCCTTATCCGAGCACGCAGCCCGGCCGGCCAGGAAAGGGGGTGGGGACGAGCGAGCGCCCCCCCCCCTCCTGAGCCGTACCAGGCCGCATGCCCTCAACATGGGGGGGTGGGTGCCTTGGGGGAGGGGGGCGCCCTGCGGCCCCCCCCACCCCAAAGCACCTTGTCCCCATGTTGATGAGGACAAGGGCCTCTTCCCGACAACCCTGGCCGTTGGTTGTCGGGGTCTGCGGGCGGGGGGCTTATCGGAATCCGGGAGCCCCCCTTAATAAGGAGGCCCCCAGATCCCGGCCCCCCCACCCTGTGTGAATGAGTTTGGGGTACATGGTACCCCTACCCATTCACCTAGGGAAAAGTGTCAATATAAAAAAAACACACTACACAGGTTTTAAGAGTAATTTATTAGTCAGCTCCGGGGTCTTCTTCCGACTTCGGGGGGTCTCCTTCCGACTTCTCCCGGTGTTCGGCCTCTTCTCCCGGTGTTCGGCCTCTTCTCCCGGGCCCCGCCGCTATCTTCTTCCAGCTCTATTGCCAGCGAGGGGCCCGGTCTGCTGCCGCTGTCTCGCCGCCGCTTCTTCTCTTCTACTTCCCCGATGTTGACACAACGCTCTCTCTGGCTCGAATGCTGTGTGCGAGCTGCGGAGCCATTTATATAGGCGGTAACCTCGCCCCCTTACGACGTCATGGTCCCAGCATGCGCAGGGACTCTGGCGTCATAAGGGGGCGTGGCTCCGCTCCCACTTGCCTTTAAAAATCCGGTAATTCGAGATGCTCTGATATTCAACCCTACAGGCACCTGGGGACGATAGGGCATGAGAAGGAGCAAATCTGTTTTGGGAAGGAAGTGTGGAACGGCTCCTAAAACATCCCCCCAGCTGCAGAAACAGCCCGCTATAGGCCGCGTGCACATGGCGTCTCAAACCAACATGGCGGATCCAGCGACGGCGGAGGAGGATCGCTTCCAGGCTTTGATGCAGGCGATCTCTGGATGCCAAACGACCCTGATGGCAAAAATTGACACCCTCCAAATGGATTTCGGGCTGTTGCAGAGGGACATGGACAAGATGCGGGGGCGGATGGGAGAGGCTGAGCGCAGAGTGGGGGACGCGGAAGGCTCCATCCGGGACCACAGAGCATCCATCCATACCCTGCAAAGGTGAAGGCCCTTGAACCTAGAGGGGAGGACAGCGAGAACAGGAGCCGACGGAGTAACTTGAGGTTTGTGGGGCTGCCGGAGGGTGCTGAAGGTCAGGACCCCACGGCCTTCACAGGGCATCTACTCCGCAGGCCCAGTTCTCCCCGCATTTTGTTGAGAGGGCTCACAGAATTCCACCTGTGCGAGGCCGCCTGGAGCCCCCCCACGCACCTTCATATTCAGGCTTCTGAACTTCTGGGACCTGGCACTCCGTGAAGCCCGCAAAGTTGGAACTGCGTTTTGACAATGCAAAACTTATGCTGTTCCCGGATTACTCCATCGACACACAGACTTAGAAGAACCTTTTGATCATGTCGAGGCACAGCTTTCTATTAAAGGGCTGAAATATAGTATGTTGTTCCCAGCCCGGCTTCGGGTGATTGATGGAGAATCCACCCGCTATTTCACTTCACCGGAGAATGCCTCAGTGGCTGGACGGCCTTTCCCAGGCCCGGTAACGTATGTGCACCCTGATTACTGCTTCAGCCTGGATGGGCTTTCGCCCCCCCCCCCCTCCTCCTTTAATTCTGCTCTGTTACACTGGGGAATCTCAACCACAGGTCTGTTTGTCTGCAGCATTCCTCTCCCCTTCTGGTTGAGATATCCCTCACCTGTCTCACCAGGAGACACTGGCCTGAATCAAGCCATTGTGCTGGAAGACTTGGTCACTTGTTCGCTATTGGCGCCCTTCTACCAGTTATTGCTTCAATATCTATACCCTACTTAGAGGAGACATTCACGGGCGGGAAGTGAACCTCCTGGTAGTGACGCAGCTGTTTTCTTTTATTATCCGTGTACAATAAAGGGGCTGTGGAGGGACTCATGCCCGTTGAACTGACAAGAATATATAATATTTCCCTCTTTTCTGAGGAAGTTAACTGTTGACCATTCTAAGTGTGTGCCCCTAGCTTTTTTTTTTTTTTCTCTACATGCACATCAGCTAACCCTAATTGACTTTTTACTTTTTCTGCACTATGCTATAGGTGTGGGACCTCCGATCTTATGTGAAATTGTAGTCTGCCTGTGCTTGGGAGGGCCGCCTGCCTCTCCATTTGCCCCCTCAGGAGACTTTCCTATGATTTAATGGGTTTGGGTAAAGGCACTCAGAGTTCCCCAGCGGGGTTGGGTTTTAGGTTTCTAAATTTTGGTTGTTTCCCTTTTTTTTTTTTTTTCTTTCCTTTTTGTTACTGGTTTCCCCAGTTTGATAAGGTCATATGCAGTGGTCTCTTTTGGTCATCTTTCAGCCCTTGGCTTATCTGAGGACTGGATGATTGTGTATTCAGAGATGTGCGCCCTGTACTGGGTCAGTCTAATCGATGTCCCCCTTATAATAATTTGCAGGTTCTACAAATATGGCTCCTCTGAGACTGAGACTTATTTCCTGGAACGTTAGGGGACTAAATGACAAACTCAAGAGGTCCCTGGTTATGATGTACTTGAAGAAATACAACCCACATATTTGTATATTGCAGGAGACCCACTTGGTGGGCAGCACGGTCCTCAGCCTTAAAAAAACCGTGGGTGGGGCACTATTATCATTCAACTTACTCAGGATACGACGCTAGGGGGGGGGGGGGTTAGTGTCCTAATCCATAAGACCTTATCCTTCACCCTACTTAATGTTATTACTGACCCAGAGGGCAGGTTTGTCTTGCTACATGCTGTGATAGATACTGAGCTGCTGATTCTGTGTTTGTACATACCCCCCCCTGGCTACCATCTCTCCTTAAATACTTGACTCCGATACTGGCTACCTACCCTACAGACAACCTCATTATAGCTGGGGACTTTATTATGGCCCTGAATCCATCTTTGGACAGGTTAGCTCTGGGGGTGGGTTCTGATTCCCCCCTTAACAAATGGGCAACTCTCTACGGTTTAACTGATGTTTGGAGGTGGCGATTTCTGACTGATAGAGCCTATACTTGCCAGTCTGCTTCCTACCGCAAACTGTCCAGGATAGACTTAGTATATGCGAGTGGGAGGCTGCTTTCCCGTGTAAGGGAGGTGACTATACTCCCCAGGGGCATATCAGATCATGCCCCCATGCCTATTACCCTACAAACTCAGACTCCCCCCTTCAGAGAGAATATGGAGACTGTCCCGCTATTGGGTCTCTGAGGAAAGTATAGAAGCAGATATGGCTAAATCTATAAATGATTTTTGAATATCTAATGCAGATTCTTCCGTGCTACATACTAGATGGGACGCCTTCAAGGCATACAGCCGGGGTTGTTACCAAACCTCAATCGCTCTCGCAAGACATAATGCCAGGGTTTCCATTGAAGATGCTGAGGCTAGGACACAAGCCCTTGACTCCCAGTATGTTCAGTCTCAAAATCCAATTACCCTACTTGATATGCAGGCTGCCCACTATAAGGTGATGCTTCTGCGAGTGGCGGGGGCCAAAAAACAACAACTAACAGACACAGCGCATTTTTGAGCAGGGGGAAAAGACAGGACACTTGTTAGTATGGCTGCCAAAGGAACAACAACCAACGACTACTATTGTCCGTATCAAAACTGCGGTTGGGACTCTGGTGAATGATCCGGTGGCCATCAGCGCATGCTTTGCATCATATTATGGCTCCCTTTACTCCTCTAAGTTAGACTACTCTGAGAAGGAGCTGGACTCCTTCCTTGATCAACTTACCTTCCCTACACTTAGCGAGGAGGCTCAAAATCACTTAGACAGACCCATGTCTGTGGAGGAGGTGAAACAAGCCCTTGGCGAACGACAGGCAGGGGAAGACTCCGGGTGTGGATGGTCTTCCCCCTGAGTTTTACAAACATTATGGGGAGCAGTTAATACCCAGATTACATGAGCTGATCGTAGGGACTCTGGAGGACACCACCCTCCCTATCTGTATGGCGGAAGCAATTATCGTGGTAATTTCTAAGCCAGGTAAGGATCCCGATCTCTGCACCTCCTACTGCCCCATCTCCCTACTTAATGCAGACGCCAAAATCCTTACCAAGATTTTAGCTAGAAGACTTAATGAAGTCATACTCACTCTAATTTATGAGGACCAAACAGGTTTTATGCCAGGTAAGGGGACAGATATAAATCTTTGCAGGCTATATAAAGTCATAGGTGCCAAGGGTTACCTTACCGAGTTCGACGCAGTGGCCTCCCTAGATGCTGAAAAAGCATTTGATTCAGTGGAATGGAATTATCTGTGGGAGGTCCTGTGTCGATTTGGCCTTGGTCCTAAATTTATATCTTGGGTACAGGCCCTTTATAGATCTCCACAGGCCAGAGTCTGCACGGGGATGACAATATCACCACCCTTCTATTTGCACAGAGGTACCAGACAGGGCTGCCCACTCTCCCCTGCCCTTTTTGCCCTGGCCATAGAGGCGATGGCAATCCTTCTCTGGTCCTCCCCCTTGGTTAACGGTATCCTGCTGGGTTCGGTCCACGAAAAGATATCCCTATACGCGGATGACACCCTGTTATAGTTGAGGAACACCTCTGCCTCCTTGGGGGGCCGCTCTGTCCCGTATCAGCACCTTTGGTGAATTCTCTGGCGTCTGCATTAACTGGAGTAAATTAGTGATTTTTGCACTACACCCAGGGGAAGCCTCGATACCAGCAAACACTCCTCTAAAGAGGGTCTCACAATTTAGGTATTTAGGAGTTGAAATACATAGGGACTTGACACAGTTTATCCCTCTTAATCTGACCCCTACTGACTAAGATGCACTGCCTGGAAAACACTGCCCCTTAAACCCAGTGGGCAGGGTCAACCTGATCAAGATGTCCATACTACCTGAATTTTTGTATATCTTTAGACAAGCACCGGTACATATACCAAATGCATTTTTCAAAAAACTTGACACCCTGATTAATGCTTTTATTTGGAATGGTAGCATACCATTCCAAGAGGGGGGGGGGGGGGGGCTTGCTCTACCATGCTTTCTCAAATATTACTGGGCTGCGGTACTGGTCACTCTGCGTTGGTGGCTGTCGGAGGAGACAGCAAGTCCTGCCTCCACTTTAGAGGCGGTTTTGCTGGGCTCTTACTCAGAATTGAGGAATTTAGTTCACCGGTGACCTAGATCTAACCCCAACATTACTCCCTCAATGAAGACCACCCTAAAAGTTTGGGAAACTGTCAGAGGCAAGGTCAGGAGGTCTGACATCTGGTCCCCCTGCACTCCGTTATGGGGGAACCCACGATTGTCACACTTCCAAACTATTCTGGATCCAGTGATATGGGCCTGCCATGGAATAGCCACAATGGCGGACATAATGTCCCCGGATGGCCTACTTTTATTTGACGCCTTAAAGCAGCAAAAAGGGCTACCCAACCGCATGTTCTTCAGATACTTGCCACTTCGCTAGGCCTATCGCTTCCAGTTCTCCACGCCACGGGTGCTGGGAATCGCTGGGATTGAGGGGTTGTTGAGCGAGGAAGGGGGAAAAAAAGAATCTTGTCTACTTTATACACTGCTCTGGCGGGCCTGGACACCTCTAAGGTCTCACAGTTGTTCTTGGTTTGGCAGGGCGATATACCCTTGCTGGCTGATGACAACTGGGAGGAAGGTATTCAGCAATATCTCCCTTTGATGATATCTGCCAGAGATAGATTAATTCAACTAAAATTCTTGCATAGAGCCTACTTCTCCCCACAGAGTCTTGCAAAAATATACTCTACTAACAACCCAGTTTGTACCCAATGTACAGCGGAGGAGGGTTCCTTCTTCCATGTGGTTTGGTCCTGCCAGTATATACAAATTTTCTGGAGAGGGGTAGTTAACACAATAAATTTAGTTGGCAAATTAAAAGTCCCATGTGATCCAATTCCCTTGTTGCTTGGAATTGTGGATACACTGGATGCTTCTCAGGCCAATAAACTGTTTGTATTTTATGCCAGGAATGCTATCCTGCTGCATTGGAAGGGTTCCACTCCCCCAACAATGCGCTTTTGGAAGAATCCCATTAATAAGGCCCTTCCGCTGTATAATTTAAGTTAACCTATCTTGACCGTAATTGCCCTAAAAAGTTCGCAAAAATATGGGACCCCTGGGTATGTGAGGAGCAGCTGGCCCTAGAGTAGGAAATGGAATATCATCTTGTGGCTGCAGTAGCACTAGACCATACATGCTGAAACTCTGCTATGATGACACTACCTGGTTAGCTCCAGGATCCCACTAAAAACGGTGATTTACCCCACCCCCCGCGCGCGCTTCCATACCGGGGATTTCCCGGGAACAATACCCCCTGCAACTTCTCTTTACCGGACCCCATATTGGCAAATATTGAAGACTGAGACTCACTCATAGATCCATATTGATAAATCCCACTGAGGATGGTGATGTTGATATTCTGCTCCCCACGATAAGATGATAATGTTGTAAATGGAATACAACCAGATTGATATCTTCTCACTCTGTTCCCAACCCCCCCCCCCCCCCCCCCCCCCATCTTCCCCTGCTGGTTATTTAAGGGAATTATTGATGGATATGTAACATTTACTTTACTATCTATGTATGTTGTACATTATGACCACTGCTTAATGTCTTGTCTTTTTTCTGTTTTATTGAAATAAAAAACTTTGTTTAAAAAAAAAAAAAAAAAGTCGTCCGCATAAGCCGATAACTTATGCTCCACTGCCCTAATGCAAATCCCCTCCCACCCCGTTTCTCCTAATCATACATAGAAAAGGCTCAAGGACCAAGGCGAACAACAATGGGTAAAGTGGGCACCCTTGTCTAGTCCCATTATGAATACTAAAATGCTCTGTTAACCCACCATTTACCTTAACCTTTGCTCTAGGGTTGTTGTTTAATGCCAGAACCCATTCCATCATACGATCTTAGACCCACCTCCCTCAGAACCTCTGACATAAAGATCCAATTGACTCTATCAAATGCTTTCTCAGCATCCATCGACAGCACCACCCTTGGGATTTGCTCTGGTCTGTTTTGGGCCCAATGTAATATAGGTAGAGCTCTGATTGTATTATCTCTGGCTTCCTGGCCTCTTATAAATTTCTGTCTGTTCTAGGTGTAATATATTTGCTATATGGTCTTGCATTCTAAAGGCCAAAATTTTAGATGGGATCTTCGTGTCTGAGTTCAGGAGGGAGATGGGCCTATAATTGGCACAAAACTGAGGGTCCTTCCCCACCTTTGGAAGAACTGTCACATGTGCCATTAATGCTTCAGGGGGCAGTGGGCTAGACTCTGTTATAGAGTTGAAGTAGTCACATAAGGGATGTATTAAAACTGAAAGAAACTTCTTATATATTCGTAAAGCCATCTGGGCCTGGACTTTTTACCTAATGATAATACCATTATTACTTTACCTAACTGCTCCACCGTTATTGGCTGTTCCATTTCCTCAAGCGCCATGGCTGGAATAGCAGGTAGTTCCGAGGCCCTTAGGTATCCTCGGATCTTATTCAGTACCCCTCCATCCACAGCCCCCCCCCCCCCCCCCCGCTGAAACCAAATCTATATAGTATACAAAGATTTATAATGGCTTTGGGACTCAGTTGCTATCTTTTGGGTATCAATTATTTGTTTATTTACTACTAACTTATGAACGTGTCTTGCCTCCTGTTTCTTTAATTGTCTCGCTAACAACTTTCCCCCTTTACTGCCCTGTTCATAAAAACGGTGAGCGTAATACCTTTGTTTATTTTTTTACCTTCATATCTAGACATCGTTAAGTTAAGTCGCAATTCCTCCAATCTATTGGCATCCCCTGGGTTCCGGCTGCTCTTATGCTTAATTTCTAATTTATGTATTTCTTCTAAAATCTGTATTTTTTTCCATTCTAAGACGCAAGCCCTGTGCGATCATTTCCCCCCATAAACCCCTTTGTGTGCCTCCCACACTGCTTGGTTGGACACTTCACCTGGTATGTTGGTTTCAAAATATAATGTCAATTTTATTATGCAGGGTTTCAAAAAACACTTTTATCGTCCATAATGGACTCATTTAATCGCTATATCCTTTCCTTTATTACTTACCACACTCAATCGTAAACTCAAAGCTATTGGGGCATGATCAGATACCGTGATTGAACCAATTACAAAAGATTGCACAAGATGTAAATAAAATTGATCAATCCATAAATCAATCTGTGAGTATGTATTCTAGAGTAGTAACTGTAATCTTTTTCTGAGCTATGTAATGCCCTCCAGCTATCCACCAAATGAAGAGGTGGTAAGCTCCTGTTTTATGTCTTTGGGCTCTAAATGATAATGATGTCTTACCTGATGAAGTGTCCATCTCAGGTTCCAGTGTAAGATTAAAATCACCCCCCAATACTAGAACATCTTCCCTTGTTCCTCCCCAGTTTCTTAGATATAAAATCTACCGTACTGTTATTAGGGGCATAAATTGAGGCAAATGTGTAACACTGTCCCTATATTCTCCCTTTTACAAACAAAAAGCGACCTTCAGGATCAACCTCCACTTCCATAAGTGAAAATGGACATGATCTGTGAAAAGCTACTGTGACTCCCCTAGCTCCCCGAATAGGAGAGGTCGTATGAATCCATTGAATGGAAAATAGGGCATGCGGGGATTGACCCTGCCGCAAAGTGCGTTTCCTGGTGAAATACAAATCTCTGCTCCGAGGGTATGCAGTTCACACCAGAGACGACCCCTCTTACATGGAGACTCCCCATAGGGGTATACCGCCCTCCCTGGGTTTGTCATCCCTTCTGCCAAAATGCAGAATAAAAATCCTATTGGGGTAAAGATAGTTAACAGTATGGTTAAAATACCCGGTTCTCCCCTGGCTTCTAAGAGAAAAAGAACACCAGCATAAAAAAAGAAAAATTCCTTTCTTCCCCCTCCCCTTTAAAAAGGAGAGGGGGTGGAAGAAGACACACAAAAAAGGGGTTTCCACTAATTTCACCACCCCATAACAACTCTCTCCCCCCCCCCCCCCCCCAGCACACCACCTCCAAGGAAAATACATTTTATCCCTCTTTCCTATCTTTTTCCTATCCTCCTTATAGCCAAATTTCCTTTTAAATAAACCCAGTTCAACTTTTAAATTTGCCCATTGGCAGTTGAGTTTTGTCCTTTGTTTGTCTTCTTCCCTCTGCTTCTAATTGGGATTTGACTCCACTGCTCCGGGCGTTGCAAAGGAGATTTAATACTATTCATTTTCCAGTCAGGAAAGTCAACTAACTGCAAGCCTAATATTTCTGTAAAATTTTGTAAGTCCTCTTTGGATCTGAGGACTGCTGTCTTTCTATGTCGGGTGCTCGTTATACAAAAGGGGAAACCCCACCGGTATTTCACTTCAACAGCCCGCATGGCTTCTAACAAGGGTCGAACAGTCTGACGTTGCATCAGTGTGCGGTATGATAGGTGTGGGAACAGAGATATCGGACAACCTTCATGCTTTATCTTGGGATTATTACGGGCTGCTTTCATAATTGCCTCTTTAGTTGTAAACTTGTGCAATTTGCATACAATATCTCGGGGTCTATCCGTACTCTGATGGGCATAAGATAGAGATTGGTGTACTCTATTTCAATAACATCTAGTGCCTGAGGCCCCAATATTTGGCGAAACAGACCAGTCACCGTTTGAAGCAAGTCCATGGTCCCTTTAACCTCAGCTAGACCTCGTATGCGGATATTCTGCCTGCGGTCTCTGTTTTCCTAATCGTCCAATTGATCTAATAAAAAGTTTAATACTTCATGACATTTTACCGTTTCTTGAGTGTCGGCCACCAAAACTAGATTCCCATTCAGCTGTCTATACCTATCTGTCTGACCTCCTTTAAAAAACTGTTTTTCAGGTTTGTATAGAGCAAGGAAATGTTAAAAACCTCTGCCAGGTTTTTGCAGCTGCTAACGATTAGTGAGATGCAGGATTTGTGCCTGTCGCTGAGATGGCAATGGCCCTCGTGTCTTGTCGCAGACGACCATAAAAAAAAAAAAAAAAAAAAAAAAAAAACCTGAAAGAACTTCTAACCCCTCCTTTTACACTTTCCAGATTTGAAAAAAAACTAAGTTGGGATTAAACTGAAAACTTTCATCAAACGAATTCTCTTGTGTTTGTGTTTCAGCATAAATCTAATCACGGGTCATGTGGAGGAACCAATGCCAAACCCAATGGATGAAATGACAGAGGAGCAGAAGGAGTACGAAGCTATGAAACTGGTCAACATGTTTGACAAACTGTCCAGGTACTGTGATGGAGCCTTTGCCTAAGCCAGATCCCTTGTATCTTGGAGACCAGTAGTACATTCTGTAAAGGGGCTTAAATGACCAGACGGTCACATAATAAAATTCAGTGTATTTAATGCTACATAAAAAGAGGCATGCATCTTGCAGAATATGATTATGGATGCAACAGGTGTTGGAGATGTGCTACAGGTGAGTACTAGCAATATTCCCAGCATTCATAGAATAGGTAGAGAACAAAACAGTTGCTTCAGCAATGTACATATTTGGCAGCACACCATGGATCTTCAAGTAATGTCTGAATGCATTTAGTCAAAAAGATCATGTCACTGGGGAGATGTACAACATTTTGGGCCAAGCACAACTCTTTAGCCCAGGCATGGGGTAAGTGCATACATTTGTGCTGATACATTTCAAGTAACATCCACTGGTCAGATACAAAATTTAAGGAGCCCCCCCCCCCCAAATCATAAATGCAGTCTAAAATAGATAGCTAAGCAAAAGGTACATGGCTGCCTGTAATAGTAAATCCCATTAAAATAGTAATGAAGAAGGAGACCTCATCCTTGCTGTGTGCCCTAGCCACATATCTCAAAGTACTAAACCAATGTTAATTGGAAAATTGAGGAGATGCGATCAGTGGGGTCCAGCATTGCTATTTCCAGGCGACTAGACCACTTGCCACCCCCATTGCTCTACACTGGTCACGCAAGTGCATTACAGCCGGCTGTCCCATGGAAACCCATGATGTCAAGGCACCTGGCTGTCTCCAACTGGCAGAGATGCAGACTGCTTGGAAAAAAAAAAAAAAGATGAAAAACAAAGCATAAACAGCAGATAGAGACATTATAAGAGCACATCAAGACTAAAAGATATGAGGCTCTAAAGGGACAAAAGGAGGCCAAAAAAAAAAAAAATCAGAATAAAGATGAGCAAATGGGGGGGGGGATAAAATGAAGGAATATGGGAGAGGTGGAAAGGTAAAAACTGGAGGGTTATAAGCAAAGAAAGATGAAATGCCTACTCATAGGCCTTGATTGAGAAAGAGGGGAAAGGATGCTTTCATAATAAATGCAATGCAAATTAAAGAAAAAACATAAAATCTTCTTAGACTGGCCAAAATACTACAGCAATATCTTAAATATAGCGGTAATTAAAACAATCACCACTGGCCCATGCCATGGTGCGAAGGTATGGAAAACAAAGAACCAAGGTTAGTCATGGTGGACCACAAGTCCAGGTAAAGCTAAAACAAATGAGTCATCTACCAAGGAAGCATGTAAATTAGGGTTGCAATGTTACTGATTTTGATTGATAAGTACCAGTTACCGATCTCTTTTGCGGTGCAATTTGAGCCCATACAAAATGAATGGGCTCAAATAGCACTACAAACAATCGCATGTGATCTGAACCGGAATATGTCGAAGTCGCATATGGTTTTCTGTACTGCTCCTGTGTGAACCCAGGCTGAAGTCACTTTGACACGCCTGGGTTCAGACAGGAGCGGCGGGGGAAACCACAGGTGATTTGGATGGGAATTTCACCTCATTCCTGATTTAAACCCATTCAATTAATAGCCATCTTCCATCCACTCACAGTGAGGTGAGACAAAACTTTCCAACGTAGGAGAATTTCTCTACGAGTATAATATGCAGAGTAAAACACAAAAAAGGTGTGGGTATCTGCCAAGTACCACCCGTCCACAAGGCCCAGTGGCCAAATGACTGGTTTCAGTGGGAAAGGCCACCCACATCATTAACTGTATCTATCTACCACTCTTTTCCAATAACATAGTATGTTTTTGAGGTCCTGGGTTATATACGAAACAATAGTTGGGGTGTATAATAAACCTGATGGAGAAACTTCAGTTAAAGGAACCGATCCCTAGAGGAGATCATGTTTTTTAAAAATTGGAGTAAACAGTCTTCCCAATTGTCTGTCAATGTAGGGATGTCAGTCTCCCATTTAGCACATATGTCCTTTTTAATTTTAGGTGAGGTCAAAGGAATCAAGTGAAAATAAAGTGGTTTAGAGAGGCTAATACTTTTTCTAAAGGGTCAGACGTCGGCACAATGATTTGAGGGAATTGCGCGTTAGTAGCATGGTGCAGCTGTATTAACCTAAAAAAAAAAAATAATAATAATAATATGGTGAGAGTGTATGTGTTACCTGCTGCATATTGGGTCCTTGCTTGTTTGGACTACTCTTTTTACCCACATCTGTCAATACACACAGATATTTCAAAATGTAGACACAATATTCTGTTACAGTTCATGTACTGAATTCCCCATGTGGATCTGAGAAATATCCCCCACAAATTGCACACATTGCTGTTATGACACCTATAACCACAAGTCTTCTGTGACATTTTGTAGAGGGCTTTTGAATATTTCTGTCTGGGGTTAGCTAGCCTGACCCAAAAATCATGTAGGGTTCTATTACCTCTGTGTGCCAGTAGAGGCGTTGTCTTAAACTAGGTGTCAAAGAGTTATCTGCTAGCAATACGTTAAAGCGGAACTAAAGAGAGCTGTATTCTTCTTTCCCCAAAGGTCCTTGTCCTTCAGAATCTTCTTCTGTGTGCTGGGTTTTGGCCTTCTTCATTGGCTAGCGTGGGATGGTGTCACTGATACATAAGAGCTAGTCTCCTGGCACACAGGGGTTGGGCTAGCTGCTGTAAGCAGAGCCGTACATGCCCAGTTTAGCTTACAAGCCAGGTAACACAGAGCAGGCACATATGTGTATTTTATTGTGTATCTGAGGTAAATAGCCTGCCTGCTCGCAGTGAATAATAGTGGAACTTCAGTACCACTGCACTTCTGATCGTTCAAACTCACAATTGAATGTGTATAAAAATAGTGGTTGATCGGTTTTCTCAGAGGGTTTAATACAGTCTGCCAAATATTTTGCTAGGGCTTGGTCTAGTACTGTGGCAGGATATAGACATTCCAAAAGCTTTTATACATTTCCTCTAACTGCTGTCTCTTATCATACTACATCTGAGCAAATACGTGACACCCTCAAACCGTAAAATAGGTAGGCTCTTAAAATTAGGGTGTACAATCTGGTCATTTTTGTTTTACCTGAATGTTTTTGGGGGGATTTATTACGCTAGGGTGGGAGAGGAGGTGGCTCCTTACATGTTATATCTAATGGATGTTACATTGTCTCAGCAGCAATGTATGCCCTTATATGCTTGACAAATGGGTCCTGTGTGGCCCTGAAATGTTGCGTTTTCCCCTGTGATCTCTTTTGAATACAAGCATTTGGATGTTGCTTGAAGATCCATGGTGTGCTGGCAAATATGTATGTTGATGTTACAGGAAAGATTAAACTCCGGGACTATGCTATAAGACAATACCACAATGTGAAACTGCTAAAGATCATTGCCATTATAGACCCTCCTACATTTGCACCTCCTAGAGCACCCTTAATTTATCAGTGCCACATTTAATATTACTCCTAACAAAATCCATTGGAACAGTTCAATGAAAAAAAAAAAAGGAATGAACAGTACAAAAAAGTATGTACAATCAAACCAAATAATTTTACTAGCAAAAACAAGTAATAATGAATTTTATTTATTCATTTTTTTTTCTTCACTGGGTAAGAGTAACCACCACCACCTAGGTCAGGATAACCTTATTGCTGGCTTCTGGGGACTTCATTCAGGTTCACAGGCAGCTAAACAGGATTTTTTTTTTTTCTTTAAAGGCAAAATGTCTTAAAAAAATAAAATATAAATGAAAGGGGCCCCATCCTTCTGATCGCATGCAGAAGGGACCGTATGTGCAAGTCGCACCGGCATATGTAAACTGTGTTCAAACCACACATGTGAGGTATTGCCAAGAGCAACAATTCTAGCGCTAGACCTCCTCTGTAACTCTAAACAGGTAACCTGTATAAAAAAAAAAAAAAAAAGCGTTTGTGTCGCCTATGGAGATTTTTAAGTACTGTATTTTGTCGCCATTCCACGAGCATGCGCAATTTTAAAACATGACATGTTGGTTATCTATTTACTCGGTGTATCATCTTTCACATATAAAAAAATTGGGCTAACTTTAGTGTGGAAAAATATTGCAACAATTGCTATTTCATTCTCTTGGGTCTCTGCTATAAAAAAAAAAAATTGTGTATAATTATAGAACCCTCAAAGTAATTTTCTAGCAAAAAAATACTAATTTAAACTTGTAAGCAAAGTTCCAGAAAAGGCCTGGTCAGCAAATGGTTAGTAAACCCTATCACTAAAATCTAATGCATGATTTTTTTTAATATGTTATTTTATTGAAAGCTGCAGATTTAAAATATAAGAAATGCCATGTTGGGCCTTCACACCTGCAAGTTCTGTTCCCATTTACTACCACATGTACTGTATGTTAACATGCGGTATTATGCACACGAACTGGCCTTATGGCAAACCATTTATTTAGAATAGGCTGCCAACCTGTCAATGGAACGGAAAGCCAAACCTCTACAACGGAAGGTGTGGCTCATTGCAGGTTCATCAGCACCTTCGCAGGCCATACTAAATGCATAACACCAGAACACAATGCATAGTGTGAAGCATGAAAGTTCTTGTGCAGGCATGACTCTCCAATGACTTCTAATTGTGCTTCTAATAGAGACTGCAAGTGGCTGGTTCAATACACATTCATGAGCATGGAATTGGAGAAATCCCCTAGGGGTGGGACTTTGAAGGCACTACCAAACCAGTCTCCTTCATCATGGGTTTACAAGGAAGTATATTGATCATTGTATATTTAAATTTCATAGACAATCGGTCCTTAATATAAGTGCATATTAATCATACGTATATAACAATGCTTACATCATAACAGCAAAACGGTACATAGATGCAGCCAAACCAAACTTTAAAAAGTGAGGAATAACTGAGGCGAGGGGTCCCCCACGGCCCACATCCCCCGGACAACAGTCAATATAGAATAAAATGAAAAAATTGGCATAGAGGAAGGGAAGAGAAAAGAGTAAAAATCCCTTCCTCGCATCCAATAGCCCCACTGGATTCCTATAAACAGACCAGCAGCAAGCTGACACATTCACTGGGGCCCAAAGTATGGGGAGGATCTGGAAAGAGAGCAGGGAGAGGAAAAAAAAAAATAGTATGATATATCTGTATATACAAGGGGGAAATTATATATTAGCCCCCCTATGAGGTAACAACAAAAGAAAGGTAACATCCAAAAAATATATAAAAACCTACCTAAATTTGTAAAGGTGAAGGGTATACAGACCGATGGAGAAGAGGGAGGGCTGCTGGGAGGTCTGAGAAGTCTCAAGCTGCAAGTAGACACTGTGGGATAATAGAGATATTAGCAGCTGAAAAGCGCCCAACAAAATAAATACGTGGAACAGAGAGCAAAAAAAAGCTCTGCAGATGGGGTAACATGGAGAAAGATAAGGGTTGTGTCTTATCAGCGCAGCAGGACTCTGTCGCAGAAAGGACCCCCAGAAAGCATCGTACCCCTGGCCCTACCTGATCTGCAGTGAATGGAAAATGTATTTAGTGCAATCCCACCCCTCCTACCGAGGACCCAGCTGCTTCGTATACATTCATGAGCATGGCCACTATTGTATATTAGGATTGCTGATCTCCTGCACCGACTGATGATTTCAGCAAGCTAAGAACAAAGGTGAAAACAGTATCTTTATTGTACAGGACACAGGAGTTGATTTCATATGCAGGGGCAAACTGACAACACTCAGGGCCCCCAGACCAAATAAAGCAAGGGCCCCTGTCGGGACCTGCTTATGACCCACCCCTGGCCCTGAACCTACATTTTAGAGACCACATAAGAGTCTAATGGGACCTGGAGGGGAGTCTCTCTAACAGTGGCCCTTTCAGTGTCTATTATAGAGCATGTTAGAGTCCCTTCCAGGCCCCATTAGAGACTACAAAGGACTCTAATGGGACCGGGGGGGGGGGGGGCTCTCTCTAACAAAGGTGCCCCTTTCAGTGTCCATTAGAGTCCTTTGTAGTCAAAAGGAGTCTAATGGGACCTGGAGGGGGGGCACTTTCTAACAAAGTGTAGTCCTCACGAACACCCTCCTTGTGCCATGACTCACTCCTGCCCCAACCTCTCACAAAGTAGAAATATAAAATTGGCACTGTGTAGCACTCCTCTTACCTTAAAGTGTAAGTAAACCCCTCCTATAGTTTTTAGCCAAGGAATCTGCCATCTTTGCCTGTGTTTATGTGATCACATGTGATCAGTTATGATACCAGCCATTGGATGGTTTAACCGTTTGGTTGAGAGCACAACCAATGGTAGTGTTTTCATTTCTGGCATGTTCCGAAAATTAAACTTTTATGGATGGTTTTACTTCCACTTTAACTATGGGTACTGTGGCTGGCGGGCCCCAGCACACACTATAGTCTCATCATAGGAAGGAAGATGGGGGGGGGGCGCCCAGGTAGAAGAAGCCAGGACTTACTCAGGTTTGCAGGCCCAGTGCGTGGAGGCGCAACATAAGTACTGCCGTTCATGTCACCTGATGTTGTGTGCGTGTTCCATGTGCCTCCGCGCACTGGGCCTGCAAACCTCCTGAGTCCTGGCTTCTTCTGCCCGGGCACAGAGTGCAGGGTTGAGGGGGCAACCTGTGGTGGGCATGCAGTGTTGAGGGGGGCACGCTCTCTCTCACAAATTGCAGTTCAGAGCCCCCCTTCCATAAAAGGGCTTTCCTCCTGTAGAGGATTATTTACAGTGTTTGTGTAGGCTGCCAGTGGGGAGGGGTTTCTGCCTTTGTAAATGCCTCATCCTCTTTCTTTTCCTCGTGCCCCGGGTTTCCTCCAGTCCTGAGGTGATGCAGGGTCAGAGTGCCGGAGCCCGTGCAGCAGTATACTATACCGACAGGTAGGTGAAGCGGCAGCAGAAGTCCAGGTTGTCGGCTAAAAGAACAGTGGGGATCCTGGTGTTGGGAGTATTGGAGAGGATGTCTTGCCTGCCCTCCTTCCCCTCTCAGCACAGTCACTGACCGGCCTCTCTGATTCCCAGGACTCTGCAACTCCTCTTAGTAAAGAGCTCTCCTAGACTGCACAGTGCAGGAGATGCTGCACCACAGCTGCAAGTCCCTTGATTTCCAGCAGGTGGCGGGCCATTGGACCACGGCCCAAAGTGCACCCGGCTGGTCAGTCTGCCCCTGGTTACATGGCACTACCTTAAGGTAAATGCATTCTGGCAAAAGCTTTCCTTGCTCTGTCCCCATATAACCCACTCCATGTGGCACCTGTGGTTTTTTGTTTTTTTCGGCACTTGAAACCATTCTCCTGTTGGAGAAGAATTGGGGTTATATGGGGACACAGGGCTAAACCCAGCAAAGGTTTTACCATGTCCATTAACCTGAAAGAGTGACATAAAACCCATGGTGCAAGAAATGGAATTTACCGGTATGTCAAAACTTTCTATAAAAAAAAAAGGTCAGGTGTGTGTGTGAGGCACAGTGCTTTAGAAAAATAAATGTCATTTAGGGTTTGGATGTACTTAAACCTGGAAAAATAGAGATGCAACTGTGGCTATACCAGAACAGTTGATGACAAGTGGGCCATTTTAAGTGTAGGATTTATAGATTACAAAGGGCTCTGGTTAGGGTTTTGTGCTACCAATCTTTTGATGACATTGTAAATACTATAGTGGAAGCCTCCGCTCCAATTATGCTGGCCTATGTTGTGTGATATATTCAATAAAGCAGAGTGTGTATAAGAAACCAACTGCCAGCCAGCTCATTAAAAACACATAATTACCAGCTAATTGTTTGGGCAATGCTGCTCCTAGTCTATGCTCCCATTTGTAGTCACTTACCAAAGAAAATCACGTCACAGGCAGCCAACAAATTATTGTTGGAATTCAGACTTCAATTAAAAGAAAATATTAATAGGCAAGGTACATAGTCTTGTGAAACAAGTTCCTGTGGCTGAATAGTATTTGTTTCTCTGGAAAATCATTACTGTCATAATGAAAAAGCTGGCCTTTTGTGCCTTACTGCGAGGGTGAAGAATCGTTGAGGTAATAAGTCAATTTGCAGGTAACAATTTCATTAAACCTGTGCAGGACCCTGCACACTGGCTAGGTGAGTGGATATGTCTAAGGAGATATGTAATCAGGTGATGGAATGTGACCTAGAAACAATTAACTATTAAATGTTTGAGATGCCGTATTCAGGTAACTTGTAGCTAATAATGAAGCATATTTTTTGATACACACTTCCCATCATTTTTATGTCTGTTTTCACTTTCTCACTGTATCTATGGAGGGTGTCATCCAGGCTAGACTTCAATGCCAACATACTTGCACTTAATACACAAATTATACATCCATTAAAGAGAGGTTTTGTGTAGTGGCTTTTTTTTTTTTTCATACAATAGGCATAAAGAAGAAAAATAGGAAATAGCCCCTACTGCTGCCAGAACTCTGCTGCTTACTCTATGTAACCAATGCTACAACAGTATGATACAGCGACCACATAGTTATGTAAAGCAAATAGTTGGCCCAAACTAACTATTAGGGTTATAGCAAAGCTGGAATTCTACTTTGAGGATAGCTCTATATAAATCCTCCTACTTCCAACAAGCTTCAGTTTTTAGGTGAACAGAGTTCTTTTCTCTGCGCTGAGAGAAGCAAACTGCTTGTTATTTAAATTTTTTTTTTTTTTCTCTGGTAAAAGGATTAATACAGGGTGTCACACACATTGCTCCACTTGTGCATTCTCCAGTGGATCCATTGGATCTTGGCCTGGTTCTATTGACTGCAAAAACCTCCCTTTGAACATATCAAGAATATCCCCTTGTCTACCTTCACTCATAAGCTATCCTTTCTCGCCGATATCACCACTGCAAGGCAATTGGCAAAGCTTATCCTGAAATAAGCCCTTCCTAGTGTTATTTATGGATGAAGTTGTCTGGAGGCCACAGGCCTTTTTCCCAAGATGGTTTCCTCTTTTCACCTTAACCAACTCATTATACTACCCTCTCTAGGGAGATTTCTCTTCACTGTCTATTTTTCCACTACAGTTTTAGACACTTGGGGGGGGGGGGTGGTGTTTACTAAAACTGGAGTGCGCAAAATCTGGTGTAGCTGTGCATGGTAGCCTATCAGCTTCTAACTTCAGCTTGTTCAATTAAAGTGGATGTCATCCTTTCTAAACTACTGCCATAGGAGTTATCTGTAAAGCTATACATGCCTCCTGCATGTATCTTTACCTGTCAAATGTCTCCCCTCTGTCTGTTATGAGACCAAAAAAACTGCATATTCTGTGGATGGGTCTGTTGTCTGGAGCTCGGTGGGTAGGGTCATGATGTCAGACTCCCCAACCACCCCTACACTCCTTGTCAATATGCATTTTCTCCTGTGTAATTCTTACACTGAACTTCTGCTATGATCTTTAACATCCAGTGAAAAGACAGGAAATTAACCACATAACTTCAGCATGCCAAATCACACTGAGATGTAGAACAGCCAAGCCTTGCAGAGCTGCTGAAGAAAGGAGTGGGGGTGGGAATTAAAAAATAATGCATGTCTTAGGCTAGTGCACGAGATATGTCAATCACCTGTCACTCACAGCAAGGGGGAGGATTTGACAAAGTTTTTCTGTTTGTCAAGTTTTATCTCACTGAACAATAAAAGAGGATTTCTCAGAGCTGGGTTAACTTTTTGTGGCAAGACTGGGCTCAAATGATAGGAAATCTTATTTTTTTTTTTTGCTGTCATAATGTAGAGCAGTGTTTCTCAACTCCAGTCCTCAAGGCGCACCAACAGGTCATGTTTTCAGGATTTCCCTCAGATGAAACAGCTGTGGTAATTACTAAGGCAATGAAACTGATCAAATCACCTGTGCAAAATAGTGGAAATCCTGAAAACATGACCTGTTGGTGCGCCTTGAGGACTGGAGTTGAGAAACACTGCTCTACATTATGACAGCAAAAAAAAAAATTTTTCTCAGGTTTACATCCACTTTAAGCTTTGACAAAAAATGCAAAGCTGCACCAGATTTTGCACCTTCCAGATTTAGTAAATTGCACGAGCGGACTTCTCGTCGGACTGAACTCCGAAGGACTTTGACGGAGTTCTGACGAAACTGACTTGCCTACACACGATCCCACCAAAGTCCAATCTCTTTGAATGTGATGACTCATGACCGGACTAGAAAAGGAAGTTCAATAGCCAGTAGCCAATAGCTGCCCATGCGTCGTTTTCGGTCCGTCGGACTAGCATACAGACGGACGTTTTTGTCGATGGGAATCGAGCCCGTCGGAAAGATTTGAAACACGTTCTATTTCTAAGGTGCGTCAAATTTTTCGACAGAAAAGGTCCGATGAAGCCCACACACGATCGGAATGTCCAAATGGTTCGTCCTGTCCGACCTATTCTGCCGGAAAGTCCAGTCGTGTGTACGCAGCATTAGTTTCACTCTGTCATGTCTGAAGGTCCCTGCAGAAGGCACCCTGCCACTCATCATTCGAGCCTACAGTTTAAAAGGAAAGGATTCCTACCTTTTTCCCAGTCAGGTCACATTCCTGTCCCAATGGTCCAAGACTTTAAAAGTCCATTGCCTGTAATTTTATAGTTAAGAAATGTATTTGTCTTATTTGCAAAATCCTTATCATATAGTACATTGGACAGGTACCCACACTAATCTCTTAGATTTGCATTCTATAGAAGAAAACAAGAGGTAGTAAAAAGAAACGCATGCCATTGAGTTGTCAAAGCTTAATTGAACAAGCTGAAGTTAGAAGCAAATAAAAAATGTTGCGCTGCGCTTAATTATATACCATAAAAAAGGTAATACCCGAAATCACTTTTAAAAATAAAAAATATATTTTTATACACAATACTTCTTACGTGCAATGTGCACAACACCATCTAAGATATAATATATATATGTTTGAACAATTCTAAGTGCAATGTGCATACATATGATTATAACAACAATAAATCATACATGTTTGTGCATATAATAAATATCTAATCCAGTGACAGATTAAAAAACATGCAATAACTCACATAAAGTGCGACATGCAAAAATGTTAAATTTTTTTTAACTTAAATTTGCATATAAGTGCCCAGTGAACCTTGAAAATCACGCTGTGTATGCAGCTAATCACTGTGTCACACGCTCTAAGGTGAGCGCAATCACTTTGGGGGGTCACCGAGCCACTTCAGAGATGTTTGTGACACTTGAATTCAGCACGCTGGATGATTTGGACATTTAATAGTTTCTTTTGGATACGGATGCACATTTATTTTGGATATTGTGGACACTAATATAAGAATTTCAATAACACAGATCATACTAATTGATTTTCAAGGTTCACTGGGCACTTATATGCAAATTTAATTTTAAAAAAATTTAACATTTTTGCATGTCGCACTTTATGTGAGTTATTGCATGTTTTTTAATCTGTCACTGGATTAGATATTTATTATATGCACAAACATGTATGATTTATTGTTGTTATCATATGTATGCACATTGCACTTAGAATTGTTCAAACATATATATATTATATCTTAGATGGTGTTGTGCACATTGCACGTAAGAAGTATTGTGTATAAATATATATTTTTTATTTTTAAAAGTGATTTCGGGTATTACCTTTTTTATGGTATATAATTAAGTGCAGCGCAACATTTTTTATTTATATTCTTTGCACGGTGATGAATACGTGAACTGCGTTTGCTGCTAGATATTTATTTTTATTTGCATGTTTTATGCACACTGAGCATTGGATTATTGTGGCTCGCAAGACTTCTTTCCTCTGAAGTTAGAAGCAGATTGGTTACCATGCAGAGCTGCTCCAGATTTTGCACTCTGGTTTTAGAAAATCAACCCTCATGTGTTATATGTGAGGAAAAGCAAAGATCGGCCAGGCAATTACTAAAATTGTGTATTCTTTAGCAAATTCATTGTTCGCTTTTTTTTTTCTGTGTGTGTGTGTGTGTGTGTGTGTGTGTGTGTGTGTGTGTGTGTGTGTGTGTATGTGTATAGTGTGTGTATATATAGTGTGTGTGTATATAGTGTGTGTGTATATATGTATATCATACTAAACACATGCCTTCTTGGAAAGCATTAAAAAGATGGTCACTGTCACAGTACACATAAGTGCTGCCTAACAGGGATCCAAATGCATCCCATGGCTGAACACATTGGGCATAGTCCCCTTCAATGCAAGCAAATGCACTCAGCACATCCAAGTTTTACATAGCTTTACCGATTCAGGCCTGGCACTCTTATAGCTCGATAACGTTGGAAATTAATTTTAATGTGCTCGTTTATTAGCTTTAAATCAATAATTAGGGACTACCAAATGAGGTAGTGGCTTGGGGGCTAGATATAATTGGATTGATGATGGAGGGCCGTTGGAGGCTTTAAAAGGATTAAAATGATTGTCAGCTCTGTAATTAAACTGTCACTGACAAAAAGCTACAGAAAGAAGGTTGACTAATTCTTAGGGAATTGAGCAGGTCTCAAGCACCACTAGAGGATGTGCAGGCAGAACCTCACCTACATTATTTTCTTTTTCCTAATTAAATAAAAATGCGTCTAACTGAATAGGAGCCATTTGCTGAACTGGTGCTGAGTGTGTCTGGCAATCTTTTTTTTTTTTTTTATTAACTGGAATAAAATCAGACAGACAAAAGCGAACTTGTATACACAACGCAGCAGTCTTATGTTCTTGTTCAGGACTCATTAAATGTGGACTTTGTTGCTGTCTGCCAATTAAAGGGAAAGCACTGGAGAAAGAGATGCATCTATTCTTCACATTTTTTTTGGCCCTTTAAAGGTCAACTTTATTTGTTAAACATGGAACTCGGATTAATAAAAAAGGAAAATATTTGTATGCTGTCCCTGTCTGAGTGACTACCACATTCTGAAAGCTGAAAAGAGTTTTTTTTTTTTGTCTTCCAGGGAAGATATTATTAAACCAATGGGCGTGAGAGCAGATGGGACGATGGCACCATTGGAAGAAGTTATACACGGTAGACGGGTGCCCGAGCCAGAGAACTCCGATTCAGACTAACACAATCTCCTATGGTTTTTTACTTTTGTTTTTGATATCTATTTATACTCTTGATAAGTCTGAACATTTTGTCTTTAAGAAGTAAAAATAAGGTATATACTTTTTTTTTCTGTTACCTTTTCACCAAACTACTGTCCATTTATATTTATAAATGGTTTATAATAAAACAAATTAATTATTGTAGGGGTGATGGCAGATGGGTGTTTCTGCAAGCTGTGAATATTTTAAATAAAATCCAATGGTGTGATTCGCCTATTACTGTGAATATTTAAATGAAAACTTAGGACGCGATTCACCCATGCTAAGCTAAAAATTGAAACATTTTAGTGACACTAGTTTTTACAAACAAAAATTAAAGCACAGCTGCAGCCAAGAATTATTTGATATTTCAATGTTTTTATTGAAATTTAAAATAAGAGTACAAGTGTAAATACAAGTAAACATCGGGATCAGCAGTCAAGGTCGAACTGTATCCACCATATTAAACATCGATTGTCTGAAGAAAGAGAAGTCCCTGACCACAAAACAGTTAAAGTACAACCATACACATACAATCAATATCCGGTGGACTTTTAGCCAAGAATTTTGTGTTGGTAAAAAAGGGTTAGAGTCTTTGTCAACTTTGTATTGCTGTTCATGTCCCTGCTGGGGAGAATAAGCTCACGTCTTGCCAGGACAGGAAGTGACGGGAAATTCCCCAAGGGGATACAAACAAAAACATGTTTTTTTTTTTTATATAATCTTTATTGTATAATTTTCAAATATAACAAATAATAGCAAATAATAGCACAGAGGGTGTAAAGAAAAAAAAAAGGGGGGGGGGGGGATACAATAAATCACTATGCAGTACCATAAAGGTATACAAATACCATACATATGAAAAGGATGTGTTTTAAAGATTGAATAGGCACAAATGGTGCAAGCTTATACTAAAACCTCGACGAAAGTGTGTCACGTGAGATACTTATGACTTCCTCATCCTGCGTCCACTCTTATAACAGAGGTGGAAACTATGGTTGAGACCACTTTCATAACTAGTCAGGTTAACAGTAACTGTGTTAAGAAAACAATATCCTGTTAGTGTCTAAGGATTTGACCCAGGCAGGAAATAGGGGGGGGGGGGTGGAGATGGGGGTGAGAGGAAAAGAAAAAAAAAAAAAAAAGAAAAAGGGGAGAGGGGGAAATTCGGTGGGGAAGGTTGATGGGTATGTCTAGAAATCACTGATACATCTGCCTAAAGGCTAGCACAGCTGTGTGCAGTAGAAGTGCAATATCATTATCATTATGTGGATCCTGGTGGTGAAGTAAGTACGCCGTGGCCCTCACCCTCTGAAGCCGTTTAAAAAGTAGCTCCAACAATGTCCGACCTACAGGAAGCGGCCCCGGGGGAAACCTGAGGGGGGGACGCCCTGTCCTTGGACTTATAATGTATCCATGTTGCCCAGATTGCATAAAATTTGTCAAACTTATCTTTACATTTTGCCATCCACTCCTCCGCCGCCATAACCGAGTCAATCAGGCCCATCCACTCAGTACGTCCCGGAATATGGGTTGATTTCCAGTGGACGGGGATCAAACGCCGTGCAGCATTTAAGAGATGTGGGAGTATCGACTTCCGGTATTGACTTAGTGGGGTGGATGGCACATGCAGTAGGAACTCCAATGGGGAGTCCGGTAAATCCACGTCTAGGATAACCTTTATCTGGGCTCTAACATCTAGCCAGAAGGGTCGGAGCCTCGGGCACTCCCACCAAATATGTAGGAAAGTGCCCCTGAGCCCGCAGCCCCTCCAGCATGCCTCCGAGGCTGTCGGATAGATTTTCGCCAATTTCGTCGGTACCTTATACCATCTGGTTAATAGTTTAAAACAATTTTCCTGCGTTTTGGTGTCTATTGAGCTTTTATGAGTGAGCCGATAAAGGTTATTCAATTGGACCTCAGTAAATGTGTATCCCAGGTCCCTTTCCCACTCCCTAATGTATGTAGGTTTGTTCTGAGATTCCGCAGACTGCAGCATCTCATAAAGCAAGGAAATGGAGTGAGAAATGGGACCCTCGGATTTACATAGTTTTTCAAAGGGGGTTAGTGATGAGGGGGGTCGCACCGGAAAAGGTAGACTCTTAATAAAATGCTGTAGTTGTCTATATCGCCATCCATCCATAGGAAAGCTACCAAACTGGGATCGGAGCCAATCTAAGGACACCAAACCCTGTTCGTGAATAAATCGTCCACAGCGAACCTCCCCATCACTGGTCCAATTGCGGAGGTATGAAAGGTGTTCCCCCGGAGTGAACCAGGGAAAGCCTCCTAACGGTGCGAGCGGGGATGTTGGCTGTGACAGCTGCTTCTTTGAGTTGATGGCATCCCACAGTCTCAGCACATGTATAGTGATCGGGGAAACAAAGCTCGAGAGACCTCTGTTCTCTCGTGGGAGCCAAGGGGCATGGGACAGGTTGCGCCCCGCCAGAAACTTCTCGAGAGGAACCCAGGCCTTGGTGGAGGTGTGGTGGTGCCAGTCGAGAACTCTCTGCAGGGCCACTGCCTCGTAATATTTGCGGACAGAAGGCACTCCCAAGCCACCCATATTTTTAGGGCGTTGTAGCGTGCGGAGGGCTAAGCGGGGTACATGACCCTGCCAAATAAATTTAACAAATAGGCTGTTGAAGGTCGAGAAAAGAGATCTGGGCAAAGCAATAGGTATCATCTGGAGAAAAAACAGGATTCGTGGTAGTACATTCATTTTCAGTATGCTGACCCGCCCCATCCACGAAAAGGAAGTGCGATCCCACCTAGTTAAATCAGTTTTGATAGTTGCGAGTAATGGTGCAAAATTGCATGAGTAAAGTTGTGTTATATCTGCTGGGAGGTGGATCCCCAGGTATTTCAAGGAAGAGCAACACCACGTGAAAGAAAAGGAGGCCTGTAGTTGGGAGCGCATCGCATGAGGAATATTGAGGGGGAGAATCTCGGACTTGCTATAATTAATTTTGAAATTTGATAAGGTACAGAATCTTTTTAATTCGGCCATGATGTTAGGTAGGGAGATCAGTGGGTCTGTAACATAGAAAAGAACATCGTCTGCATACGCCGATAATTTATGCTCCGTCGTTCCCACCGTGAGCCCCTTAATATTAGGGTTTGCTCTGATTATGTTGAGTAGAGGTTCTAGAGTGAGGGCAAAAATCAGGGGAGACAAAGGGCACCCCTGCCGTGTACCGTTTCGAATAGGGAAGGGGTTAGAAAGCGTTCCATTTACTTTAACCCGCGCTTCGGGGGAGCTGTATAATGACCCTATCCATTGGAGCATATTACTTCCCAGGCCCAATCGAGAGAGCACCGCCTGCAGGTAGGCCCAGTCCACCCTGTCGAAGGCCTTCTCAGCGTCCGTGGACAAGAGAAGACAAGGTGCACTGGGCCGTCGCAAGTTCGCCCAGTGTATCAATTGTATGGCTCGGTTGGAATTGTCTCTAGCCTCCCTTCCTGTTATAAAACCCGTTTGATCTGTATGAATCACTGAAGGGAGGATAGGTTTGAGGCGATTGGCTAATACTTTCGCGAAAATTTTGATATCAGTGTTCAGCAATGAAATCGGCCTATAGCTGCTAGGGATGGAGGGGTCTTTGCCCTCCTTTGGAAGGACGGTGATGTGCGCCATCAACGCGTCCCTCGGGAGGGTGGTACCTGAAGCTAAGGCATTGAAATACGTGCACATTCGGGCAGCCAGGAGGTGAGAAAATTTGCGGTAGTACGCATTGGTTAGCCCATCAGGACCAGGGCTTTTCCCATGCGGAAGATCTTTAATGATTGCTTCTATTTCCTCTACCGCCATAGGCTTATCAAGCTGAGCACTGATTTGTTGCGATATTTGTGGTGTGAGAGCCTCCTCCAAATATTGCGCAATACAGTCCGCCTTCTGAGAGGGCGTATGTCCTACAAGTGTGGCTGGGAGTTGGTAAAGTTGGGCATAATAATCGCGAAAGGCATCTGCAATTTTAGAGGATAGTACAGTTTGGGATCCCGATGATGTTTGAATTTTATGGACATGTCCGGATGCACGTTGCCGTTTCAGGGCCCTGGCCAGTAATCTGACACATTTATTACCAAATTCATAGAATTTATGTGAGACGTATCGGAGTCTATCACGGGTTCGTTTTTCTAATAAGTCTGAGAGCTGTGCCCTGAGGGCTGTTAATTTCTCGTATAAAAGAGGGGTCAATTGCCGTTTGTGTTTGAGTTCAACTGTTCGCAATTGTGTCAGCAAGGATTGGAGTTCCCCACAGCGTGCTTTTTTGAGCCTAGCTCCTTGTGCAATAAATTCTCCTCTTATCACAGCTTTATGTCCCTCCCAAACATATGCCACCCCAGTTTATCCCGTCGCGTTTTCTTTGAAGTACATAGAGATCGCGTCTGTCACCTGAGCTAGCGCTACTGCATCATCTAGCAGGTTTTCGTTCAGGCGCCAAGTCCATTGGCGAGCCTCTGAAGACAAAGGTGCCAGGGAGATGGAAATGGGTGCATGATCGGAAATCGTCATAGATCCGATTGACGTGCCAGAGAGCGATTCCAGAAGGTGTTGATCTACCAATAGAAGATCTATCCGCGTGTACACTTTATGTGTTGCAGAGTAGTAGCTGAAATCCTTTACAGTAGGATGTGTCACTCTCCAGCAGTCAATCAGATGACTAGCGTGTAAGGTTTTACGGAAGCGCTTAAGAAACATAAAGGAGTGCGTAGAGTGGCCTGAAGAGGTGTCTAACTGCGGGTCGGGGCATACATTAAAGTCCCCTCCCACAATGAGATACCCCTCGCGAAAATCGGAAAGGGAATCTAGGACCCTTTCCAGAAAGTTCAGCTGCCCAGAATTGGGAGCATATAGCGCTACAATTGTAAATTTTTGGTTGTATATGGTGCCTTTCAAAAAAACAAATCTGCCTTCAGGATCTACGCGGTGGTCAATGGTGATAAAGGGGCAGTTTTTATGGATCGCCACCGCGACTCCACCTGATTTAGATTTGGGTGAATTGCTGAGGAACCATTGATTGTATATGTGTGTGGGGAGGCGAGGGACTGAGTCAGCTCTGAAATGAGTTTCCTGTAATAACAAGATATGTGCACCAGATCTCTTTGTCTCAAGCCACAACTTACTGCGTTTGGATGGAGAACTCAGGCCCCGTACGTTGTATGACACGACTTTCAGATCAGCCATTGCTGGTTGTCAGTAGGGTCCCCCGAAGGGCGTAAAGAGGACGAGGAGAGAGCCACGGCGTATCACCCGGCAAATCTAAAGTGCTGATAAGAAAAACAAATGAGTATAACCCATGTAACAGACAGACAACCCTTCCATAGACATCATCATGAAACATTAGGGAGAAAAACAATAATAATAAAAAAAAGGAAGGGGGGGGGGGCATTGGAAAAGAAATTAAGAACATCAAGAAAACAAAAAACGTAATAACCTGTGGGTATTTAATACCCTCTAGGTGCAACGGTGCAAGGATCGCCCGCCGGCCTAGTGGCAACATAAAATGCAGGCGACCATCGCATCGTGCACTTCCTTCTACAAGGAGTGTAACTCTCATGAGTTTACCTATGGGGGGAAGGTGGAGAGTCACCAAACAAGAGCCCCAACTGAGGGGACCCACTCCTTCATGTGAGCACCTTTAAAAATCAGATGCATGTGAGAATTATCTGCAACAGCAAAAGTTGAACCAGCAGAATTTAGAACCAAAACACGGACATAGCACCAGTCCTGTAGGTAGAAGGTTCAAGCCTCTAAAGTCGTTCCTCCGCCTCAGCGTATAGCTGGGGAAGATGGGGGACCTTGCTCCGTTGTATCAGCTTGTCTGTTCCGGGGCTTGTTGCGTCGTCTGCGGCGGGCTTGCTGCCAAGGTTCCTGACGGGCTGGTAGTGGAACTTCAGAGGAGATGCGCCAATCAGGTATGTCCACAGGGGGGAGGTCAAGGCGTGAGAGGAAATGAGGAAGATCTGACTTGTTCCGCAAGGTGATTTGTTGGCCATCCTTTGTGACGGAAAGGCTGAAGGGGAATCCCCAGCGGTATACCAAGTGTGCCTCCTGTAGGACTGCCAGCAGAGGCTTCAAGGCCCTGCGCTGCATCAGCGTGCGTCTGGATAAGTCCGGAAATAAGGACACTTGTGCTCCATCAAAATCCACATGGCGCATACCCCTGACATGAAACATGATGCGCTCCTTCACAGTATATTTATGCAGTTTACAGATAATGTCTCGTGGTTTGTCAGGGTCTTCTGAGGGAGGTCTAAGGGCCCTGTGTGCCCGATCGATCTCTATGTGGTCGGGAGCTTCTCTCCCTAGGATCTGGGTGAACAACCCCTGAAGGGAGGGGATTATGTCCCTAGGGCCTGTGGCCTCTGGCAGACCTCTAATACGGATGTTGACCCTGCGACTTCTATTCTCCACATCATCAAGTTGATCGAGCAAAGAGTCAATCCGTTGGTCCTGCATTTTATTGTGTGCTTGTAAAGCCTGTAGGGAAGGGTTAATGTCCTCCACTGTCGCCTCTAGGGCCTCCACTCTACCTCCTATGTGGGCAGTGTCAGCTTGTAAATCCTCAATGTCTTTTCTGAAGGCCTTCTCCATGCGGGCCATGAATCCTTCAAGGTCTGCCCAGGTGGGGAGGGCAAGGATATGGGACCTGAGGTCGCCGTCATCTAGGGCTATGTGTGGGCCTCTAGGCCCTGAGGCTATGTGTTGGGAGAGTCCGGAGGTGGGGGAGGGAGAGGCGGCCGATCGGGCCGGGAAAGCGTGTAGCGGGGTATGATCATGGCTCTTCCCTGCATCTCTCCCACCCGGGCTGCTGAACGAGCTTCCTCTGGAGTCTGGAGAGGATGGGATGTGGGGGGATGCCGGTGGATGGTGCGGCGACATAGCTGGGGGTGCCGCGTGTGCGGCCTGAGAAGACTCACCCGGCGCCATCTTGGTTTCTGCTCCCGGCCGTCTTCCCCCACCGAAAAAGGCCTCAAGAGAGCTGGAACGAAGCCGTGGGGTTCTCCGGGGCTGCGGGGATGTCTTCCGCCGTGTCGGCATCGCACAGAGCCGGCGTCAGGGTCACTTTGTGCTGCTGCAGGAGCGATGTGTGGAGCGGGTCAGACGGAGCTCAGCTCACACACGTCCGCTCTGTTCCATGTCTCGGCCACGCCCCCCAAAAACATGTTTTTAGTAGAGAGGGGAAATGTTTGAACAGACAATGGGCCGGCTAAACTATGAATGGTGGTTGTAGAGGAATGTAAAGTGATTCTCGCATCTCATGCCTTGCGCCATCATCCTTTTGGCGCCTTACTGCACGCCTTCATTGCCGAACTAATTCTTGGAAAATTTGGTGCAGATCCTTATATTTCTTGTAAGACGTGCCCATGAGATTTGTTTTTCTTTAATCATTTGTTTAAAACTCTCAACTTGAACTATTTGGTGGATTCATAAAATCAGTGTTCCATGCACAAAATTTTTTGGACATTCAAGAGTTTATCTGGGCCACTGTTTTTATTACTGTCTGTGCCTTCCTAATTCAGTGCCAATTATTCATTCCCATTTCTTGCAGCATAAGGACAGGATACAAGGGAAAACTTCCAGTGGGGTCACAGCCAGGAATAACCCCTACAACAATTTAAAGCCCAACTCCAGGCAAGATAAACTTAAGCTGTCTGTAAATGGATCAAAATTCAGCTGCTTTAGCAGGAAGCAGCTAAAATTTGATCCATGTATGAGCATTCTGGGTGTACAGAAGTCAATCTACTGATTGACTTCTGTACAACTGCCCTGCTGGAAAATTTTCTCTCATCTGCAGCTGTGACCTGTGTATTCTGACAGCAGTGAAGTCTTCCGTTGTCATAATACAATGACACAGTGGGAGGATTCCCCCACCCACAACGTGTGTGTGGGGGATATCCGTTTTTTTTTGGGGGGGGGGTGTACGTTCAACGCGCTGGTTGAACCTGATCCATCTGTGGTCAGCTTTCCCCAGTTTAAAGCAAGTACACATTCCGTTGCCACAAAAGCAATCCTTGTCACGCAATCTTTATTCTACATCATGAAAATCAATTCACATGCTGAAATTCGTACCATTCCTGCTGCTCATATGTAAGTGCTGCAGGTTTCAGACACCACTGCTGCAGTCATGTGTCTGCCTGCCTCTCCTTCTGGCCATTCACAAAACTCACATTGCCAGTCTTGTTAATAGTAGGGCAGGTATGACCATATTCATTCTATGTTTCGATTTAAATGATCAGCAAATACAGAGGTTTTTATGATACCTGGTGTATACAGGTATAGTCAAGTAAGGCTAGCAATGCACATTAGGATTTCTCCCATTCAGAATACCTGAACAGTGACTGCAGTCACCATTTGTGTGAGAAACTTCTGCCAAGCTCCTTTGATTTTTCAGATCACAGTTTGTTGAGTGGTGCTAACAGCAGTAAGGCCAGCATAATTTGAGATTTGCATCAGTGTTCTTTTAATATGGTGAAAGATTTTGGACTGCGACATGCATTGTTGTGTGCTGAGTAGCAAAATACACGTTCTTATAGAGCAGTATTTCTCAATAGGTTTTCACATTGAACTGAGAGAGTGTTTTTTGTTTAATATTTTGAAGGAAAATATGTGCAATGCAAAAAGTACCCATCAACCATCTTCCAAATAAAGAGAACACTTGTCTCTTATGAGAAAATGGTTGCTTACTCCTGATGTTGTCTAAGATTAGGTTGCAAAATCAAGCAGTATTTTGAACTTTTTTTTTTTTTTTAATTAGTATTAAAACAGCTCTGGCACAAGATTAAAATGTTAACAAAAGCCTAGCTTGTAAACAAGAGAGGTAATACTCACTCTCCTACCACCTGAGCAATTGATCCTTGTTTTTGGAGGAGCTACATTGGCGGGGGGAAAAAAAAAAACTTCTGTATTTGACACTTCTGGAAGTATCAGATCCTTGCTTCCCTGATGTGCAACATGGTTTCATCCACCATCTCTTATGTCACTATATTTGTACTGTGTCTTGTTGCAATGTAGCAGATAGATTAAATCAGCACAGTTGTGGACCAGCCCTTAGACACTCCAGAAAGTGTGGTGAAGCTGATGTTCTAGCCCCTAAAGAGTAAAAAGTGGCAGCAGGACAAGCAGGTTTTTATTTTGTTTGCAGAAAGGCCTTAAAAAAAAAAAAAAAAAACTTCTAGTGACAGTTACTTTAAAAAAAGAAAAAATATATACTAATCAGTTAAAAAAATGTGGGTATCCCATACCTGCAGCAGCCTCCAAGTTCTGTTACTCATGAATAACAGGTTGGACTGATGGTCAAAGCTTCAGTACTTCTTGCTTGAAGCTTGCCACCTCCCAGACAATTTAGTTTTGGTCCATCATTATGATAGGCTGCCTCACTGGCCAATAGGACTGTGGGGGATGGGTGTGCAGTCCCGACACTTTATACTTGGCAGCTTTAAAGCACCTTTTTGTAGCCCTTACAAAATGGCTCATCTTCCACTTACACAGGAATGTAATTAAGAACCACTAAACACTAGTAGATCTAAACTTATTCGCTTAAATCTCATATAATCTTTAAACAGATCAATTTCATTTCAAAAGTTGTTTCCAGTATTTAAATCAGTAGAAAGTAAAACCTGGTGATCCTGCAATGAAGATCATTCAAGCACTTCCTGTTATGGGGTAGACTATGATCTATGGTCTGTGTTGTCACCCTGTCACATGCTCTCTTGGCAGAGCCTACAAGTGGTCATGCGAGCACATTGCTCAGGCATGGTCTGCCATTGCAACTATGAGAAAGCTGGTCTATAGTAATGATGTGCAGCTGTTGTTAGAGCAAGTGCATATGTAAACAGGGGTGGCTGAAGGAAAAAGCAAAAATGAGATGTAAAAAGAATAGAAAAACAACATAGCAATTATTTGATTTATTGAGAGCAGCAGTAGCCATTGGCTCCTGCTATTGTCTATGATATCCAGTGAGGGGGCAGAGTTAAGCCAAACTGTGTGCATCAATAGACGCACACAGTGTGTATAGAGATTGAGCCCCCATTTGTGCCACCATAGGAAACGGCTTCATATAGTGGCATATGGCTGAGAAGGAGAAGTCCTCAAGTACCCCCAACAGGCCAGGTTTTGCAGCTGTCCAAAATACCAAGCCATTGGGCCTGTTTTGAAGCACCTGTGCAAGATAAAGGAAAACCTGCAAACATGGCCTGTTGGGGGTACTTGAGGACTGAGGTTGAGAACCACTGTTCTACTTGACACAACTCAGCTAGTCAATCTTGCCATTCTCAGCCCCTTAAATCTAACTATGGTCTACTAATGGTAGTTAGTAGCAGTTACTGCCTGTGATCCATTCTTGACAGTTGCAGGATTGTAGCAACCCACCTTTGTTGTTTTGAGGCAATGTGAGGTTTGCTTGACTGACTAGACATAATATCTGTGAAATTGGTATTAAAACAGCACTATAGCTTTAGCTTGTATCAAGTCATATTATACCTTCATCATCTGTGTGGCAAGGTAGAAGCCATTTTGATTGCACATAAATGCAGTGCAAAAGGTTTTACAGTCTTCTAGTGGACAAATCTGTTTTCTGTATATTTTTTGCAGTCTCCTGGGTCTCTGGGAGTGGTTTGTAAACTGCATTACAAAAAAACCTCCATAAAGCTTGCAGGATTTAAATTTATATGTAAATTTTGACTGTAAAAAGTCAAGCACATGAGTAAAAGCTCTCGCACCATCCCCTCCATGGTTTGGTGGGACCTCAGCAGGCCGTGGCAAGGTCAGAGCATAGTTCAGGAGGGGACTCCTTAGGTGTAATGAAGCACATTCTCATAAGCTGGCAAAATTAGCATTTACTGAGCTTATTAAAGCCAGGCTAGTGACAAGTTTGCCTTAAAGGGCAATCAAATTTGGGAAAGCCACACTATGGTAGATGTTCCCATTCACACAGCATAAGAAAAATAAATTATATACACATATCCATACATACATTCCTTACTTTTTTTTCAGATGTTTCCAAGGAGGTGGTGTCATGATCATTTTAAGAATTTCTGAGCAATCTTTCTCCACATAGAAATACCTATAGCTCATTACAACACGGGGGTGATTTCTAAATTTTGAACCTAGTTAGGACAGACAATGTTAAAATCCAGTCTACAACTGATAACAAAGAACTACAACCACAGTACAGACAGGATAATCATTACTCCACAGCAACACCCCCTCCCCCCCCCCCCCCCCAAGAAAAAAAAAATACACACACACACACATTACAAAGCAGGGGTACATGGAAGGATTTTAATGCAAGTAAGCTCTTATAAAGTATGTTTTATCGTAATGTGGCTGCAAAAGTTGATATACACCTTAAAAGGACACCATAAGTGATCATTATGTAGGTTCTGTCCACCAATGCAGCTTTGCTCAGAGTACATGTAACACAGTGGACTGTATGTGTCAATTTGCTAAATGATAGCTTTGGATGAAACAGGTGATTTCACCTTCATTGAAGAGAGAATTAAAATGTTGCCTTAGATTGCCCAATAAAAATTGATACAGCAAAATAAATAAATAATAAATTATTATGTCTCTATCTATATCAATGTTTGGTTTCCTAACAAACGCATATCAAAATGGCAGCTACTGCTATATTTCTTCCTAGGCGCATTCCATGTGTACTAGAAAATAACATTCTTAAATAGAAGACAAACTCTTGTAAAATAGCTGAGAAAAAATAACCCTCAGGAGCCAGTCAGTCATTCTGTGGAGCTCTTAAAAAAAAAAAAAGCTTCGCCTGAGAAAGATCTGATGGTGTGGCCCACTGGTCACAGAAGTGATAAGACTAGATCACGTTTGATCGCCTCCATGGGCTTGGAGGACCGGAGCGACTTCTGGTCCAGGGTGGAAGTAAACTTTTTTTTTTAAACCAAAAGTTTAAAAATGTTTGTTTTTTTTGTTTTGTTTTTTTAAAAGATAATGGAAAGATTTGGGGTCTTTTTGACCCCATATCTCTCCATAAAGAGGACCCGTCGTACTTATTTATATTACAAGGGATGTTTATATTCCTTGTAATAGGAATAAAAGTGTTAAAAAATTAAAGGGACAGTGTAAAAACAAATATATACATATTGTACATAATTATATTATATATATATATACATACATACACACACACACACTCTGGATAGACAATATTGACAGGCAAATGGCTCAAAATATGCATTTGCTGTGTTTTTTGGTGGTTTACCTGGAGTCCGGATTTAAAAACCACCTTAAAATTTCATCTTCATCAATTCCAATGTATTTTGATTTTTTTTTTTTTTTTGCAGAGGTTTTGGCAAGACAATTCGTCATTACCTCCCACTGTCACCACTGTAAAAGGCATTGTAGAGTCAGCTATAATATGCAGACTTCAGCAGTAGACAGGGCCTTATTTACATATGTTGTCTGAGCAAGACTGCAGCAGGGAACTTATGAAAGTTTTCTCACTGGTGTCCCCAATGTTACATGAAACCTGCTGGTGATCAAACCAATATCCACCTCAAACAAACTAAACTATACATCTTGGGTAAACATACTTGAAATCCCATTTATGAATATTTAGTTGAAACTTTCTGAGGGGGCAGGGGGGAGACCGGAAAAATGTTGGAAATTATGTTAAAATGCTTTATTTATTAAAGGCATGAGTTTGTTTTATGAATTGTTCTTGCTCACTTGTCAGAATAAAAGCACGTGTTTCTTTTTAATATCTCTTGTTTTCTTCTATAGAATGCAAATCTAAGAGATTAGTTTAGGATTTGCTGTTACTCAGCATAAGCAATTTTTGGAGCATTATACAAGTTTCTAGAATTTAAAAAGTTCTAAAATCTCAAACCTGTTTGTGAATTTAATTTCAAAAGTTTTCAATCCTCCAGCTTTCATTAAAATCATTCTTAAGCCGGCCATAAATGCATTCGATCTCAGCCCGGCCATGACTCGATCCATCTATAGGCAGGCTAATTGACTTGGTTACAACCAGCATGTCAGATTTTCAGCATGTGATTATTGCCAGCCACTAGCAGTAATTGTGCTGTCCCAGCAGGGATGGCTTCCTGCGCCCCCCCCCCCCTTCCCCCGCCTGGAGAGCACTATGGCTCCACTGTTGCAACCAATGGTTGCAAGAAAGAAAATTGCATAATCTATGGCCTGCCTCAGTAATCTTGCTAAAATGGCCCCCTACTGTACTTCTTGTTATGAATGGCAACTATTACCCAGCTGTACTCCTGTGTTGTTAATCTGTCACATGCACCGCTGGTGGACACTACAAGTGGTTGTGCCAACACACATTTGATCCAAAGTCTTGATGTGCAGCCTACACTGGAAGAAGCATGTAGACAGGACGTGGCTACAGGAGATGATCAGCAGCACCAAGATGCAAATAAGGATGGGGGGAAAAATAGTTGAAAACAGTATTTTATGAAAAAAAAAAGTTATTGTTTATGCTACACAGTGATTTAGTAAATGAAATTTAAAGTGACATTAAAGGTTATTTTTTTTTTTTTAAACAAACATGTTCTACTTCCCTACTCTGTGCAGTGGTTTTGGACAGAGCAGCCCCTATCCTCTTTTCGTGTCCCTCGCTGGCGCTCCTGGCTCCAATAGCAAGCCGCTTGCTGTGGGGGCATTGGTGCATGCTCGCTCCCGAGCCCCGTTCTATGCGTCCATAAGACACCCAGAGCCCCCTGCTCTCTCCTCATTGGCTTGCTGGCTGTGATTGACAGTAGCTGTCTCGACCAATGAGAAATGAGAGCCCCGGGAGAGGCTCAGCTCTCATGCACCATTGCTGGATCGAGCGGAAGCTTAGGTATTTGGGTTGGCCGCTGCACACACAAGTTTTTTTTTTTTTTTTTTACCTTCATGCATAGAAGGTAAAAAATCTTGAGCCTTTAAAACCACTTTAACCCGGTAAGTGTATATTACAGGTATTCATTTAAGCACCGACCATGTATGTAGTGCTTTTAACATACTGTTCAATAACATCCCAATCCCTGCCTTCAAGGAGCTTACAACCCAAGGTCCCTGTCTAGGTAAACACACACACAATCTCAATTTAGATAGGAGCCAACTAACTCACCAGCACATCTTTGTTAAGGGGAGAAAACCCTTGAAAGCACAGGGAGAACATTCAAATTCTATGCTGCAAGGCATAAGTGCTAACCAATAAGCTGCTATGCTTCCCATGTATCTACTTTGAGAAGATTTGTATATGTAGTCATAGTTTGGGTTGTCCCTTCTCTAGGGGAGCAATGAGCGATACACTTTCTCTCCACTACAGTCACTCTGGGCTGCCATAGTGGAGGTATACAGTGATACAGCCTCTGAGTGGATCCAATATTTTCATAAATGATATTAAATCGTGATTGAAAGGCTCCTATATGACAGTCTAGATACATGCCAAATCCAGTTATGTTTAGCACAAACCTCAAAAAAGCCAAAGCTTTTTTTAGTCATACTTCTTTTAGGTCACAGAAATGCACTTATTTCTGCACTAATGTGACTCAGATTCAGCTGACAGTTATGGTTCTCTGCTCAGTGAAGTCAGAGTGATCAGCAGTCATGTGATCACTCAGTTCTCAGTCTTAGAGCTGGTGTTCTATTGAGAAATGCCCTCTGTCAAAAAATGCCTCTGATGGGTCTGCGCAGTACGCATCATCACTCCAGCTGATATGTTGATCAGCTGGTGTGATGTCAACACGGCGCATGCACAGATCATCGTGGGCAGTATCCGACAATCTGCTAAGCGTTGAGGGAGATTGCAATTGTCAGATTCTGCCTTGCTATTGTGGGGCGGGTTGTGGGTGTGTTGAAGGGCGGGTTTTGTGTGCGTTTTAACCCGTCCTTAGACACAGCCAAACACACTTAAGCCGCCGTGCAACCGAGAGAAAACATGCCATTCAATACAGCCAAAACCCGCCCCGCAACAGTGAGGCAGAATCTGATGTCATTCTCTCGGCGCTTAGCAGATCGTCAGATACTGCCTCAGACGCTCTGCGTATGCACCATGTTGACGTCACGCCAGCATACTGCACATGCGCAGACCCATCGGAGGCATTTTTCAACTGAGGGCATTTCTCGATTGAACACCAGCAGGGGACAGCTGAAGCATCAGATCAACGCTGCAGCTATAAAGACGAGTATGTATGTTTTTTGCTCTCCCACACCTCTTCTTTATGTAAAATCAAACCCCAGATTTAAATACAAAAAATGTAGCTGCCATGCCGACTTGTTTATCAGGGTACAGATTCCAGGTACAAGTGTCCTCCAGACCTTGACTTTACTGATCTGGAACAAACCTGTACAGATCAGTTGTCTAAACACCTATTAGTTATAATAATCTTGTAATTCACTTACAGAAAACAAGTATAACGAGCACAAGATGCCAGCACTGGAACTTGCACCTTGAAAAAATAAATAAATAAAACAAAAAACACAAGTCAGTAGTGGCAGCTCCATCCTTTGTTGCAGATTAACTTTGATGTTAAAAATTTAAGACAAGTAAAAAAGGCGCAAAGCACAGTTACCTTAATGCAAAACCGATTAGTCCAGGAATTAAAATTGGCTGGTAAAATGCATGTTTAAGTTCATGCATGCATACTGGGAGCATATGACAGAGGTCAGTCAGGGCAGCCACCAAAGGAGCCAAAAGCAGGGTCCAGCAAGCTAAAACAACAAGGAGAGGGGTGCCTCTGAATATATCATAAACACATTTTATTAAAACCGCAATATCCACTCACATAAAAGTTGGAAGAGTTGCATTCCGGTCTGTTGGCTGGGCTGAAGAGATGCGGTGGAACTACAGGTCACAGCGGTTCCTGCAGGGCATGTCAAATCCAGAGCAGGAAGGATGAGCTGGTGCAGCCAGGTGCTTGAAAAAGGAATGCGGCCATTCGTCCACCAATGGCCAGCTTGTTCTGAAACGCGTTGCATACGTGTGACGTCATCACCGGGCGCCACGCTGTATTTGCTCCCCAAGCCTCGTTTTTGATCCTCTGCATGACTGGCCGTGTTTTATCCCAGAGGCTTTCACCATCCAGCGGAGAGCAGCAGCACGGCTGACCGACTGCTCTGGCGTCCCATCTCTCTCTCACCCCGTTTGGAACCCTTATCGTTGCACCCAGGACACCATCAGGCTCCTAGTACAGCAGGATTTGTGTTGGACTGCTAGCTGTAAGAGACTGCACCCGGCTGCACCAGCTCATCCTTCCTCCTCTGGATTTGACATGCCCTGCAGGAACCGCTGTGACCTGTAGTTCCACCGCATTTCTTCAGCCCAGCCAACAGACCGGAATGCAACTCTTCCAACTTTTATGTGAGTGGATATTGCTGTTTTAATAAAATGTGTTTATGATATATATTCAGAGGCGCCCCTCTCCTTGTTGATGTTAAAAATTTAGGCAAATATATATCAAACCTCTTTCAAAAGGTAATTTACGTGTTTATTCAAAATACTATACCTGCACCCTACCACTATACCAACTTCCCATAGATTCTCCTGCACATCTTTGATACAAACTATATCTATCTGGATTGGGGAAGGTTCCAGTATCTAGCATTTATAGGATTAAAGCATTCATAATAAAAATACTAAAATACGCAAACACTAAACAAATGCAGGAAGAAGTAACCCCACCCAGTCAATTAATAATCCCCCCCTTCCCTCCCCTCCTTTTTCTCCCCCCCTTCCCTCCCCTCCTTTTTCTCCCCCCCTTCCCTTTCCCCATCAGGTCTCCCTCTCTCCCCCCTCTCTGATAAAAAAATATATATTATGTATCGATTATTTTGAATATGCAGGGTAAGAGGGCTATGGTAGACCCGAGTATACAATAATAATTTGAGAAGGGCTTGAATTAAGCTTGTGTTATGTTATTTTGATATGTACGGGAGCCAGCAGGGACCACCAGGAGCACTCCCCAGGTCGGCTGTTCTTGGGCTACTTCCCCTCAATAAGTTAGCACTCAAAGCCTAGATTTAGGAGGCAAGATGCGCTTAACTACTGCAATACAGGGCATTTAACCCCCTTCCTGCCTAATCCAATTTTCAGCTTTCAGCGCTGTCGCTGTTTAAATAAGTGCGCGGTCATGCTACACTGTATCCAAACAGAATTGTTATCATTTTGTTCCCACAAATAGAGCTTTCTTTTGGTGGTATTTGATCACCTCTGGGGTTTTTATTTTTTGCTAAACAAAAAAAAGGATTTATTTTCTCTGTTATAAAATTTTGTAAATAAGTAAGTTTTCTCCTTCACTGATGGGCACTGATAAGGCGGCACCAATGAGGTGGCACTGGTGGGCACTGATAGGCAATACTGATGGGTACTTATGGGTGGCACTAATAGGCAGCATTGATAGGCATCACTGATGGCACTGGCAAGCATTGGGGGTGGGCACTGATTGGCAGCTGCCTGGGCACTGATTGGCATTTCCCTGGTGGTCCAGTGTGATGGCAATCCCCGGTGGTCTTGGGCAGGCATCCGAGGAGGGGCTGCGCTGATAAAAAATTAGCACAGACCCCCCCCCCCCAATCAGGAAAGCAGCCAATCGGATCTCCTCTACTCGCGTCTGTCAGGCGCGAGTGAGGAAAAGCCAATCAGCGGCTCTTCCTGTTTACATAGTGATCAGCCTTGATTGGACACGGCTGATCACGTGGTAAAGAGCGTCCGTCAGAGGCTCTTTACCGAGATCGGTGTAACGGTGAGTCAGACTGACACAACACACCTTCGATCGCCGCGATGCGCGTTTCCACGCGCACGCGAGAGTGGTCATTCTGGAGGGCCGTCATATGATGTCCACCCATAACGAGAGCCGCGCTGCCCAGCTGTCATTTGACACCCGGGGCGGGTAGTGGTTAAAAGCAAATTGCTTAAGTGACCCTTGGGGGGCCTATAGGCCAGAGCTCACCCCAGAGGGCCACAGTTTTGGGGGTTTTGATGTTCTTTTCCCCTTCTTCCTCTCTCCTCCCCCCCTCACCCACGGGTCATGCCGCAACCCTCTGCTCCCGAGTTTATTCTTAGTGCGGAGGACCCAGCTGTGGAATATAGGAAATGGATAACCGCTCTATGATTTCCCTTAACACTAGGGGACGAAATACTCCTGAAAAAAGATGAATACTCCTTTAGGAGTTGAAACGATAGCAGGTCGACGTTGCATTTCTCCAAGAAACCTATCTCAGAGAGGGTAGCTTCCCTACGCTTTTAGGCAGGTTCTTTCCGGTAGTCCTGTTTCCAAGTCTCGGGGGGTGTCCATTTTAATTTCGAGTGAAGTACCATGGATATGTATAGAGTCCTATATAGATGTAGGGGGCCAATACCTATTTTTGAAAGGTACAATAAGAGGGATTAGAGTGACCTTGGCCTCCTATGCCCCGAATTTACATGACGCATTCTTCAGAAATACTATAGGTAAACTTATGGAATTCTCAGAGGGTCATTTGATTGTGGGGGAGATCTTAATGTCTCTCTGGTTCCTAGAGAGATACATCAATAGGATCATTGTCCGTGTCTTTGGGCCTACGGAAACAAATCCTTCAATCACTTCACAGAACAAGATTAGTAGACATATGGTGCCTTTTCCATCCTGGAGAGAGAGATTATTCTTTCTTCTCCCCAGTACAGAAGTCATACTCTCGCATTGACTTTTTTATCCCCCACAATGAACTTCATTCAGTAATTGAAACCACGATTGGGTCAATTATCTGGTCGGACCACGCGCCAGTATTCATGAAATATAATATTTTGACTCTAGCCACTGCAACCCAACAAACGTGGAAACTTAAAAGCCTTTTACAGGACCAGGAGGTTATGGAGGACGTCAGAAGGGAGGTGGCATGGTTTATTCAGACCAATGACAATCCGAAATGTGCCCCCAGGGTGATACGAGAGGCTCATAAAAAAGTGATTTGGGGTGTCCTGATCAAACATGGGGCTAGGATTAATTGTGAAAGAGGCAAAACTAACATCTATTTTAGCGGAAATACATAGATTAGAAATTATTCATAAACATACCTCTTCCTCAGAGATAGAATGAGATCTTTTCATGGCACGTAGACAGGTCACGGATTTGCCGCTTTATAAAGCTCAAAATTCCATACAGATGGGGCGTAAACAATTTTACCAATCCGGTAATAAATGTGGTAAACTATTGGCTCGAACACTATGGGAGCAACAATCAATGACCCATGTTCCAGCAATTATGGGAGCGGAGGGAAGAAAACTCCCCTTGCCTAAACAAATAGCCCAGAAATTTGCGGATTTTTTTTTCTGCAACAGCACTCGCCTGATCAGTTAACAAAAGATGAATAATATCATCTGGTATGCCTGGCTTAACAAGCACAATACAGGAAGAACTGGATTTACCCATTACTTTAGAGGAATTACAGATCGCAGTGGATTTACCCAAGCCTGGTAAAGCACCGGGCCCAGATGGCTTGACTGTGTAATATTATAAACAACTAATGGTTACTCTGGGGCCTTACCTCGTAAAAATGTTTAATGGATTGGCCGATTTAACTTATACTTTTCCTACGGAAACTTTGAAAGCTCACATTACCATAATACCGAAAGAAGGTAAAGACCCCACGCAATGCAGGAGTTATAGGCCAATCTCTCTCTTAAACAGATTTGAATGTTTTCACTAAACTTATTGCGACACGCATGCAAGAATAGCTGCCCTCCTTGATACATTTGGATCAGGTGGAGTTTGTCACGGGAAGGGAGGCACAAGACAACACCATAGAGCAGGGGTCTCAAACTGGCGGCCCTCCAGCTGTTGCGGAACTACAAGTCCCATCATGCCTCTGCCTATGGGAGTCAGGCTTGTAACCGTCAGCCTTGCAATGCCTCATGGGAGTTGTAGTTCTGCAACAGCTGGAGGGCCACCAGTTTGAGACCCCTGCCATAGAGGCTTTGAATGTAATTCATTTAGCCAATACATCCAAGATCCCATGCGTGTTTTTAGGAACAGACGCAGAGAAAGCCTTTGACAGAGTGAGCTGGAAGTTTATATTTTCGGTACTACGACATGTGGGGTTGGGAGAAAACATGTTACGATGGATCAGGAGTATATACACATTCCCGGCCGCACAGGTTAAGGTAAACTGAATTTTATCCCTTGTGACCTATTTTTTGTGCTTTCGTTAGAACCTTTCCCATGTAAGATTCGGGCAAATCCAGATATGCAGGGAGTGAAAGTAGGTAGAGCCCATTATAGGATCTCAGCATATGCAGATGATGCTTTTTTCACTAATAAACCCAATGATATCCCTCCCAAATCTCTTTCAGGAAATAAAGAAATATGTATTATCATCATAATTTAAATTAACTTTTCCAAGTCAGAGGCAATGGGAATAGCTGTGCCTAATACTCTGATAAAATAGCTAAAATCTAGATATAAATTTAATAGGACGGATCAAGCATTCTAATACCTGGGGACTATGATTCCAGTATACCTTACACGCATATTTAAGCTCAATTTTCCACCACTCTTATGTAAAGTGCAGACACTTTTGGAGAAATGTCATAGGGGGTTCCATTCCTGGGTCGGGATGTGTAGCATTATAAAAAAAAACATTTTACCAAAGCTTCTGTACCTGTTCCAGGCTTTACCTATCAATATATCTTTACAGTATTTCAAACAGATACATACATTATTCACTGAATTTATTTGGGCACATAAAAAAACCGAGGCTTAATAGATTTCGGTTGACCCTCCCCAAGCAACATGGTGGACTGGCGGTACCAGATATGTACAAATATTATCAGGCAGTACATTTAGGACGTTTGATTGATTGGTACCGACATGGAGACCTAAAAATCTGGCCAAACCTGGAGCAGGAACAGAGCAGCGTTTTGCTACATATCGAGTGTCATGGGGAGCTTTCACCCTACATTAACCATTTCAGCCCCGGAAGATTTGGCTGCTCAATGACCAGGCCATTTTTTTACGATACTGCACTGCGTCGCTTTAACTGACAATTACGTGGTCATGCATTGTTGTACGCAAACAAATTTTGACGTTTTTTTTTCCCCACAAATAGAGCTTTCTTTTGGTGGTATTTGATCATCTCTGCCTTTATTTGTTGCGCTATAAAACAAAACCAAAACAAAACAAAAAAAGCGCCAATTTCGACAAAACACAATATTTTGTACTTTGATATAATAAATATCCCCATTTTTTAAAAAAAAAAGCTTATTTTTTTTTCCCTCAGTTTAGGCCGATATGTATTCTACATATTTTGATAAAAAAAAAAAAAAAAAATTGCAATAAGCATGTATTGATTGGTTTGCGCACAAGTTATAGCGTCTACAAAATAGGGGAAAGATTTATGGCATTTCTCATTTTGTTTTTTTAACTAGTAATGGCGGTGGATCAGCGATTTTTAAATCGGGACTGCAACATTATGACGGGCACATAGGACACTTGACACATTTTTGGCACCATTGGCATTTATACAGCGATCAGTGCTATAAAAATGCACCAATTACTGTGTAACTGTCACTGGCAGGGATTGTGTTAATACTAGGGGACGATAAAGGGGTTAACCGTTACCTAAGGAGTGATTCTGTGGGGGATGGGACTGCCTGGGTGAGGAGACCGATCATTGTTTATACTTAGTATGAACAACAGATCGCCCACCTCACCCCTGACAGCACAGGGATCTGTCTGTTTACATTGTCAGATCTCCGTTCAGTCTGTGTGGAGCGATCGCGACCGCTGGGCAAGTGTATTGGCTCCAGCGTCGTGCGCGGCCCCGAGTGGTCAAAAGGAGAGCCGACGAATAGCTAGGACAAAGGATAACCACGACGGCTGGTTGGGTACGGGTTAAAAAACATCCATTGATTGGACCCACAATGCGTCAATGCTCTGGGCTTTTTTCCAGTGGTAGACTTTCATCAATAGAATCCACATTATTCCCAGGGAACTTTTGAAGCTCTGATGAAAAACAGGGGATATACCAGGTTTCTCACTTTATGACATCAGGAGATTGGCCTAAATATCGGGTGTTGACAGTCATTTTCAATTGGACTTTTGGCAAGCAGCCCAGCTTAGACATTTTTTATACTCTTAAATACCCCAGATAGCTATAATTGGAATTTACTTCCATTCAAAGAACACTGTATGGAGAGAGGACCTCTCTCTCATACAATCTTGGAGATGTATGCTCTGTTGACGGTTCCTTGGGGGGGGGGGGGGGGATTTCCATCTACAGTTTTTTCAAAAATGGGAGCTGGAACTGGATAGAACCTTTTCTGAGGAGCAGTGCAATGGGATAATACACCATTTTTTAATCTCCAGTATGTACAAAAATACTGAAACACCCCCCCCCCCCCCAAAAAAAAAAAACGAAGATTCTTTCTCAATGGTATGGAACCCCGGGCTTGCTTCACAGATATTTCCCAGATACCTTTGGTAGATGCTGGCGTTGGTCGGAAGGAATGCGGGACGCTATTACACATTTTTGGTCATATTGCGGAATTAGAGACTACTGGAGGGAGGTCCATCTTTTGAACTCAGCAAGATCCTGTATCTCGTTTAGATGGAAAAGGACACAATGACCTTTGGTGGGTATGTGGCTCAGGAAGATGGAAGAGCTGAATCAATTAGAAAACCTGGTGTGGACAGAAAGGTGGAAATGAGAGAAATATAGGGAGATATGGCCTCTCTGGAACCTCTTTATCAACTCAGAGGAGGGACTCATCACTGGGGACCCAGAGGGTTGAGGGAATTACATCCTTCAGCTGTCTGGACCTTGGGACAGGGAGTGATGCACGTAACTGGATGTGGGTCCCTGGAGACAGCGGGAGGGGTGGGGGAAGGAGGCGAGACATTAATAGTAGGAGAGATAGTGTTTTCTTTGTGGGTTTTTTTCCCCCCTACCTCTTTTGTGCGAGGGGGGTGTTGGTGAACAATATTTTTCGGGGGGTTTCCCCAAATACAGCCATGTTTGAGGGAGCCCGAATATGGAGTCAGAGTATGTTAAATATAGGACCAGAGGGAAAGAGTCAAGATGACCAAGAAAAGGATATGTAGTAAACAGTTTGATTATAACCCTCTGGTCAGGCCATTATTGTTGCTGACTGTTATTGTGGAATATTGTTTTCTTAAATAAAAGATTTAAATCGAAAAAAAAAAAAAAAAAAATGAATGATACACATTACGACAAATCGTTTTATTCAAATCTACAATCATAATAAAAAAAGTTAGAATACACCTTTATGAAATGTTAAAATAATTACAAAATCACACATAAGTTATTCCAAAGTTAATAGTTAGAGTAAAAAAATGGTAGAAGGTCTCGCCTGTGTTTGAGAGGATATATTTCAATCTCCGACATCTTTCTGAGCCTCTGAAAAGATCAGGAATGACAAATATACAAGTATTTACAAACCAAAAAAATAAATTGTTAAAGTGAAACTTACAAATAAAAGATTTTCTATATTATAGGGAAAAAAAAATAAAAAAGCGAAAATTTTGAACACACACTTATTTTGCTATAATAATATCCACAAAAAAAAAAAAAAAGTCATCAGTTTAGGCCGATATATATTCTTCCACATATTTTTGGTAAAAATAAATAAATAGCAATAAGTGTATATTGATTGGTTTGCTCAAAAGTTATAGTGTCTACAAAATAGGGGATAGATTTGTGGCATTTTTATTAAATATTTTTTACTAGTAATGGTGGTGATCAGCGATTTTTAGCGGGACTGCGAGCATTGCGACAGACAGATCAGACACTTGACACTTTTGAGACAATTGACATTTATACACCGATCAGAGCTAAAAATAGCCACTGATTACTGTACAAATGTCACTGGCACGGAAGGAGTTAACACTAGGGGCAATTAAGGGGTTAAATGTGTTCCCTCACATGTGTTCTAACTGTGGGGGGGGACTGCCTGGAGGAGGAGACCAATCGCTGTTCCTAATCTTTAGGAGCAGCAGATCTGTCTCTCCTCCCCTGACAGAACGGAAATATGTCCGTTTCCATTGACAGATCTCCGTTCTGTCTGTCAAGAGTGACCAAGGGAGTCCAAGCGCATCGGCTGTGGCGTCACGCCCCCTAGAGCTCTTAAAGCGGTTGACGTACCAATGACGGTGATTCGCCCAGGGGAGCTAACCTGCCGCAGTATAACTGCGGCTGCTGGTCCTTAAGTGGTTAATGTAAGTGCGCCTAGTTAAACCTGTTCTGTAGCCTTATAGTGTATAGCTGCAGTGTGAGATCTAAAGCACTGATGTCCCTGACTACTGTTCTAATATTTGTGAGATCATTACTGTGCTGCTCACGGTTTTACTTGCTGGAGACTGACATGAGGAAGCAAAGCCCTGCCTCTACAAAGATGGATACTTCCACATTGAGACACTGCAGAAAAAGATATAAGTAATAAGGGGAAAAAAAAAAAAAAAAATCAGTTAAAAAGGGAGACTGCAGGCAGAACTGGAGACTAGTCCTTTGCCCAGAGTTCAGTTCCCCTTTAAGAAATACCGCAGCTCACTGCAGAGGCGATTTTCAGAAGAGCAGGCAATCTTAGGGAAAGTTTAGCACCAAATATTGTTGATCCCCCCCTAAACAAATAATTTTTTTTCCATAACATGAAAGGATTTTTACCGTGTAATCGTTGCGTCATCTGTACAGCAGGGAGACGATGCCATAAGAAAATAGAAGTAACATTGTTAATACTCAAGCGCTGGTATAGCAATAAAACAATAATATTATATGTTACGTGATAAAAAGCTGCATCCAAAATAGTGACCTCTCACTCTAAAAATATGCATAAATATGTGTAAATATGGTATGTGTAAATATCCTAAGTTGATGTACAATAGTGCTATATGTTGTAATAATGTCTCATAAGATGCAAACCACTGCGTAAATTACCAAGTGCTATAAATTGGTCAATAGAATAAGTGTGCTGAATAATGAATACATTTCCATTTATTCATTATTTCTCTAAGAATTGCTGTCATCTACCGGCCCCCTGGACCAGTTTCAGCCTTCCTTGACGACTTCTCTGCCTGGCTACCCTACTTTCTCTCGTTTCCCTCATTTCCACCGAGTGGATCGGTTCGGGTTGGATCGGTTTGGAAGGCCTAGAATGGTCCGGCCTATTCAGGCGAGCGTTTCCACTGGAAGTCGGACAGACAGGGGCCATACGTGGGTTTAGAAAAAATGCCGTCATGGCGTCACACGTCCACCAGTGTAATGTATCGTAGCTCTGCCCTAACTGAACCGTTCCATTTTCTATGGCCCCACATCTGAAGCAGGACCCTGAATGGAACGGTTCGGTTGTATGGGCCGCTTTCATAATGGAAAGTGCCCAGCTGATTTAATCACTCTTTGATGATAATCGCCATATCTTCCAGGGCTCAAACATATAAATAGAAAAAACAATAGTGTAGTACTGCAGAGACTTTCTATCAGCTGTCTCAAGCGGATAGAAAGCTGATGGCGATTATCATCAAAGAGTGATTAAATCAGCTGGGCACTCTCCATCTGTAAGCCACCGTATGCAAGAGTCATTGTTTGCAAAGATCTGGTACTTTTAATTGTTGCTATTGATATTCATGTGTCTTCACCTGGCCGCAGTTCATTTCAACAGCAGCAATAACAATGGACAAAACTCTTTATAATGCAATTTACTGATCACTAGCGCTTGTTATAGAGTTCATTGGTATTTCATTAGGAGGATTCATCTTTGTGTGCGATCAATTTATATTTTTATCTATATATACACACACATTTTTGTTGTGTTTTAAATGGAAATGTATTCATTATTCAGCACACTTATTCTATTGACCAATTTATAGCACTTGGTAATTTACGCAGTGGTTTGCATCTTATGGAGACATTATTACAACATATAGCACTATTGTACTTCAATTTAGGATATTAGCGCACCATATTTACACATATTTATAAGACAATAGAAACCTTTGCATCTTCTGTGACAGGGAGAGAATATAATAGAGACATTTATTGATTGCAAACTACGCATGTAGTATACATGCCGTAAACAGTATGTAGGCAGGACAAAACAGATTAAGAGATCATTTAAAAGAACACATTACACCAAACCAATTATCAATACATTTTCGTAGAAAACATTACAGAGACCCTAGTGACGTTTGTGGGCTTTGCCCAGTTACAGCCCCACTGGAGAGGGTGCAGTCGAATTAGGGAAATATCCAAAATGGAAACATTCTAGTTATAGGAATTAAAATCTCATGCACCTTATGGGCATAGCATAGAAGGGGGTAGGCTCTGTATAGGGTATAATTTTAACATCTATATATTATGTGGTCCACCTTAGATAATCACATTTTAAAGTTTAAATTTTATTTGTTTGCACTGGATAGTATTTAGGTTTGTATTCAACCAGTCTATTACATTCACTATCTGTGTATTTACATCTGTTTTTAGGTGTATATCATTTTATACATTAGCCATTATGTTTAAACCAGGATGTTTCTTTTTATTTAGATGTGATGAATCATGGAATTTCGGCATTATCCAACGGTAATGACACAGGAGAGATACATTTTCACTTCCTGGTTCTTTGCAAAATGGCACCAGACTGGAAGTTATGTGTTCCAGTCTTCAAGAAAATATATACAGGAAGTCAGCCTTTGTAGGCATCTGTCATGTATCTCTATCATTTCCCGGTTCTCTAAAAACGGGGCTGGTGTTCTATCATAAAGGCGCTACCCATTACAAAATGCAACCTTAGTGACGTTCCGTCGTGGCCATTTTGGTACACCTGGCACTCGTCTGCAGTAAGCCTACAGTCTGAAGTCGCCAAGTGGACATATTTTTACACCCACTTGAGTCTTGCATTTCACACTTATTTTTACCACTAAACTGAGCTTATATAGTGAAATACAGTATTTAGAGATCCAATAAACTGTTTTGATATTGAATGTTAAAAGCAGCAGTGTCCTGTCAGATTAGCAAACCTGTGAGATCAGCAGGCTTGCTGCTGCTTTTAAAATTCAACATCAAAACAGTAACAAGGACTTCCAAATACTGTATTTGACTATACAAGTTCAGTTTACTGGTAAAACGAAGTGTAAATTGCAAGACTTCGGTGTGTTGCCTTATGAGTTTATGTGAAATCTCCATTAATAGCTGTAAAATATTGTAATTATGAATATATTTCAGTTAGCTTTGTATCTATGTAACATATCGTCCCAGAAGTCTATGTTAGAGAGACAAGTCGGTGCCTAGGCTTGTGTGTCAAACAATCGGACACAAACCTCATTGTTCTACACATACTCACTTCAAAAGGATCCCATGTTTGAATATACAATGAGGGGCCGTGGCCAGTCCATCATGTATACCTAATTTCCAGTGGCGTAACTAGAACCTTCAGGGCCCTGGTGCAAGAAACCATGGAGGGCCCCCCTGACCTCCAGCCAGGGCCCTTCCCACTGATCGCAGGGGGCAGCAGGACCTGGATAGAAGGGGGAACAAATCTCCTCCATTTTCACCCTGCAGCCACTTAATGCCTATCAGAGGGAGAGGAGGAGAAGCAGACTTTTAGTGGCTGCAGGAGAAAAATTGAGGGGATTTTTTCCTCTAAATGCCCCCCCCCCATCCAGGTGTTCAAGGGCAACATGTGCACTATTGCAATTGTTACCCCTGTAGTTACGCCCCTGGGATGAGTGGCAGCGGTGGTGGTTGGGTGGGGATGGGATCAGTGTCAAGGGTTGTGGTTGGGGGGTGAGATCAGTGGTGGTGGGGGGTTTAATGGGATGAGTGGCAGAGGTGGTGGGGGGGTGGGATCAGTGGCAAGGGTGATGGTTGGAGGGGGATGGGATGAGTGGCAGAAGTGGTGGTGGTGTGGGGTGCCATCAGTGGCAGTAGTGGTGATGGTGTAGGGTGGCATCAGTGGCAGTAGTGGTGATGGTGTAGGGTGGCATCAGTGGCAGTAGTGGTGATGGTGTAGGGTGGCATCAGTGGCAGTAGTGGTGATGGTGTAGGGTGCCATCAGTGGCAGTAGTGGTGATGGTGTAGGGTGGCATCAGTGGCAGTAGTGGTGATGGTGTAGGGTGGCATCAGTGGCAGTAGTGGTGATGGTGTAGGGTGGCATCAGTGGCAGTAGTGGTGATGTTGTAGGGTGGCATCAGTGGCAGTAGTGGTGATGTTGTAGGGTGGCATCAGTGGCAGTAGTGGTGATGTGGGGGTCATCAGTGGCAGTAGTGGTGATGTGGGGGTCATCAGTGGCAGTAGTGGTGATGTGGGGGGCAGTAGTGGTGATGTGGGGGTCATCGGGGGCAGTAGTGGTGATGTGGGGTCATCAGTGGCAGTAGTGGTGATGTGGGGGTCATCAGTGGCAGTAGTGGTGATGTGGGGGTCATCAGTGGCAGTAGTGGTGATGTGGGGGTCATCAGTGGCAGTAGTGGTGATGTGGGGGTCATCAGTGGCAGTAGTGGTGATGTGGGGGTCATCAGTGGCAGTAGTGGTGATGTGGGGGTCATCAGTGGCAGTAGTGGTGATGTGGGGGTCATCAGTGGCAGTAGTGGTGGTGTGGGGAGGGGTATCAGTGGCAGTAGTGGTAGTGTGGGGGAGTATCAGTGGCAGTAGTGGTGGTGTGGGGGAGTATCAGTGGCAGTGTTGATATTGGAGGGATGGGTGCCACTCCCTTGCAGATCACTTGGTTCCCCTCCTTGCTCCATGGGCGAGCAGAGAGGATGGGCGGGGCCTGTGAGTGAAGGTAGAGCCATAGAACATGGGCAGAGCGGGCGGGGACTGTGCCCGTGAGTGCAGGTGTGACAGAGAAGATGGGCGGGGACTGTAAGTGAAGGCGGAGCCGGAGAAGATGGGCGGAGCCTGTGCTGGTGAAGGAGGATGGGCGAAGCGGGCAGGGACTGTCCCCGTGAGTGAAGGAGCAGAGGATGGGCGGAGCAGCAGGAGAGGATGGGCGGGACGACCGGGACTCCACGTGAATGACGATTTCCTGGGCGGCGGCGGGCACCCCCACAGTGGCAGAAAACAAGGGCCCAGTCGCAAATGCGACTGGTGTGACCCTGATAATTCCGCCACTGCTAATTTCCCTGAAAATGTAATCTACTTACAAGGTTAAGTTTCCTGCTCAAAATAGTCTGGGACAAGGATTTGCATTAAGGGGGTTGACTTATGAAAAATATAGGGATTGGAGATGTAGCCAGTCCTTACCAAAGATTAGAGAGGCCCACCAATCAGAGGCACGCCATGCCAACCAATGAGGCATCAGCCTGTAATGATATACATAAACTAGATGGGAGGGAAATACTCTCTGGTAGAGCGGTCACCCAAATGGAACCTTTGTGGGTCATAGCCTGGTAATTATGGGAAATGTCTGCCTTGTACTTGTAACTAAATATGTTTGTCTTAGTTCTTTTATGTCCTACGGTTTGTAGATGAATGTTTTAAGGAATATACTCTGTATTCCTTCATATAATCCATGATTTTTACCCTTTGCCTGTACAAAGAGATAGATTGTGTGTATTAGTCTAGACCAGGCATGTCCAAAGTCCGGCCGGCGTTCAGGTTTTGAACGGCCCGCCTGGTTATCTGGACATATATATCTTTTGTGGCCCCCAAGATCTCCCAGCGCTGGGTCCACAAAAGATATATATGTCCAGATGCTTTGGAGGGGACAAGGAGGCGGCGTGACGAGAGCCGTGCACACAGGAGTATTTTCTGTTTACACGGCTGCCTCTGTAATAGGAAGTCTCCGAGGCTGCAGATGGATGGGCATAATTCAGGCTGCACTGATTGCAATGGTGAGTCTGCATTTCTGACAATGATGGGGGCTGCATTCCTGACATTGCTGGCAATGATGGGGGCTGCATTCCTGGCAATGATTGGGGCTGCATCCCTGACAATGATGGGGGCTGCATTCCTGACAATGATGAGGGCTCCATTCCTGACAATGATGGGGGCTGCATTCCTGACAATGATGGGGGGCTGCATTCCTGGCAATTGTGGGGCTGCAAATGGGCACTGACCCTTATTTTGCTTCATAGTTCTTTATTTAAAATTTAACGTTTTTTTCCTAAAACTTCCCTCTTAAAGTGAAGGTGCGTGTTATACGCCAATAAATATGGTATATCCAAATAAGACCGAAGATCATCTCTTTACTCACACACAGCCACAAAGGCAAGAGAATTCTTGTTGGGCAGTGCATTAGTGCTCGAACACACACACAGACCGAATTTTAATGGTTCAAAGAATGTCAGGCAAAATGGTCGGCCCTCACGCATGTTCACTTCATCAAATCTAGCCCTCTTTGGAAAAAAGTTTGGACACCCCTGGTCTAGACCTACTTTACTATATACCAATACATTTTTGTTATTGTGTTAAAGCTTTCACTCATGGTCAAAGAGCTCTCATTTAACCCAAATCATATCTGAGAGACATTAAATCTCAAATATAGTAAACGGGTAAGAGGTGGGTGTAAAAAGATGTCTGTTTGCCTTCTTCTGACTGTAGGCTTACTGCAGACGAGTACAGGTGTAACAAGATGGCCATGCTGGAATGGCACTTCCGTTATATTCTGATGGGTAGCAGCTTTCTGACAGGACACCGGACCGGAAGTCATGTGCTCAGATCTTCAAGAAAATGGCACTGAATAAGAAGTCACGCGATTTACACATCCTAGATGGACAACATATGTATGGCTGCTGCAATACACATTAGAGGCCCCTTAGGATGCACTTTTGTGCGAATTGTGAAGGGTAGGACCTAAGAACCAGAACGGCGCCCTGCCACATCGGAGGTCCGGGTGGCAGTGTCAGACGCAAGTTTAGCAGCTTGTCGTATTGATTTTACATGCATTTCATACCGGTTTCGTTTTTAATTGCTTGTCCATTCCAATAAATACTGCACTATGAGGCATGTTTTTGTTTATTCAAAAAGAGGAAAGAAAATGCTGGCTCCCTTATTTCTTCCCAACTCAGCGCAATGTGGTTCCAGTCTATAGACTCACCAGGTAGTAATATTGTCATTGCTCGCAGTTCAAAACAAGTTATGTTTAGCTGCCACTTAAACTTAAGAAAACCAAATTTATATATAGGATAAAAATGGTCTGTCACAGTTAAAACATCAAACGTAAAAGAACATCTTATTCGAGGGGCGCTTCTGTCAAAATTCTAAATATCGACACATCTGCATATACGATAATCTACATGCCATATTGCTAACCAAACAGAAAACAGCAGATACAAAAGTGAATAGACTTGAAGAAGATCAAGTTCGTGACAAGCTTCATATGTAGATAAAGAGGAAATATTCGGATAGTGTACCAATCACCTTATTCCGCACCCCGTGCGCCTAACGCCCCTTTGGGGTTCAAACTCACCACAAAGATGTAGATAAAAAGCATTCACGATATCCCACTAGTTTCCTGTGTCAGCCAGCTCGGAAGATCACAACATCCAAGGATATAGAAAAAGATAAACTCCACATAGAGTAGTTCTATTTTTTCCAGTTATTTTATTAGGAGATGTGTGTCCTCCAAAGCATTAAAAAAAAACTTCTGTTCCATACAGCTGCCATCATTACCAGTACATCTGATGGCTTCATGTCAGGTACAACACTAATGGTGGTTCACCAAAGGGCCGGAGATGTCTTAAAGTACTGCAGGGGACACTACAGGTCCGCTCAGTGCTGATCTCTTCCGGAATCTGTGCTAGATAATGGAGCGCAGCGTCGAATGCGTGTGTTCAGTCTGCCGTAAGGTCACTCCCTGACCAGTTTCGTCATTCCGACTTTGTCAAAGGGGCGTGACCATACGGCGCGGCGTCTCTAACTATATAGTAGTGTGATGAGTGAATTAGCATTAACTCTTTGCAGCACTCACAGTTTGCATATTAAGTGCACTCCAGACACTGTGGGCTCAAAACAATAAAGAGCTAGGTTTGCTACTTGATTACTACTGACATCAAGTCAGGGAATCACTGCAGTGCATAATACATATACATTGCTAATAGCAATACCAATCTCTCTTAACACTCTATGCTTATAAAAAAATATTCAAAATAAATTGCTTAGAATGCCCTTGCTATTTCTAATTTTTTTTCAAAGAATAATCAAGGGATGAAGATCACCAACCAGGAGATACTTATAATTCACATTAGAATTATTCACAAAAGATAAAAAAATATATCATAAAAAACACTATTCATCCCAATCCAAAATTCATAAATGAGCAGAATATATATATCTATATATCTCTATATATATATATATATATATATATATATATATATATATATATATCTCTACATACATACATACATACATATAAAAAAAGTGTGCAAATGACCTAATAATCTAAAAATAGTGACAGGGATGTAAAAGGGACTACTAGTAATCAATATAGGCAAGATGTAAATTATCATAAATAATGGCCAGCCACCATGAATGGAATGATGTATTCAGAAATATCACAGATATGTAAGAGAAATGGAGGTGTATTCACAAAATAAAGGACATAGGGGGAAATTATTCACAATGGGCAGGACAACACACTCAGTCTCAAGGCTAAAGGAGAGAAGAAGCAGGGGGTGCAGGGCAGGATCCAGGTCCAGAAAAAGAAGGAGGGAAATGGAGTAGGAGGAATCTAACATCAGTGGTGCTACACTCTCTCATAAAAGAAATTAATATATTGCATCAGGGCCTTAAATGTGGTCTGAGGAGACCTCTGTGTAAGTTTGATGCATATATAAATGTACATAAGTTTATGAGAAAGATTAGTATTAAAAAAACATTTTTTGAATACAATTTCAAACCCTGTAAGCAGAAATAGTAATATGTCCATTGCGGTTGACAGTGGACTAAAAAATAAGTCACTGTTTAACCCACCAAATACAGCCACACAGCACCTTCAGGTTTTCAAGAGTTTACTGCGAGATTTGGATGCACTAGTCCCTAAGAAAAATGTAAACCCTAGATACATCAAAGAAGGAATAGAATCACTTGAGTCTAGAAAGGATATAGTTAATTAGACCTGCGGACAAAGGGGGTGGTGTGGTTATGTCCAAACAGTACTACAATGATCAACTTTCTGAATTATTGTCCAATGACAACACCTATCAGAAATTAAATGGTGACCCCACTATGCAGTATAGAGCGGAATTGGAGGCATTGATTACAATGGGGTACCAGTCACATGTCTTGAATGTGAAGGAGAAAAAAAGATATCCAATGCCTAGCAGCTCCCGTATACCCACCATTTATACCCTCCCCAAAATTCATAAAGACCTGCAAAATCCCCCCCCCAGACCCATTGATAATGGGATAGGGTCTTTCACTTCAAGGTTGGGGAAATACCTGGATATGTTCTTGCAGAAAAGCGTGGTTGACACTAAGGCCCATCTCAAAGACACTTAAAATTTACTGCAGTCATTACAGGAGATAGTATTAACAGGACAAGAGGAAGTGTATCTGGTAACAGCTGATGTGACAAGTCTGTACACGATTATCCAACATGAGGATGCCCTCTTGGCTCTTAATTGGGCCCTTAGTAAGAGGGACGACCTACCCCACTCCCAAAAAGTTTTTTTGAGAAATGTGTTAGAGTTTTGCCTATGCCATAATTATTTCTAGTTTGGTAGTAAGTTTTATACCCAGAAAAGAGGTGTGGCTATGGGCTCAAAATTTGCGCCCAGCCTTGCCAACCTCTTTATGGGGGAGTGGGAGGACAAATCTGTGTTTCATAATAGAAGGGGTGGAGGGGGCGTGGCCTGCAGCAGAGCCGGATGGTTGCATAATCCCGGAGCTCCATCTTCACAGGGACTAAGCGGCACACAGCAGCCCTTCCAAGGCACCTCTTCACACCGTTTTCACGGCGGATCGGACCGAGACACCACCGGGAACATGCCAAATAAATGGCGTAACGATAGACGTCCGCAGCGTCTGACGGACTTTTAATCCCTGAAAGACACAGGAGGTAAGCAAGATGGCGCCGAGGCCTACACTCCTCCTGCAGCCTCGGCCACAAAAAAGGTATCAAAAAAGGGTAACCATCCTCCCAAAATGGCATCACCTAGCAGCCAACACTCCTATCCTCCCACCCCATCATCAAATAGCCCAGCTAAGTCCAGACCCAGGCTAGATGGCATCGGATTGAGTCCGTCAATGAGCCCAGTGTCAGACTCAGGGGAGGACACAAGGGAAATGCCAGAATCTTTTGAATCCTATCCCACACAAAACCAACCTGTAATTGATGCAGTATTGAAAGACATGCTACTGTCTTTAAGCAGTACGATTCAGGCAGATATGGCATCATGTATGAACAGATTCAATGGAGATATTCAAGCAATGGGGGATAGGGTGGACCACATTGAGGTTAAAATGGGAGAGTACGCCGACACCATAAACGACCTTGTTGATGCCTATGAGGAAAAGGATGGGGAGAATGAGTGGATCAAGGCAAAGTTAGCGGATATGGAAGACAGGTCAAGGAGAAACAACCTGAAAATAAGAGGGATACCAGAATCAGTACAACAAACCGACCCAGGCCCCTACGCAGCGACCCTATTGAAAAGTCTTATTCCGAGCCTCACTGACTTAGATGTCACGATTGATGGGATCCATCGCCTGCCCGACCACATACTAAGAGATGTACTCCTATGTCTACATTTCTTCCACGTGAAAGAAAATCTAATGCCATGCATGAGGAAACAAGATCAAATCCCAGCACACTATCAGAACCTACAATTCTTTGCGGATCTCTTGCAATATACGCTCCAAAAACTGAAAAATTTGAATACAGTAACCAAAGTGTTGAGGAACCACAAAATTCCTTACAGATGGGGATACCCGACAAAAATCACTGTGACTAAAGAAAATCATACTTATGTGATATCCTCCCTGGATAAGGGAATTGCTCCCCTGCAGGAATGGGGTATTCTCCCAGAACCGGATGAAAAAAACCCCACTACCATCACACCATGTCAAGTTGAACATCACTGCCAAAAAATGCAAAATCACATTTGTAAGTTGGACCAGAGGGTTTCTTTTTAGCTCCCTAGTCCCTGGAGCAGCGTAGTCAGGGATTGTCAGGTTGAACTAAACCCACCCCCCCCCATTATCAGCTAGCAGCAGTTAGCTGCCCATAGGTGCCCTACACCTGTTCTAACTGTTGCACCATGTTATGTGCCTTAAACTTCCCATGCTTGTTTTATTGTTTTTCTTGTTTTTTTTCCCCATTTTTTTCTACTTCTCAGGATGGTGACGGATGCAAGCTCCTGAACGGAACATTTCAACACAGACTGGCTACAACCACGAACTACTAAGGTGGGACTTCCTTTAGGACACCTTTTTGAGGTATAGTCAGAAATCATATTATTCACAATGAATACACCAACAAGCTTACTTGTGATGGATATAATTTACAGAACCCAACAAAGGATTCTTACAGGGTCCTAACAAATCACATTTCCTGTTAAGGATGGCACTTATTATATCCATCAATGCTAAAGGGCTCAACCATCCAGCAAAACGCAAGTCCCTTTTGGAAGGAAGCTCTTATGCATAATAGTGACATAATTTGTGCGCAAGAGACTCATTTCAACTCCTCAGCTCCACCTAAATGCACACATAAGAATTATCCTTTTTATATTTACTGCCAATGCAGACTCAAAAACCAAGGGGGTCCTTATAGCCGTCAGAGACACAATAGCGTTAAAGCTACATGAAGAAGTAAAGGATCCACAAGGCAGGTTTCTTATACTTACCTGTGACCTAAACTCAACCACCTATACGATAGTCACAGTATACTCCCCTACCAAAAAACACCAGGTCCATTTCTTCAATAAGCTAATGAAAAAGATCAACACTCACCTCAAAGGCCTATTAGTGATATGTGGAGGCTTTAATGTTGTCCCAGATCCAGTAATGGATTCAACGTCCTAACCAAAACGTCATGCTTCTACGCTACTCCCTTCTATGCACAATCATAATTTATATGACGTATGGCGCTGCTTACACGCCAGTGAAAAGGATTTTACCTACTTCTCTCCACCTCACCAAGTATATACCAGGATTTATCTCTTAATAGATCAACAAGTCCTACTTCAAACCATTTCTACCAACATCAATACAATAACGTGGCCTGACCATGCCTCCATTGTTCTATCTATAGCAGACTTGCCATCCACCAAACAGAAACCAATATGGCGATTAAACCCTTTTTTTATTACAACAGGAAGAATCAAGGACAATCCTCCGTACTCGCCTAGAGAAGTTCTTTTCTACAAATATGTGCTCAGTTCAAGATCCTTTTAATTTTATGGAATGCCCATAAGGGGTTTATGAGGGGCATATTGGTACAGTTAGGAGCTAGAGCAAAGAGGCAGAGGCAAAAGCGGTTAGAAGATCTTACAAAAGAAATTTCAGTTATAGAAGCCCAAAATAAAATCACAACTACAACAACTCTATCTAAAAAATTAACACAACTTAGACGAGACCTTAGACTGTTACTAGATAATTTTGCAAAAACTTCCCGACGACTAAAAATGAACTATTATGTGCATGGTAACAGAGCTGGTAAACTTAGCGCAGAACCTTAAGGGACATAAATATAGAACTAAAATACCCCATACAATTCACCCAGGCACCAAACAAAAAGAATACCACCCGCAAAAGATAGCGGACGCTTTTAGTTTCTACTATGGAGCTTTGTATAACTTAAAAGATGACCCAGGCACAATACAACCTGACCCTGAAGCTATTAACAAATTCCTTACCAAGATAGACATACCTAAACTATCATGAGACCAGCTTCAAATCTTTAAACCAGCCTTTTACAATACCGGAAATATATAAATGCTATAAAATCCCTCCCTTCTAATAAATCCCCAGGACCTGATGGCTTCAGTGGGGAATATTACAAGGAATTCATGACTCTTAGCCCCACACTTGCTTCAAATTTTTGACTCTGCCACTGCCTCTGACCTTTCCCTTCTGAAATGTTAGAGGCATTGATTGTTACTCTGCCAAAACCAGGGAAGGATCCAGATACACATAATAGAAGGGGTGAACTCCTCTTCTACAGACGCTATAAAATTGATGACCTCCTATTGATATGGTCTGGTTCTGAATCCTCATTACGTATGTTTTTGGAACATTTGAACAAGAATGCAAATAACATAAAACTCACGAGTCAGTGGAGTAAGGAACAAATCAACTTCCCTGATGTGACCATTTACCGCGCAGGTGACAAACTGCAGACAAAAGTGTTTTTTAAACTAAAAAGGACAGGAACAGTTTCCTCCCCACACATAGTGGACACCACCCTCTATGGCTTAGGAATATTCCTAAAGGCCAGATGATGAGGGTAAGGAGGAACTGTTCAACACCTGAGGATTATGCTACACAATCTGGTGTGTTTAAAGAGACAGATTTTTGACAAAAGGGTATTAAAAAAAAAAAAAAAAAAAAACACACAACACTTGGATGCAGTTGTAGAGGAAATTAGAATTGTGCCTAGGGAGGAGTGTTTAAAAGAGGGAGCCTCAGTGGTTAAGAATACAGAGCATGAGTGGGCTTTCATATCTTTTCATTCTCAGTTTAGAGAAGTGGAAAATATTTTTAAAACCCACTGGAATGTTCTTTCTATGGACAGGACTCTGGCTAGAGTTCTTCCCGTTAACCGAAGTTCATTTATCGCAGAGCTCCGAATTATGGAGACGCTATAGTGAAAAAGGTCCTTGACCCGCCCAACCATCCCCCCTATTTTTGGGATCAGGAGGGGTTCTGTAGGAGATGTAAAGCTTGTAGGGAAGTAAGTAGACCCCTTAGAGGAGTGAAAAAATTTGTTTCCCCCATCTAATAATAAATAGTTTAGTATTAAACACTTTATTACATATAACACGACACATGTAGTGTATGCTCTGATCTGTCCCTGCGGGTTATTATATATTGGAAGAACTAAACGACTCTTAAGAATTCGTGTAGCAGAGCATATCCACAATATAAGCATTGGATTTAAAGATCACAACTTATCCCTATACTTTAAGACTCATCACAATCAGGACCCTTCTGGTTTGAAATTTTGGGGTATAGCCCACATCAAACCATCATGGAGGGGGTCTAATTTGGTGAGGGAATTGTCTAAAAGAGAAACGCAGTGGATTTTTTTTAACAGACAGCCTTTCCCCTAGAGCGTTAAATATAGACCTTGACTTGAATTGCTTCATTAGCGACTACTAGATATGTCCTTTATTATTTATTTTGTGAATACACCTCCATTTCTCTTAGAGATCTGTAATATTTCTGATTACATCATTCCATTTGTGGTGGCTGGCCATTATTTATGATAATTTACATCTTGCCTATATTGATTACTAGTAGTCCCTTTTACGTCCCGGTCACTATTTTTAGATATTAGATCATTTGCACACTTTTTTTTTACATATATGTTGATCTTCATCCCTTAATTGTTCTTTGTAAAAAATTTAGAAATAGCAAGGGCATTCTAAGCAACTTATTTTGAATATTTTATTATAAGCATAGAGTGTTGAGAGAATGGTATTGCTATTAGCAATGTATATGTATTATGCACTGCAGTGATCCCCTGACTTAATGTCAGCAGTAATCAAGTAGCAAACCTAGCTCTTTACTATTTTGAACCCACAGAGTCTGGAGTGCACTTACTTAATATGCAAACTGAGTGCTGCAAAGAGTTAATGCCAATTCACTCATCACACTACTATATATTAAGAGACGCTGCGCCATATGGTCATGCCCCTTAGACAAAGTCGGAATGACGAAACCGGTCAGGGAGTGATTTTATGGCGGACTGAACACACGCATTCAATGTTGCGCTCCATCATCCAGCACAGATTCCGGAAGAGATCAGCACTGAGCGGCCTGTAGTGTCCCCCGCAGTACTTTAAGACATCTCCGGCCCTTTGGTGAACCACCGTTTGTGTTGTACCTGACATGAAGCCATCAGATGTACTGGTAATGATAGCAGCTGTATGGAACAGAAGTTTTTTAATGCTTTGGATGACACATCTCCAATAAAATAACTGGAAAAATAGAACTACTCTATGTGGAGTTTATCTTTTTCTATATCCTTGGATGTTATCTTCCGAGCTGGCTGATGCAGGAAACTAGTGGGATATCGTGAATGCTTTTTATCTACATCTTTGTGGCGAGTTTGAACCCCAAAGGGGCGTGTGGAGCACGGGGTGCGGAATAAGGCGATTGGTGCACTATCCGAATATTTACCCTCTTTATCTACATATGAAGCTTGCCACGGACTTGATCTTCACGTCTATTCACTTTTGTATCTGCTATTTTCTGTTTGGTTAGCACGATTGTATGTATATCATATATGCAGATGTGTCAATATTTAGACTTTTGACAGAAGCGCCGCTTGGATAAGATGTTCTTTTATGTTTTTTTTTTATTGCCTTTGGTATTTGGGGACATATGAATGGAGCCCTACTCTGTTAAAGTGAGAAAGATTGGGAAGAATTTCTGATATGGAAGCCTGCAGATATTGCCAACTTCACCCTGGTCTTAAAAAAATAATTTTTTGGTGAGTGCGCAATGCAGGCGGGGTTATAACCGGTAAAGGTTGGTGATCAGAGTTTGCACCATTTTGTATGGAGTGATATCCATTTGGGTGTAATTATTGATATTGTAACATTACTACACCATACAAGTTTTTTTCTTCTTTTCTGATACACCTGGGAGTTTCACAAATAGGGATAGAGGAGAGAACACACCAACTTGACAAGATTAGCGTAATTTGCTGCACTTAATTGTGTAGCCAATAATTCCGGTAAGCCTTCAAATCCTTCTGTTGACTGAACATTTTTGCACCAATGAACGGTTTGTGTTTTTTTTTTTTTTTTTAATACAGAAGGATTATTTTTATTTACATTAATTTTTGTTTTTGCTCAAATCACAGCGCTGCACATTTTGTATGTTCCTGCAGTTCTACTTTAAAGTGGAGCTAAAGTCCCACAATAAAAATTACTAGAAGGTTTCTCACAGTCTTATTTTGGCAAACAAAAAAATAAAAGAAAAGAAATCTCCCTATGCTGCTAGGTTTCCTTGCTAAATACTTGTTGGACCTGAAGGGGATTTTGTTCATCAACAGAACTTACAATTTAACATAAATACTACCCACTGCGTCAGACAGTAAAGTATAACTGAAACTGACACTGTGTTAATACTTGCCTATGATTTGTGGGTTCTCATCACCTCCTCCATGTCCGCCTGCCATTTAAGTGCATTGACAAATTTCCTGGTGATGTCACAAAGATCTCCCAATTCTGCCACATCTCTGCTATTCCTTGTTTGGATTTTAAAAGGACCTACTAGATCCCTGTTGATCAGAAGGCGGGGGACACTGGGTCGCACCATTTTGACAATGTTGGCAAAAGGTTCAACCTGAGGGTATAAAAACAGGAAGAGTCATATGCTGGTGATATAGATTGCAATCAAATATAGATTTACCAAAGCCATCTAGGAGAACCTACATAAACTATCCATTCTGTTTACTTACATCCCCCATCAACCAAGCCCCTGAAGAACAAACAGCCATTGCTGACCGACCTATGCTTCTGAAAGTGGTTTTTGCCTGGCTGTTGTGTGACTGATTTCCAAATCACTGACCCAGAAAATATATGCAAATCATACTACTGACTTCTTTTTGACCTTACTTAACATGTTTCAGTGTTGGTAAAAGGCATCAGTCACACTCAAAATTAAAAGCTACAGTTAGTCCAGGGCAAGATACACCACCTGAACTCCACCTGCGCCTCCAACGCATTTCACTGGTATTGAGCTCATTTGTTGAGTAGGTGCTAACAGGTGGAGAGGTTCTCTTATCCACAGATCAGGCCATAAAGCCACAGGTCAGACTATACATAGATCAGGCTATACACAAATGCAATTATTCACAAACCCACAATTATAGGGAGTGTTGACAAAAAAAATGCAGGTTTTCAAAAATGCACCTAGCACCATGGAAGATAATGTAATTTCCATTGTTGTGCACAGCAGCACATGTACAGCAAAATCGCATTTGTATGTTATATATTAAAATCTTTCCTACGCTATAAACTTGTGCCAGCTTCATCTAATCTGATAATCTATTCCAATTTCTGTATTACCCCTCTTTTCTCACACAAATATAAAATCTTTGGGTCTTATGGGAAAGAATTTTAAAATCCACATAAAATCATTAGATGCGAGTATAATACTTCACATAGTTATAACTGTATGCAGTCCCTTAATAGAGCTATGTAACACTTTAATGTCAGGATGATTACCCAAACCAGAGTCCTTAAATTAAGTGTTCTCACATCTTAATATTTGTTCCCTAATACAAAAAAGGAAGATTAAGCACCTGAGGAGGATTGCCACCATATGATCTATAAGCGTGGGATACATCCCACTCAAAGTTCAACCTTTCTGGTATGCATGTTCAATGGAAATATCCTCGCATTTACACAAAGAAAAAAAAAAAAAAAAAAAAAAAACACACACCTCTGATGGGCCTGTAAATTCTTTCATTGGCATGGATTTTTAGAGATTTCCTCGATTTATGATCAGTAAAATGTTTGGCCAAATTTGTTCTCACATCAGTTAAATGATCCCTTAGTCTATTGGATGAACCTTCTCATCGTTCGACACACATACAATATATGACAAATTCAGTATGTTACATACACCACAAATCTGGTGTTGCAATTCACCTGTTATTTAATGGTATGTGCACCACCTGTGAACATAAATTTGATCTCCTGGGGGTGTCCAACAAGCTTACAAAACACACAGTTACACAGTAGGCAAGGTTGAATAAAGACAATAGTTCATCCAATTCAACTTGTGTAGGCGAGTCAGGGTCTATAATCATTTCCCATATCCCTATATGTTGTGCTCTTTAAGATGCACGTCCAAGAGTCTTTTAAAAATATCCATATTCCCTGCTGCCACCACCAATTCTGGAAGAGATTTCCACATCCCTATGGCCCTGACAGTGAAAAACTTTAACAGCTTCTCCTCCAATCTCATTGTGTAGCCTATGTCCTATTACACTCCGAGACTGAATCGTTTTTTCCTACGCTGGAATCACTATTGAGGCAAGAATAAATCACCATCATGTCCCCTCTCAAGAGTCGATTCTCCAGCGAGAATTTAGTGCTTGTAGTTGTCCCTCGTAATTGAGGTCCTTTAGTCCTCCTATTAATTTAGTTGCCCTTCTTCGGACTCTCTCCAGCTGGTAACCAGAACTGGACGAATACTCCAGATGTGACCTAACCAGAGTTTTATAAAGTGACATGATTATTGGATTTATCCCTGGAGTATATCCCCTTTTTTATGCATGCTAAAATTCAGCCAGCTTTGGTGACTGCAGCTTGGCATTGCATGCTATTGCTCAGTCTGCCTTCTACTAAGACCCCCAGATGTTTCTCCATCCTCGATTCCCCCAGGAGTTCTCCCCCTAGTGAGTAGTTTGCATTTATGCTTTTAACCCTTAAGTGCATGACCGTACATGTCTCCACACTAAACCTCATTTGCCATGTAGTTTCCCACCCCATTTCATTCAGGTCTTTCTGTAAAATTTCTATATCCTGATGTGAAGTTATTGCCCTCCTTTTTTTTGTGTTGTCCGCAAAAACTGGGATTGAGCTATTTATCCCTTCCTCTAAATCATTTATAAATAAAACAGAATTGGTCCCAAGATAGAGCCTTGGGGTACCATACGTACCACTCCAGACCAGTCTGAGTGCACGTTATTTATCACCACCCTTTAAACACGCCCTGTAACCAGTTTGCTATCCAAGAACAGACCTTATGGTCCATGCCTGCAGACCTCAGCTTGTAGATTAAGCGTTTGTGTGGAACTGTATCGAATGCTTTTGCAAAATCCAGATACACCATATTCATAAGCCTCCCACTATCTAGATGGCAGCTCACTTCCTCACTTCCCAAGGTACCAAGATTCTCGCTGTGAATAACACACCTAAACATACCTTTTATTGATCACCAGTTGGTCCATTCCCTTGTGGTTTGCAAAATGAACTAGGGGATAGCGTATGGCCAAGTGTAGGCACTTTTCTCACAACAAACTTACTGTATGTTGGCACTGGATCCATAATTCAAAATGCCCTTAAAAAGGACCGATGGCCAGGTAACTAGAATTTCCAGAAATAAGCCAGCACTGGCAAGCTTCAAATTTCTTTCATTACATGGCTCCTTTAACACCCATCTCTAGCCCTGCCCTCTTCCAAAGAACTTGTCAGAGCTGCTGAATATATACAGCAAGGTTGAAGATCTGCATGTGTCAGTCAGTTCTGTATTCTTCCTTTACACTGTAAGACTGATGTGTAGAGGTCAGGAATTAAAAAAGGGACCACCATGCCATAGGTATTGGGGTCCAGATAAAGTCTTGTCTTGACAAATAAAGTATTAGTATCTGGCAGTCAATGCATTTCAGTGGTTAAAAGCCGTCTTTCCCCAGTATGTTGTAGGAGATCCACCAGGCATTTAAAAAGCTGGCACCTATTAGCAATCATGATATTCTTTCAGAACTGTCACCAAGTCCAGCACTCTACCCACCTATCGCCGGAATTTAACAAAGGCCTCACAGGTATTACTGCACTACTAGAACTTTTTTTGATTAACATAAATTAGAACAAAAAGTAAGATACCTCTAAAGAAGTTCCCATTACAATCAGCAGATCTGCCTCTGGAAAGTCCTTTGAAAATTTGTCAAATCTTTTTGGAAGGTCTTCACCAAAGAATACGATGTCAGGTTTGACAACTCCATAACACACATTGCAACGAGGAGACTTGTCATTCATTATGCAGTCCTTTGGAAAGGAGAAAAAAATACAAGAATGCAGCTTAGCAACAGATAGCAAGTTAAAAAAAAGGACCTCCAGTTTAAACAAATGAAATAAAAAAAAATAAAGTCAGCAGCTACAAATACTTTAGCTGCTGACATTTAGTAAAAGCACACACCAGTCCAGGGATCCAGCGCCTGGATGTGGGGGGTGTGCGTGTGTGTGTGTGTGTGTGTGTGGGGGGGGGGGGGGGTGTGGCAGCAGAATGGTGACAAACTTCCGCCCAGATTACCTAGGCCAAGGATGTCAAAACTCCATTTCATTGCGGCCCGCATTATGGATGCCCTCATTTGCCAATTGTATCTGTAAAACTATCTAAATCTATCAAGGGCTTTTCTCCTTCAGAGAATAGGTGAAGAAAAGCAACCACGCCACCTTTCCCCACCAAACGGTGAGTGTGGCCAATTTGCACCAGTGGCGGGATCTTAAAGGGGCAATAAATACGAGGAGTGCATTATTTGTGGAGTTTAGGGGCCGTCCTATGCACGGAGTGGAGAGTTTAGGGGCCGCCCTATGCACAGAGTGCAGAGTTCAGGGGTGTTCAATGTACATAATGCAAAGTTCAAGGGTGTGCTACATACTGCGTACAGAGTACAATTTCAGGAGTGCCCTATGCACAGAGTGCAGGGTTTAGGAGTGTGCAGGGTTCAGCTTTTACAGGCCATCCATATTTCACTTCCACCCCTCAGCTCTGACCTCTGCACCACTGTCCCCATCCCCCACAGCCCTAAAAAATAAATAAATAAATAAATAAAAAACCCTCACCTACCTGACCCTGGTACCTCCCGGCAGTGTAGGTGGCTCCTCCTCTCTCTCACTTGCAGGGAGATCATTGGTCTGTGTACCCAGGCACAGATGTTGATCACAGTGCAGCTTACCACATGATGCCCCATCCCACACTGCATCTCCCTTGTCCCCATCATGAGTGCAGGGCAGGGATCTGTGATAGTCACCAAGAGGAAAGCTGTCCTTACAAACACAGAAGGCATGTGTGTTTACAAGTGACAGTTCTACTACATTCTGGCTGAAAACAAAAAGCCCTGGGTGCAAGGACCACATGAAATGGCCTGGCTGGCCAGATTTATCCCGTGGGCCTTGTGCTTGACATGTGGCCTAGGCAATCTGATCAGAAGCAGGAGCGGGTACCTGGCAGAAATAAAATACCTGCTCCCCAATTTAAAAAACACAAAAACAAAAAATGTTGGGGGTGGGGGATTAAATAACGAGGAACTTCCCTTTTCGGTTGAAGTTCTTTTATAAAATACACTTCCCACAAGCCTAGAGAATGCATAGGCACATTTTATTTGGTGAAAAATGGACGTCGTGATTAGTTCTTGGGGAGGTGGGCAAGAACTGCTGGAACCCTTTGGAGGCAATTGGTCACCTCCTCAGTGTGTTTTAACCCTTTAAAGCCAGCCCTTATCCACTCTAATTGGTCACGTTTGGTGCTGCTAATCTCACAACAGTGACACCTGTGGGCAAAACCAGGTACTGAATACTAGAGACAAATACTAGAGAAAAATCGTAAAAATTAGGCTATAAAAAAAAAAAGGTACAGTGATTAAACAAGGTCAAACAAAAACCACTACTGTACGTACAAGTATGACAACGGTATCAGGGTTTCCCCAGATTTACTATTAATAAAAATATACCGTAGGATTTTTTTGTTCCCATGTAATATTGCAAGGCAGAGATGCTAGCCCTACCTGAGCCTCTTTTGCAGGAAATGGGGTATAACACAGATGACATGAGGCAGACGAGAATGTTCCATGAGCTTCAACTAGTTTTCTTGAAGGAATGCCAGCCACTAGAAAAGAATAAGCAAATTGTAACTATGATCCCCCCTCTTTACATGATGCATGTATGCAACTGTGTTTATCTCTATGAAAGCCTATAGATGGCTCAGAAAAGAAAAGCTGTACAAAGGGACACTAAGAAAAGCCTTCTCAGTGTGTGGTATATTACACAGCCCGGAATACATTTTCTGGGTGGTTTGTACTATAATGTGTTTTCTCCCAGTCAGCCAACAATGAGGAAAATTATATGAAAAAGGATTACACCTTTACTGAAAAAGTCTAGTATTTAGGCTATAACCATACTTTCTTCCTGTGTTTATAACTGGGAACTGTGGTGGAGATAAGAGATAAGAGATAAAAAAAAAACAAAAAAAAAAAAACCTAAAGGAGCCATCCAGATTGAAAGAAACGAGGCTGGGGTAGAAAGCCACAGGCATGCATGATCTCCTTTAAAAAGAGATCTTAGGAGCTGGTAAGCGGCAGTAATTTTATTGGTGGAGGCACCCTTCTGTCATCACATTCTTCTGGGTGTTGAGAGCTGCACGATTTACATCGTCTGGACGTTTGTTTAACCAGCACTTGGAGGATTGTTCTGCTAGTGAACCTTTTTCCTATAACCCTTTGGAGTGGACTTACTTCATATATTTACCCATGTTTTTCATTATTTAATTTTTCACATTACAGTGTGTGTATAACATTTTATTTAGATGTGATTGAATTGTTGTATTTACATCTACTCTTCAATTTATATAGCGCAGCTATTTTTTGCTTGATTTAGTGTGTGTGTGTGTCTCACATTTTAGTTGCAGCTTTATGTATTTGATACTTTACACATTGTATACTCCCGTATACAGGTTTTATGGGGATAGCACAGTAATTTTACCTGTTTTAGTGTCCGCCATAATGTCGCAGTCACAATAAAAAAAACTAAAGAAAAAAAAAAGCTATAAATTTATCCCCCATTTTGTACACACTATACATTTTGCGCAAACCAATCAATATACGCTTATTGCGTTTTTTTTTTACCAAAAATATGTAGAAGAATACATATCGGCCTAAATTGAGGGAAAAAAAAATAGCATAATATATATATATATTTTTTTTTTTTTGTTTGTTTGTTTATAGCGCAAAAAATAAATAAAAAAAAAAAAAAAAAAACACAGAGGTGATCAAATACCACCAAAAGAAAGCTCTATTTGTGGGGGAAAAAAAAAAGTCAATTTTGTTTGGGTACAATATCGCACGACCGCGCAATTGTCAGTTAAAACAACGCAGTGCCGAATTGCAAAAAGTGCTCTGGTCAGGAAGGGGGGCAAATGCTTCCGGGGCTGAAGTGGTTAAGAGGGAAAATGAGAATCTGCTGATGAAAAGGTACTGTTTTAATCAAGCTAAATCATATTTTTATGCTATGTGTTATAACATAATTTAATTAATCATCTATTTACTGTGAAATTACTGGTTGGAAGTTATAACTTCAAACTTCAGTAATTTGTCTGTTAAGCCACCTGCTTGAGTACAGTATACTTTTTATGTTACATGGTATTTGCGCAGCAATTTTTCAAACGCCTTTTTTTGGAAAGAAACTGTCCCGCGAATGAAGACGAACACAAAGAGGGCCTGATTTTTTTTGTATAATGTGAAAGATGATGTTACGCCCAGTAAATAGATACCCAACATGTCACGCTTTAAAATTACGCACACTTGTGGAATGGTGCTAAACTTCAGTACTTAAAAATCTCCATAGATGACAATGTAAAATTTTTTACAGGTTACATGTTTAGAGACACAGGAGGTCTAGTACTAGAATTATTGCTCTTGCTCTAACACTCGCGGCATATGTAACCTGTGTGCGCATCTGGCTCTGATACTAGCCAGTGCCTCACCAGCCACTGACCTCACCACACGTCCCTGGTTATCACCTTCATAATGGCCCATCCAGGTAATTTCCCCTTACCTTACATGGCCAGAGTTCTCACCACAAGCCTGAGTTCAGCTCATATAAAAACAGACATCAGGTATTTAGATATCATTATAAAATACTAAAGCCGAACTTTAAGCACAAAAGCCACACAAGATATAAAACCACTTTTTTTGCACCAAATTCCATTTACAAAGATAATATCTGGGTTTGTAAAGTAGTAGAGAGCAGAGTTGTGGGAGGGGCTCACCAGATCCACTCGCTACAGGCTGCTTACAGAAAACTACAGGAGGGGGCGGATACAAGACCAGTCACGCTGTACAAGGGGAAAGAGCAGCAGCAACTGGTCTTTATTACAGGAAGCTCCTGTACAGAAGCAAAGTTTACTGCACAGATCTGTGCAGTACACAAATACAAAAATGACTGTTGTATTTAGAACATATTTGCATATCCTGGAGTTAAGCTTTAAATGTGTTTTGAAGGAATGCACACAGAAAAAGACAGGAGGACCTAAAATTTCAATGTGAATGTGTAAACAGACTGTGCAGAAAAAGTTTTTTGGATCCACAGCAGTTTCTGGACAAGCAGTCTAGAAAGCTCCCTGCCTTCCAAACGCATCCTGGAAGACTGAGGCCATCAGGCTTCTGCTCCATATCCCAGGTAACAGTTATTTATATAAAAAAAAAAAATTATATATATATATATATATATATATACACACATACACATACATACACATATATACACACACACATACATACATATATATATATATACACACACACACACTTCCAAATCCCTTTGGTCCAGTTTGATATTTTTCCTGAGGTTTAAACTCTTGTAATGCACACATAATATAGTAGGAAGGCATTAAATGCCATCAGTATTTATAGGTATTTTTTGGAGGAACCACGAGGGGGTTTTTTGCACAATCATTTGCATTTTTGACTATGTTGCGGGGCCACCCCTGAAACTGCATCTACCTTTAATCTTCAGGAGGTAATAGGCCTCACTGGTGCCAAAGTGATATACTCTTCTTTTTAGATGCATATACAGTATAACTAAGTAATACTAGAACAAAAAAAAAAAAGCCAAGACACTGCAGTTAAAACACTCCGGAATGGTAAAATAAAACAAATACATTTCACTTGAGTTCAGGTGCCTGAGCCCTGACCAAGTCACAAAGTCCAATTTACTTTACCAACTAAAGGGCGTTTCAGCTGCACTAGGAGGTGTCCGTTTTGTTCTGCGAGTACCTTTAAACTTGGGCACAGTCTATCTTTGGACTTGGGGTTAACTTTAGCTTGTGTATTGCCCATGTTTTACTTCTGCCCTCCCAGCAACACCAACTCACCTGTAAAACTCCCTGCCCAATCCACTTTGTGCCAGGAAGTAGCTACAAACATACCTGGTACATTGCCTCCTTCTCATGTGAAACTGCTGGCATTTGTGATTGGGGAGCGCTCAGCCCTGCATAAGCTCGGACTCAGAGCTTTTACTGTGCTGCCTTTCATTGCTTCCAGTGCCAGAATAAAAGTAACAAAGCAGTAAGTATGAGCTGCAGGAAGGGCAGCAAGTGAAACTGTTGTGTTACTATGCAAAAAACAAAGCAAGGCCATAGGTTTCCCCTCCCAGCAGAAGCTTACTTTTTTCTAGGCCGTCAATGTTCTGCGTATAGCACCTCAGCAGCAAACCCTTCTCATGTAGCAGCCGCACAAAGTAGTGGATATAATTTGGCTTGTATTTCCCAGGATAAAGCTCTTTCGCTAAGGCAAAGAAAGGTTTTGGGTTGTATGTGAAATAATCAATGTCAAAAATAGCTTCTGGGTACGGCACTCTGTACTTCTTCAGATTGTCATACAGACCCGAGCCTGGTGTCCTGCAACACAGAGAAATGAGGGGGGTAGTTACAGGGACAATTATCAATCCCCCCACTCCTTAGCTCCCAGTAATGGTTTCTGGTGGTAGAGGCTCCACTACGTTTACAGCTCCAAGAGAAAAAACCTTTTTAGCAAGTTTTTTGGCTAAAATATAGGGCTGTACTAGCCAGGAAACCCAGTTTTAGAAGAAAATATGGAAGAGGTCTTCAAGTTTATTCTAAAAATGCAAGTTTTCCTTAATTCTTACTGAGCAGCTGTTTTTATTACTGACTCCCTCCTCTTCTGGGACAGTCTAATTACCACCACTACCCACCCTCATCTCTCAACATCCCCTTTTAACTGCCAGTGGAGAAGCAAAAAAAAGGTATAATAATTGGGAGTATGTCACTTAACTGACAGCTCCAAGTCTGCCGGGGCTGTCGACAACACATCCAAGATGGCAGCACCCAGGAGCAGTTTCAGGACTGTTGGATATCCAAACAAGGTAGAATTTTACAGGTAAAATAACATGCATAAAAATACATTAAATGCACATATTATCTTATGGACTTTTGTAAATTATGGGCAGGCCGCCACTAGTCGACAGACCATTAAGGGGCGCCGCCACCCCCCCAATCAATGCACCCGGCTCCTAACCTCCATGCAGGGCACCGGACGCATGGATTATAATGTGGGTTTTTTTATTTGTTTTTGTTTTTTTTTAAGCATGTGATTAGAGCCTGAGGCTAATTGGCTTCAAAAAGGGTGGGCTCAGGGCACAGAGCACTGCACCTCGAGCGCATCCACTTGTGTGACATTAGCAAATAATATTCGCCAAGGTCTTCCTGCTTCTCCTCCTAGCCAATTAGAAGAGGGTCCCAAGTGTCAACCCCTTCCCTGCCAGTGTCATTTTTATAGCACTGATCAATGTAATGTCACTGGTCCCCAAAGAGTGTCATTTGCGATCAGAATTGTCTGCCGCAATGTTGCAGTCCAGCAAAAATAAATAAATAAAATGGCAGATCATCGCCATTACCAGTAAAAACAAAAGAAAATAAAATAAATCTAAACTAATCCTAGTTTGTAGATGTAATAACTGCGCAAACCAATCAATATACGCCCATTGCAATTTTTTTCTACCAAAAATATGAAGAATATATATATCGGCCTCAACTGATGAATAAATGCATTTATTTTTTTTTCTTTTTGCTAGAATACATAAAAAAAAAATATAGTTTCGAAATTGTCGCTCTTTGTTTATAGCGCAAAAATAAAAACCAGAGGTGATCAAATACCACCAAAAGAAAGCTCCATTTGTAGGGGGGAAAAAAAAACCCCAAAAAACCCGACATCGATTTTGTTTGGGTACAATGTCGCACGACTGCGCAATTTTCAGTTAAAGTGACACAGTGCCGTAACGCAAAAAATGGCCTGGCAAATCCTTTCGGGGCTGAAGTGGTTAAACTGAAAAATATGCACAGATTAAAAAGATAAAAAAAGCTGCATGCTAGTGCTACATAGTAAGTGATGAGGATGCTGAAAAAGTGCTTAAAACTGAGCATTTATCATCATAACTAGTGCTTCCCTGCAGTGGTTACCGCTCCATTAGGGGCGCCGCCCCCCTAATCCATGCAGGGCGCCAGACGCATGGATTTCAATGTGGGGGTCGTTTGCCGCCGTTCACCCAGCCACCACTGCAGCCCTGGAGTTTATCATCTTTAGACCTCATGCACAGAAAATGTTTTTACATCTGCTGTTTTTGGCTTCTGGCATTTTTTTTCTACAGTCAGTAAACTCTCCAGCATGTTAACCTATGTGTCCATGCACACATAGGCTGTTAGTGTCTTTTGGCTGGGGTGTTTTCTGGCTGGAAAAAACACCCAGAACTAGTGGGTTTTGAGAGGAGTTTGAGCTGTAAAAACGTGGCTAACCAGCGTTTGATCTTTTTGATCCCATAACTTTAGCAGAGAGGCGTTTTCTTGCTAAAAACACAACCCCCTCCCCCCATGCAAAAACACTAATGCTGAAAAAAAAAATGCAGAACACTTGCTTTAACACAGCAATGTTTAAAAAGGAAAAGGGGCCCAGTTGACAGAGCAAAGTGATAAACATGATGAGGGGGGAAAAAAAGTCATGATAAAACAGAGTATGCAAAATAAATCCAAAGAATATGTGAAAAACCTAAATCTGGTGTCAAAAATACTCTCAAAAGTATCTAGTGCAGTAAAGACAGGGCCTTGCTCATCTAAACGTATGAAGTGTTATGAAAATTTGGTTCTCAGTTCCCACACAATTTGGTCAAGTCTTCTTGGATTATCTAAGGTTACAATGTAAAATAACTTCAGAAAATACACCATTTGTTGCCAATGGAGGAAAGCTTTACTTTTTGTTCAACTCTGCTACAAAGTGCAATGGCACAGTAAATGGCTACCACTCCTAGCTTTATTTCCTGTCAACAAGTGGCATCCAGAACCACCTGCTATAAGCAGCTGAGAGCTGCAATTATTGGGTGATAGCATCCTTATGTCAGTCATTGTCAGAAGACCAGGTAACATTTTTATAAGTGGCTTTCTGTGGGTAGCATGAAACTGTCCCTCACTGCCTCAGAGCTTCAAAAGACAACACAGTGATGGATAGTCAAATTCTGTGTCCACAGTGGAACCATGGTTGCCGGGCCACAGCAGGTTGAACCCCATGGGTAAATTAAGATGTAGAAAGAAGCTTAGAACAGCATTTTACAGCACAGAAAATCTGCCACATAACCTACCTAAAATCCGGAATGCCACTTGGTGTACTTATTCCAGCTCCAGCCATAATGATTATTTTCTTACAAACATTCTTCAAAATTAGATCAGCAACATCTATCAAAGTGTTGCATTTTAGAGGAGATTGCACATCTTTTGTTTCAGGGTTTTTCCGTCCTAGTGTTGACTTGCCTGGTGGAAGTGTTCTAGGGAGAATAAACATGTTAGAGCAGAGAAGCATTTGTTCTCAGATTAAAAAACACCAACCAAGACACAAGGTCAGTATAAGTAGAGACTCTCAGATATGTTCTAGTTTTAGGCCGAACTTACACCCTGTGTTTTCATGTTTTGCAATAAAACAACCATGCATCTTTAAAGCAATGTTTATCACTGAGGTGATTCAGATTTGAGTTACGTTGCAATGTGGTATGAAAAATAGGAAATTTTTTAAATTTTTCTCTGTGCTTTTTTATGTGTTGTGCTTCCCAATAGAATGAGAAAAAAATTCTGATAATACAGATTTCCCAGTGTGCCATATCCCATGAAGGACAAAGAAAGGGAAACCCCCAAGGGTGGGACTTTGAAGGCACTACCAAAGAACAATTGAAGTAAAAAAAAATTTTATTAAAAGAGAAGATATACATAAAGTACTCAACATGGTCATGAATACTGGAGAATCAAGGTATACAACAGATACAATATCCTATATCTGACGCATTTCAGAGATGACTTGTCTCCATCAGGGGTTAGCAGGATGTATAAAGTCTATAAAATTCAAATACAGATAGTTAACCGTAAATTAATGCATCTATCCAATAGTATACAGACATGGGAAAGCCATATATATTAGCAACTCACATCTTATTCAGTTGTATATACACACACACACACGAAAAAAAAAAATTCCACGTTCATATTTTAAAAAACACTGTCACATGGGGTCTGCACATTGTAGCCACTTGCAATTAAAATGCCTCAAAGCAAAATAAATGGAAAATTGAAGGGATTCCAACTTGCCCCCAGGAAGAAAAAAGAAGGGGGCTCAGGTTTATAGAGTAGGTCCCTGAATAGAACAAAATGAACATGTGTGTAATTATATATATATATATATATATAACCAAGGAGGGCTGGAATTCTGGAGATGCTAAAAACAGACTCAAAAAGATAAAAAATCACTGCTGTGGGCAGCCATCATGATGAACCCCTAATTCATAGGGAACGACGCTGGACATCATCAGCCGCCCTATATGAATGAATGGAGTAGCAAGGTAGGTCTTGGGTAACAAGAGAAAGGAAATGGTAAACTTCGATCTGTGATGAAGATCTCCAGCTCTCCTCTGAGTGGCCGTGAAGCCATGGAAATGAGCAGGGTAAAATTATAGGCCTGCTAATCTCTGCCGCACCGCCCACCGATTAGGTGACAGCTGCGTGCGGCAGGAAGTGACCCGGGACCCCCAGAAAGGGCCACCCCGAGTTGCAATCGCACCTCCATGCCAGATGCGTGACATGACATCTTACGCACGCATTGCGGAGTGACGCGATGTGTGTACATCCCACTGACTTGGAAGTGTTTCCAGGAGAACAGAGCGGTAGATGGAAATGTCAGAAGACAACCACAAGGAAAAGAAAAAAAAAAAAAGAATAAAAAAAAAAAAAAAAAGAGAAGGAGAAGGAGGAAAGAAACTTAAAAAGGCAAAAAGCAACGTATATCTAGTATCCTGTACACTGCTGCATTATCTATATACACATTCATATGTTCATTTGCTCTCTTCCAAGGACACCTTTTTCAGGCCCTAGTATTCGTGGCTTTGATCTATTCAGCAGGGGCGGACCGATAACTCATGGGCCCCCCAGGCAATAGGAGATTATGGGGCCCCCGGGCAATCAGATTATGGGGCCACACAGTATACACACACACACACACACACAGTATACAATCACATGTACACACAGTATACACAGACAGATGTAAAAAAAAAAATAAACACACAACAAACCACAGATTTATACATACTGTCCCTGGTTTTACTGAGGCTGACAACCCTGATGGGGCCCCCTAGTGGCCCAGAGCCCTCGGGCAGTGCCCGAATGGCTCAATGGTCAGTCTGCCCCTGCTATTCAGGGACCTCCTCTATAAACCCCAAGCCCCCTTCATCTTCCTCTGGGGGCAGGTTGTAGTGCCTTTTTTAATTTTATTTATTTTTTTATACATTTCCATCGTAGATGTCCATTGTAAGCATCTACAATGCGGGCAGGGCTACCAGAGACCCCATGCGACAGCGTTTAAAAAAAATAGGAATGTGGATTTTTTCATGTATATACAAATGAAGATGATGTGAGTTGCTAATATATATGGCTTTCCCATGTCTGTATACCATTGGATAGATGCATTAATTTACTTTTGACTATCTGTATTTGAATTTTATAGACTATATACATTCTGCTATCCCCTGATGGAGACAATTCATCTCTGAAATGCGTCGGTATAGGATATTGTATCACCATGTTGTATACCTTGATTCTCAAGTATTCATGACCATGTTCAGTACTTTATGTATACCAGGGATATGCAATTAGCGGACCTCCAACTGTTGCAGAACTACAAGTCCCATGAGGCATAGCAAGACTCTGACAGCCACAAGCATTACACCCAGAGGCAGAGGCGTGATGGGACTTGTAGTTTTACAACAGCTGGAGGTCCGCTAATTGCATATCCCTGATGATACCTTTAATAAATAAATATTAAAGCCGTCTCTTCTAGCGGTTTTAAAGGCGATTTAGCGAGTCCCTGAAGAACCAAAGATAAATCCCACTTGGGAAAAAACAACAAGAGGCCTAGGCCTAATTTTTGCCATAGCCTTAATTTTTTTTTTTTTTTTTTTTTTTTTTTTTTTTAATAATGACCGACTATCAAGGGTTCCCTTGACCGGGTCTTTTCCAAAAAAAACTGATAATGCAGCTACCTGCGTCTTGAGAGTACTTGCTGCTAAACCTTTTTCCACTCATTCCTGGAGAAATTCTAAAAATAAAATAGTGCGAAACGAAGTTAAAAGTTCTTGCTGAAACACCAGGAATCGTAACACATCCAGACTTTGAAGTAAATAGCCCTGGTGACCTTCTTCCTACTTGCTAGACGGTTGTTGATAAGTTTTTCTGATACCTCCCTTTTCCTTAGAATTTCTTCCTCAGAAACCAGGTGGTTAGATTGAGGTACACTGGATCTGGATGGAGAATCTGACCCTGACCCAGAAGGTCCTCCCTGATTGGTAATCTCCAGGGAGGTTTTGCTGAGAGATTCAATAGGGTTGAGAACCAGGGTCTCTTTGGCCAATAGGGAGCAATTAGTGAACTCTGCTCTGAACTTTGACAACACTCTTGATATTAACTGAAACAGGGGGAAAGCGTAAGACAGGGGGAAGTCCCATTTGTGGGCTAATGCGTCCAGTCCAAGTGCTTGATCCCGTCTCTGGAGAGAGATGAAGGCCAATGTTTTTGCATTTATTTAGTTTGCAAAGAGGTACCTGAGGAAGGCCCCAACTCTCGGTGATCATCTTGAATAACTCTTGGTTTAAATGACCATTCCGCCTCCCCTACTTCTCTGAGAAGGTCTGCTCGGGTGTTTTCTGTGCCTTTCAGATGGACTGCGGACAGCAAGGCCAAATTGTCCTCTGCCCAACTCAGTATTTGATGAGCTAGTTCCATCAGGTCTTGCTCCTTGTGCCCCCCTGCTTTGTTGTTAGGTATAATATTCGTCATGTTGTCCGACAACACCTGGGCATCCTTACTGAAACCTCAGTGTTGGTTTGAAGTGTTCTTAGAGCCAACTGCATTTTTTATACCTTCCTTTTTACCTGTGGAAGGAAGAATTTTTGTTCTACTGAATCTATTTTGTATCCCAGACACCTCACTTATTGAGATGTTATCAGATTTGATTTCTGGAGATTCAGAAGCCAACCTAGGCTGCTTAGATGTCCCTGGGTTACTTGCAGATTGACCACTACCTGATCTCTTGTTTGTGCGAACAGAAGTAGATCATCCAGATAAGGCACTATTGAGATCCTCTTCAGTCTCAGGGACTCCAGAGCCTCTCCCATCACTTTTGTGAACACTCTGGGAGAGGAAGAAAGGCCGAAGGGCAGCGCCCTGAACTGAAGGTACCCCCCCTCCCCAAAATTGACTGCTAGTTGCAGAAACTTCTGCGATGTAGTTGAAATTGGTATATGGAGATAAGCATCCCTCAGGTCGATGGATGCCATGTAACAGTTGGGAGCGAGTAAATACTTCAGAGAAAATAGTGTCCATCCGGAACCTTTTGTACTTTATAGATTGGTTCAGAATCTTCAGGCTGAGAATCAGATGAAATTTCCCAGATGGTTTCTTGATCAAGAAAATGTGGAGTAAAAACCCCTCCCTTCTTGGTCCTTCGGGACTTGGGAAATAACACCCATCAGTTCTCTCAGAAGAGACATCATCGCCAGGGCTTTTTCCTGACCCCTCGGAAGGCTTGTAATGTAAAACTGGCTTGGGGGTGTCTGAAAATTCTAGCCGATAGCCTTGACTGATTAGATTCAGAACTGGCTTTTTCCCCAACCCGGCAGGAAGGCCTGCAACCTCCCGCCTACTGGTAGATAGTCGTCATTGCTTTGAGGTTTGCTCGGGGGGGGGGGGGGGTTGGGAAATGGGGTGTCTAAATAGCACCCCTCCTCTGCTTCTCCCCCTTTGAGGATTCCAGGGTCTTTTCTGGGTCTTATCTTTTTCTTTATGGGCTTGCTGAAAAGGACAAAAATTCTTCCTTTGCTGCACCACTCTTTCTGCAGAAAAGCTTTCTTCTTGTTCGCAGTTCTTTCAAGAACGGTCTCTAATGCCGCGTACACACGAGCGGACTTTACGGCAGACTTTGCCCGGCGGACGGGATTTCGTCGGACAATTAGATCGTGTGTGGGCTCCAGCGGACTGCGTTTTCTCAAAAGTTGGACGGACTTAGATTTGAAACATGTTTTAAATCTATCGGTCGAAAAGTCCGCTCGTCTGTATGCTAGTTCGACAAAAAGCCACGTTAGGGCAGCTATTGGCTACTGGCTATGAACTTCCTTGTTTTAGTCTGGTCGTACATCATCGCGTACGAATTCGACGGACTTTGGTGGATTGTGTGTAGGCAAGTCCGTTCATTCGGAAAGTCCGTCATGAAGTCCGTCGAAAAGTCCGCCGGGCAAAGTCTGCCGTAAAGTCCGCTCGTGTGTACCCGGCATAATTCTGACCCAAACATCAGATCTCTTGTAAAGGGAATTCCGCAAAAAATCTACACCTTTACCTTTGAAGCAGAGTCCCCTGACCAGGTCTTAAGCCAAAGAGCCCTCCTGGCTGAATTAAGTAGGGCTGAAGATCTGGCCGACATCCTGATGGATTCCGCCAAAGCGTCTGCCATGTATTTGACCATTCTTAAAAGGGTAGGGAAGGACTCTAGCAAATCTTTCCTAGAGGTGCCTGCTAACACATGGCCTTTAAGCTGTTCTAGCCAGCATTCCATGTTTCTGGCTACTACTGTAGCGGCCATTCCTGGCTTTAGGTTAGATAAGGACAGGGCCGACCCTAGGGTCACAGACGCCTGGGTGCAGAAATATTTCTGGCGCCCCCACGTGGGTGTGGTCATCTTACCAACTCCTCCCCTTTACAAATGTTTCTATGGCAACGACTCACAGAGATGCTCTCCTAAGGAGTCTTCGTTACCCTGGGATCCTCCCAGAATCTCTTAACAATAAACAAAATACAGGAGGAGAAGCAAAGTTCTCTAATGGGACCTGGAGGGGGGGGTCTCTCTAATGGACACAGAGAGGGCCTCTGTTAGAGCGTTAGAAAGAGCCCCCAGACATGATACAAGAGATGGTCAGGTACTGCAGAAATAATACAAGAGATCAATGCAGGATCATCAGTGCCCACCAATTGCAGCCTACCAGTGCCCACCAATTGCAGCCTACCAGTGCCCACCAATTGCAGCCTACCAGTGCCCACCAATTGCAGCCTACCAGTGTCCTTAGATGGATCACACAGAGGGATCTCCTGCTATCACGGAGCTTGGATTCAAACTCGCGGGCTCCTATGATACACGTCACACTGATTTAATTTCACGGTATTGGATCAGTGTACCGTCTATTACAGGAGCCCGGTCTAGGAGGCGGGACTTTGTTACAGCGCCGCCAGGCATTTCAGGAAGCTCAGTGCAGTATGTGTGACCAGGGCTGGTGCAAGGATTTTGTCTACACAGGAAAAAGGTGTATTTTGGTGCCCCCCCCCACACCCTTCCTTCCACAATGAAATTCCCCTTTACATCAAAGTCCCCAACATTTCCACCTTACAATCAAGGTTCTCAGTGCCCCTCTTACATCAGAATCAGCAGAGTTCACAAATCACAGCGGCCCTTTCCCATGTGATCAGCTGTGTTCAATCACCCCATCAGTGCCCATCAGTGCAGCCACATCAGTGAAGCCACATCAGTGCAGCCACATCAGTGAAGCCACATCAGTGAAGCCACATCAGTGAAGCCACATCAGTGAAGCCACATCAGTGAAGCCACATCAGTGAAGCCACATCAGTGAAGGAGAAAAATTACTTATTTACAAAATGTTATAATAGAAACTAAGAAACTTTTTTTTTTTTAAACATTCTTTTTTCATTCGTTTTGCAAAAAAACAAAAACAAAAAAAAAACAAAAAAACAGGAGGTGATCAAATACCACCAAAAGAAAGCTCTATTTGTGGGAAAAGAAAAGATAACAATTTCATATGGGTACAGTGTTGCAATTGTCAAGGTGTGACAGCCCTGAAATCTAAAAATTGGCCTGGGCAGTAATGGGGGTGTAAGTGCCTGGTATTGAAGTGTTTAATACATGTAGCTTCCACAGTCCTAGCACAATAAATATGCATAAAACATACATTTCATCTGCTTACCACAAAACATGACATCTTAAACTTATGATTCATCTGCTGGATATTTGCAGCCACATTGCTCAAAGATCAACACTGCAGGTAGAGTAACTTTCTCCCAAGAGTGGCCTTTCACCACTCAGTCTGCTCCGGTAATAGGCACCAGGTACTCTGCATGCCCAGTGTGGTATAGTTCGTTACCAGGACAATTAAACAATTTGTTGCTTTATCCTAGTAAAATCCGATGTCAGTACATTACTTTTAATGAAGCAGCGCAGAATGTCCTGGTAATACACTATAGTGTGCTTTATCAGATTCAGTGTGAACGGAGGGCTAAGAGGTACATTTTTTGGTAAGCAGATGGTATGTCTTGGTAATGGTACCACGCTGATCCCACTCCTGTGCCTGCTGGTACCTCCCCCAGGTCCTACTCGGCTCCTCCCCCCTCATCCCACATGCCACCAGTTCAGCGGCGATTGTCATCTTTGTACTGGACTGGTGGATGGGAAGTGCTGTTAATTGCAGGGGGCTGGAGCCTACTGTCTGGAGGGAGAGAAGCAGTGGAAAAAAAAAAGCAGTCTTATGCCCTTTACCTGGGAGGGAGGAGGAGTAGCAGCCTGAAGAGCAGATGCAGGAGGCATAACTATAACCTTCAGGGCCCCAGTGCAAGAAACCATGAAGGGCCCCTGATTTGTAGTATGATGGGGAGGTATTGTGAAAGGATGGGAGGGCAGTGTGATGGGGCAGTATGACAGGGTATTTTGACAGGAGGGGGGCAGTGTGACCAAATAAGGGTATCTGGAAAGTGTGACCAGAGGGGGGAGTGTGAAAGAAGGGGGGCAGTGTGACAAGAAGGAGCAGTACGATGGGGGCAGTGTGACAGGGGGCTATTGTGACAAGAGGGGGGCAGTGTGACAGCAAAAGGATACCTGGGAAGCTGTGTAACACGAGGGGGCAGTATGACGAGAGTAGTGTGACAGGAGGGGGCAGTATGATGGAGAGGCAGTATGACAGGGGGGTATTGTGCCAAGGGGGCAATGTGACAGGAGGGGGGGGCAGTATGACAAGGGGGCAGTGTCACAGCTGGGGGGGCAGTGTCACAGGTGGGGGTCAGTGTCACAAGTTGGGGCACAGGTGGGGGGGGCCAAGTGTCACAGGTGGGGGGGCCAAGTGTCACAGGTGGGGGGGCCAAGTGTCACAGGTGGGGGGGGGGCAGTGTCACAGGTGGGGGGGGGCAGTGTCACAGGTGGGGGGGGGCAGTGTCACAGGTGGGGGGGGCAGTGTCACAGGTGGGGGGGGCAGTGGCACAGGTGGGGGCACAATGGCACAGGTGGGGGCACAATGGCACAGGTGGTGGGGGGGAGTGTCAGAGGTGGCGGAACATGTGGGGGGCCAGTGTCACAGATGGGGGGGGGGAAGTCACAGGTGGGGGGCCAGTGTCACAAGTGGGGGCACAGGTGGGGGTTTAGTGTCACAGGTGGGTGGGGGGGGGGTCAGTGTTGGGCTTACCTTACATGAGAAGTCCAAGCAGCAGCCCTTGTACATGCTTCCTTGTCATACCTGCAGGATGTCCCTCCAGCCAGCACAGTTCACTTCCCAAATGTCAGTGTATACAATGGAGAGGGGAGGGGCCTCTGACCCGAGCATGTATCAGGCAAGAGTGTACAAGCAGAGGGACAAACTTGTGCACTGAATCTGGTGCCCGCTCGGGTCAGAGGCCCCTCCCCTCTCCATTGTATACACTGACACACAGGAAGTGAACTGTGCTGGATGGAGGGACATCACAGAGCTGCCGATCGCCCCCTCCCAGCCGGCCCAGAGGTACAGGGGGGAGGTGCGGGGTCTTGGGGGCTCCCACATTGGCGGAATGCCAGGGCGCAAGTGTGACCCTGGTAATTCCGCCACTGGAAACAGTGGGGGGCTGTGCTGCCTGTCATGGTGCGCTTTGCGGTACCTTAGCTGCTGCCTGCTGAGCTAGATAAGAAGCGGGGGCGGTAGCAGCGCAACTTTTCTTCAGGGAAAGTCAACCCCGGTTTCAGTGCCCTCTGGTGCCCGAGCAGCTGCCAGCTCTGTGTGCGACACAAGGAGAGGAGGAGGGAGGGAAGTAGTCTTACACTTCAGCGCGCCCCACCCCCCCTCTGCGGCGCCGGGGTGCAGAGCACCTGCCCAGGATCGGCCCTGGATAAGGACGAGTCCCAGGCTTTCCTTAATAGTGCGTCTGCTCTTTTGTCCATGGCGTCTTTTAAGTACGCCCATGTCCTCAAAATAAATTGGTCCGTCTAAAAGGCGGCATCAATTTTTGGTCTTTTATTCCACACCAACGCTTCATCCTCTTCAAAAAAAGAAATAAAAAAAATCACACACACACACACACACACACACACACACACACACACACTTTTTCTGGATCCTTCCATTCCTTCTGAATTGTATCGGTCAGAACTTTATGGACAGGAAAAACTGTTTTGTCTCCTCTAGCCCGATACATTTTGTCATGTAATGACAGCTGGGCTCTCTCTTCTTGAATTTTCAAAGTGGTATAGACCGCTTTTAGCAAGTCATCCACCTCTTCTAGCGTTAGTTTATATCTAGACGTTCTCTTCTCATCTTCCTCAATTGTTGAGGGGGGGGGATACTCTCTCTGTCTTCCTCTGACTCACTTTCAATTAGTCTTGAAGTGGTAGGAGGATGACTGGACTGGGAGCTCTGTTCCTGGCTGGAACGATGGCCCCGTTTCTTTATAAGGGAACGCACTGTCCCTAGGGTCTCTTTCTCACTGAGGAAAAGAGCCCCTTACACTCCTGTGTGGACTCTTCCCTTACTAAACCAGCGATGCAGGATCTGCAAAGGCCCAGGAGTCCCTTATTGGGTTTTTGCATGAAGGGCATTTTCTTCCTGCGAGACAGGAAAACCCCCAAACCTCTATTAGGGCGAGATACTACTGCAACAGAGAGACAAGAAACAGTGCCCAAAGCATACTCCCCACCGTGCCCCAGAGTCTTCCTCCATGCTGAACTGTTAACGTAACGTGTCATCTGAGCAGACAGCTGTTGGCTCTAACCATCACACCATACAAACAACCACCCAGTGAAAAAAAGGAAATAGGTGCCTGGGCGCTTGCATCCACCATCGCTACCGACTCCTCTGACTCCTCCATCACGAGCGCCATAGCAGCCGCCTGTGTGCTCCTTACATGAAGCTCCTCTGGCATCTATCGCTCAGGAGCGGAAGGAAGTCCTGGCCAGGTGACCCCCTTCCTCCTGAACCATGTACTGCTATGCCCCGCCAGAAGTCTCTGCCCCCCCTTGAAATGACGTCACCCGCCGCCATGCCGAGACCTGGCATGGACGCTCCATCTGAGCACAGTCGCTCCCCCCCCCCCCCCCCGAGCACCGGGGTGGATGACCACCAGTGGACCCTTACTCCTGCGAGCCAGAGAAGGAATGGGCACCGGAGCACCCCCCACTCTCGTGTGGGAGGAAGCTGGGCTGATGACAGACAGACAAAAAAAAAAAAAAAAAAAAAAAATACTCCAGCAGTGCTTTCACCATGGCAGAGGAAACACTAAAAACTGATGGCATGGTGATAGCAGCCGATTTTAGAGGGGCGTTGTCATGCAGGGTTTCCTGTTAAGAGGTGGAGCTACGCTTTCTCTTCAAGGTGCTGTCCTGAAAGGCGAAGGGAGAAAAACCAAACACATTTGTAACTGATGGATGACAGGACCCGATTCTCAATCAATGTTTAATTCATCCCAAGAGGTCTCAATAGGCTGAAGGTCAGGACTAGTTCTTCCACACCATGTAACTGGCTTTGTGTACAGGGACACAGTTATACTGAAACAGAAGACAGCCTCTCCACAACTGTAGCTACAAGTATGAGCCCAATTTTTTTAAAAATATCTTTGTACTGTATGCTGCAGCATTAACTTTACCCTGCACTAAAGTAACTATTTGGGTGAGGGTCCACATACTTGTGTATCTGCATGCACCTTCGGAGCCAAGCCCCCTTTGTGTTCCTGAGGAGACACAAAGGCTAAGCTCTCACCTTTGGGTTTCATGGATTTTACCAAATGTATCAGAGCATCACAACAGCTAACAGAGATCCAGGAAGAGGAGGGCAAATGCCAAAAGTATGAATAAAGTCAAGCAAACATGACTACATCCAGAGTTTCGAGGCTAAACACACAAACACACACACACACACACACACACACACACAAGGACCATCTTAATGTTGAAAAGCCCCAAGCACTATAACCAAACAGTAATAATAAACTTTTAATAATTTAGAGATACCCAATATTTCTTTAAGAAGAAGCTTTAACCGCTTTGATGTCTCAACCCTAGTCCCTTTAGTTAGATCTGCAATGATCTGTCATCTCCCCACTCCCCTTGCAGTCCATAGCTATTCCACATTGAGGTTGAACATCACTAGTCAGCTATTAAGCATACATGACGCCCTTCTTGTCCATATTTCTTTACAATTCTAATTCCCATGGATTGAAGGTCAATAGTGGAGATACTCTCAGAAATCAAATCACATAAGTATGCAGCAATGGAATATGTTCACCCCAGTCTGTAAACATTCCCAAAATAAAATATATTGTTGTCTACCTCACCTGGTGCGACCTCGCTTATCAGCAACAGAAAGCTGATTAATACTAGTTGTTAAAATGTCCTCTGGCAGAGAAATAGGATTAATTGGCGTTTTTGATGTTGTGGATTTTTGCCTGCTAGACGTGTCTGAAAGTGCTGTACTAGAAGAGGAAGTTGAAGGTTTTCCTTGCTTACTCCATTTGTCAATGTACTCTGTAGCCATTTTTGGTGACTGGAGAACAGATGCAGCACTTTTCATAGCTTTGGATACTGGTAAAAAAAAAAAAAAAAAAAGAAAGGAGAGAGAACAGAAATCAGTCCAAAATTGTTTATTATAAGAAAGCTAGGTTATTAAATCATCATGGTGAATGGGTGGCCTGATATCTGAAACCACACTATGCAATACCAAGGGATCAATACTGACCAAATCCAGAGAGGGCTGATCAAAGTGGAACCTTCTTTTTTATATCATGCAGTGAAGAGTTGATATGGTGTGGGGGCACTTTGGATGCCTTCAGCTGCCATTGTGCTTATCGCTAGGTGTACAATGTGTCCATGTGCCTTTAGGGAGTGGTCTCCCTCCAGACAAGCCTGCCCTCAATTTATCCACTGCTATATATGCTTCAACTTGGAGACTCTTAAAACTATAGAAGTGGAACTGTAGTACAGAGGAACCTTGACATGGGTACTTCAGTTTCCACATATATTTGCAAATGTGTGCAACTAAACCCTCTGTATTTAACGTGAATGATTAGACAGGGCCAATTTGGTTTGTTTGCAGGCTAGCCGATTAACCAAAGTGGGCATTATTTATGATTAAGCGTTATTTGACCTTTTGACCTCTTTTTGCATAGCAGGGGCCATCTTGCCAGGTGAGGAAATGCCCATTTGGGCACAATGTGGGGAAGATTGCAGTGACTCACAGTGGACACAATATTTGGATATTTGAATGACTGGGGCATTTTTCACAATCTCTTCACGAAGGATTGAATCATGTATGGGGTGAAGAGAGAAGAGGAACACCGAACAGAAGTATAAACCACACAACTGACAATGTCAGCAGACCAACGCATTTCAGGGATGCATCCCCTTCCTTAGAGATGAGCTCTGAGGAAGGGGATGTGTCCCCAAAAACGTGTTAGCTTGCCAACATCGCCTATTGTATATCTGGATCGAAAAAACAGACATGCATGTGTCCCCTGGCTCCCGCAGCCAGGGGACACATGCATGTCTGTTTTTTTCGATCCAGATATATTCTGAGGGCATGAAGTTGTGTGGCCCCTAGCATTAGCCAGCTGCTGAACCTACTGTTCTGGTCTTTTTTTACCATCTACGGCCACTTTAGTGCATGGTTCCTTATAGCAGCAAACTAACAGTCATCCCGGCAGTTATTGGTTCCTCCCTTGTGTTTAGGAGGTATAGAAGGCACATGACCAGCATCCCCTGAGGAAGCCCGTTCTATGGGCGAAACATGTTGGGAATCCATCATTGCTGTATTGTTGCACATACAGTGGGGATGGAAAGTATTCAGACCCCCTTAAATTTTTCACTCCTTGTTATATTTCAGTCATTTGCTAAAATCATTTAAGTTCATTTTTTTCCTCATTCATGTACACACAGCACCCCATATTGACAGAAAAACACAGAATTGTTGTTATTTTTGCAGATGTATTAAAAAAAAGAAAAAAAACTGAAATATCACATGGTCCTAAGTATTCAGACCCTTTGCTCAGTATGAGTCTTTTTGGGAAAGATGCAACAAGTTTTTCACACCTGGATTTGGGGATCCTCTGCCAATCCTCCTTGCAGATCCTCTCCAGTTCTGTCAGGTTGGATGGTAAACGTTGGTGGACAGCCATTTTTTAGGTCTCTCCAGAGAAGCTCAATTGGATTTAGGTCAGGGCTCTGGCTGGGCCATTCAAGAACAGTCATGGAGTTGTTGTGAAGCCACTCCAATATTTTAGCTGTGTGCTTAGGGTCATTGTCTTGTTGGAAGGTAAACCTTCGGCCCAGTCTGAGGTCCTGAGCACTCTGGAGAAGGTTTTTGTCCAGGATATCCCTGTACTTGGCCGCATTCATCTTTCCCTCGATTGCAACCAGTCGTCCTGTCCCTGCAGCTGAAAAACACCCCCACAGCATGATGCTGCCACCATCGTGTTTCACTGTTGGGACTGTATTGGACAGGTGATGAGCAGTGCCTGGTTTTCTCCACACATACCGCTTAAAATTAAGGCCAAAAAGTTCTATCTTGGTCTCATCAGACCAGAGAATCTTATTTCTCACCATCTTGGAGTCCTTCAGGTGTTTGAAAACTCCATGCGGGCTTTCATGTGTCTTGCACTGAGGAGAGGCTTCCGTCGGACCACTCTGCCATAAAGCCCTGACTGGTGGAGGGCTGCAGTGATGGTTGGCTTTCTACAACTTTCTCCCATCTCCCGACTGCATCTCTGGAGCTCAGCCACAGTGATCTTTAGGTTCTTCTTTACCTCTCTCACCAAGGCTTTTCTCCCCTGTTAGCTTAGTTTGGCCGGACGGCCAGCTCTAGGAAGGGTTCTGGTCGTCCCAAACGTCTTCCATTTAAGGATTATGGAGGCCACTGTGCTCTTAGGAACCTTTAGTGCAGCAGAAATTTTTCTGTAACCTTGGCCAGATCTGTGCCTTGCCACAATTCTGTCTCCGAGCTCTTCAGGCAGTTCCTTTGACTTCATGATTCTCATTTGCTCTGAAATGCACTGTGAGCTGTAAGGTCTTATATAGACAGGTGTGTGGGTTTCCTAATCAAGTCCAATCAGTATAATCAAACACAGCTGGACTCAAATGAAGGTGTAGAACCATCGCAAGGATGATCAGAAGAAATGGACAGCACCTGAGTTAAATATATGAGTGTCACAGCAAAGGGTCTGAATACTTAGGACCATGTGATATTTTAGTTTTTCTTTTTTAATAAATCTGCAAAAATGACAACAATTCTGTCTTTTTCTCTCAATATGGGGTGCTGTGTGTACATTAATGAGGAAAAAAATGAACTTAAAATGATTTTAGCAAATGGCTGCAATATAACAAAGTGAAAAATTTAAGGGGGTCTGAACACTTTCCGTTCCCACTGTATATATTATTGTACTAGCCAGTATTGTACTTCCTTTCCTTTTTTATCTCTTTTAAATATACAAAATTCTTATTTTGTTTATCAAAATAAAATAATTTTTTATACTATATTCAATATTGTTTCTAATCATTTGCACCTCTAAAGTCCCATTGTCGCGCTCTTTACTATCTAAGGTTTTGGTAAGGCAAATTCTATCCGGAGACCAGGTTGCTTCTGTTGTGTTCACCGCTTAGCTAGGCCAATGTGCTCTGGTATGCAAGAATATTCAAACATTTGTTTAAAAACTTAAAACATGGGGGGGGGGGGGGGGGAAACTCCAGGCAAAATAAAATTAACCATTACAGTTCCCTGTAGCTGCCTACCTAGAGCAGCCGTTGAGAGAGGATAGGCCCAGATAAAATCTGACAGGAGGGAGTGAAGAGTTACTGTTTTGTATTGAGCTTCGGGTTGACTTCTTCGAGCACACACTTCAGGGCAAAGCTGTTGAGCTGCAAAATCCTTAGGAATTGTTCCAAAATGTTGAACTCTTGTATCTCTGCCACTGACTACAGCAAAGGGACCTATAGAGAGCCAAGAAAGAAAAAAAAAAAAGTTAAACACTTTTGTGAAAAGGCTTTTCCCAGTGAAAAGAGAGGTTTTAAAATGGTCACCTTTTGACAGAGGTAATGACTAATATATTTAGTCTCTTCCCTCTTGTAGTAGAGAGAATAGCTATGTTAATAAAAGGACACAGCTGTAGGCATTTTATGGCCTTCTGGAAGGTGAAGCTTAGAGGAGGAAACCAAAAAGAAATGAGGGTGGGGGGGTAAGATGCAACTTAGGGTCTGTAACTATACCAGAGGCAATGCAGATAAAGCTGCAGCCATCCCTCTAGCCCTTATCCTTCTAGGCAGGGGTCTCAAAACTTTATAAACAAAGGGCCAGTTTACTGTCCTTTAGACTTTAGTGGGGCTGGACTGCGGCCACCAGGAGTAGATTGTGCCTCGGACTTGGTTGTCAGTGGGCGTAAAAAACAAACAAAGCATCCCTGTGGCCAGTAGGAGGTGGAATAGTGCCCCATCATTGGTATTAGCTGGTGGAATTGATGTCAGTAGGAGGAATAGCATGGGGGAGTGGGAGGAATATTCCCAGAGGAAGTGGTTATGCCCCATCATTGTTGTCACAGGGAGGAATTATGCCCTACTGTTGGTATCTGAGACTAGTGCCTCATATCAGTGGAAGGAGTAGTGTCCCAAGGGCTGGATGAAGGCAAGCAAAGGGCCGCATCCAGCCTGTGGGTCAAAGCTTGGAGAACAACATTCTAAACTATATACAGGCTAGATCCCTCTTCTATTGCTTCTTAGTAGTGCTGGAGTGTTAGAATACTATACAGCTGTGTGTACTTTCCAATTAAAATGTTTTATGTATTTGTATTATCTTTGTAGCGGTACCCCTGTAGGAGCTGCTAAGAACTGTGGTTTGTCAACCTACCCAGCCCTGCATTCACTCTCAGGCACTCCAAGACATAAAAGCAGTTATTAAACTGTTTTTTTTGTTTTATTGAGGGGCACAACTTGGATGGGAATAGGAAAGATGGGATTCCCAACATGAATAGATAGACATAGCAATTGGTTTTGGAACAACCATGTACACTCCTTCAGCTTCCTCCTGCACAACTTGCTTGAAGCTTCCACTTCTCACTCCACCAGCACATCACTTGCTGCAGACTGCTTCTTCTGACCAACTCCAGCACATCACTTGGTTTCCCAGGGACAGCAAGCGCTATTTGTTGGTGAGGCTTGACACTGACTCAGCCAGGCCTCAGAAAATGCCCTTTGCAGGCTGGGACCGTAGACCCCACAGGTGTAGCAGAAAAGTCCCTGTGCTAGCCTCTATATCTATGGCTACTGATCCCAGTTTGTCCTCTTCAGGCCCTGCCAGCCCTCCTAGCTGCAAATGCCTCGTTCCACCACAGTCCACTCTTCTGGTTCTGCACCCATCTCACGTTGCAAGCTCCCAGTCTTCTCAGGCGTGCCTTCCCAGTCCTTCTGACTGGGCCTCACTCACCAGCGACCAGTTGTCCTCCTTGGAGTCTCTTAGCATTGCTCTTTCCCGCTGTCCTCTTGCTCCTCCGGTCCAGGACCTCTTCATGTGTCCTTAACCACTTAACAACTGGCCCATAGCCGAATGACGGCTGCAGGGCGGTTGCTTAACTCTGGGAGGGCGTACTATGACGTCCTCCCAGAATTCCCCTCTTGCGCACCCGAACACATCCGTGACCGCCGGGTCCAGAGGACCCGGCGCATCATGGATCCCGGTAAATGGCCGCTAATCGCGGCCGTTTACCATGTGATCGCACCGTCAAATGAGAGGGGGATGGATGGCTGCAGCGCTGTGGGCTGTATGTGTAGTGCCCACAGCGCTGCACAGAGACATCCAGCCATCCATCCATCCATGCTCAGCCATCCCTACTACTCTGCAATGCTGTGCAATACTCTGCAAAGCCCCGCCATACCCTGCCATGCTGAGCCATACTCGGCTGTACTCGGCCTCTGTATGTGGTCACACATGTGGTATTGCCGTACTCAGGAGGAGTAGGAGAATCTATTTCGCGGTGTCATTTTTGGTATGTACATGTTATGTGGTAGAAATATTGTATAAAATGGACAACTTTGTGTTAAAAAAAAAAAAGTTTTAACCACTTCCCGACGGCCGTCATACAACGTCCTAGACTTTGTGCGGGGATATCTGAATGATGCCTGCAGCTACAGGCATCGTTCAGATATCAGCTTTTTCAGCCGGCGATTCCCTACACCATAAGAATGATCATAGCAGCTGTTCCACTGCTTGATCGTTCTTACGGGAGGCGACAGGGGATGTCCCCCCTCCCGCTCTTCTACCGACTCACCGCTACGATGGAAGCCAGGATCGTTTATTTTTTTTTTTTTTTTTTTAAATTTTAGGCTTCCCAGCCTAGGAGGTGAGATGTGGGGTCTTATTGATCCCACATCTCACTGTAAAGAGGACCTGTCATGCCATATTCCTATTACAAGGGATGTTTACATTCCTTGTAATAGGAATAAAAGTGGTCAAATTTTTTTTTTTTTGGAAAAAAGCATCAAACTAAAATAAAAATAAAGTAAAATGAACAATAAAAAAAATATATATTTTTTTTAAAGCGCCCCTGTCCCTGTGTGCTCGCATGCAGAAGCGAACGCATACGTAAATCCCGCCCACATATGAAAACGGTGTTCAAACCACACATGTGAGGTATCGCTGCAATCGTTAGAGCAAGAGAAATAATTTTGGCCCTAGACCTCCTCTGTAACTCAAAACATGTAACCAGTAAAAATTTTTAAAGCGTCGCCTATGGGTATTTTTGAGTAGCAAAGTTTGGCGCCATTCCACAAGCGCGTGCAATTTTGAAAGGTGACATGTTTGGTATCTATCTACTCGGCGTAACTTCATCTTTCACATTATGCAAAAACATTGGGCTAACTTTACTGTTTTGGTTTTTGTAAAGCACAAAACATTTTTTTTCCAAAAAAAAGCGTCAAAAAAATTGCTGCGCAAATACCGTGTGATATAAAAAGTTGCAACGACCGCCATTGTATTCTCTAGGGTCTTTGCTAAAAAAAACATATATAATGTTTTGGGGTTCTATGTAATTTTCTAGCTAATAAATGATGATTTTTACATGTAGGAGAGAAATGTCAGAATTGGCCTGGGTGCTCCAGAACGCCTGGAGGTGCTCCCCTGCATGTTGGGCCTCTGTATGTGGCCACACTGTGTAAAAGTCTCACACATGTGGCATCGCCGTACTCGGGAGTAATAGAATGCGTTTTGGGGTGTAATTTGTGGTATGCATATGCGGTGTGTGAGAAATAACCTGTTAATATGACAATTTTGTGGGGAAAAAAAAAAAAAAAAAAGTAAAAAAAAAAAAAACCTTGATTTTGCAAAGAATTGTGGGAAAAAAATGACAACTTCAAAAAACTCACCATGCATCTTTCTAAATACCTTGGAATGTCTTCTTTCCAAAAAGGGGTCATTTGGGGGGTATTTGTACTTTTCTGGCATGTTAGGGTCTCAAGAAATTAGATAGGCCGTCAGTACTTCAGGTGTGATCAATTTTCAAATATTCGCACCATAGCTTCACAAAGACCAAATAATATCCACCGATTTGGGTTATTTTTACCAAAGATATGTAGCGGTATAAATTTTGGCCAAAATATATGAAGAAAAATTACAAAATTTGCAAAATATGAACAGAACTGAAGAAAACAGAACAACAGAAATGAAGAAAAATGTATTTTTTTTTTTACAGACTTTTCGGTCTTTTCTCTTTTATAGTGCAAAAAATTAAGAACCCAGCGGTGATTAAATACCACCAAAAGAAAGCTCTATTTGTGTGAAAAAAAGGACAAAAATTTCATATAGATACAGTGTTGCATGACTAAGTAATTGTCATTCAAAATGTGAGAGCACCAAAAGCTGAAAATTGGTCTGGTTAGGAAGGGGGTTTAAGTGCCCAGTTGTCAAGTGGTTAAAGGTGGTCCCGACTGCACCCGAGCCAAGGCCCAAGGTCACACCCCCCCCCCCAGACCGGGAAGCTCCCTCCAAGGCCCCGACAGCCTCCACACTCTCATTCTAGCTCTTCCACCTGACCACTCCTTCCCAGCTGGGCTGACCCTGGATATTTAAGGAGGCCTGCCCCCTGCCAATCCAGGTTGGGGATTGGTTAGGGCTCCCCAAAACATCCTAGGCAGCGCCACCTCTCTTCTTTCCAGATCTTTCTAGCAAACTCTGGAAATTAAAGGGAGGTCTCAGTGATGCTGCCTGTGAGTCACCAGCTGCTACCCTGAGCCTATCCCAGCCCAGCCCAGATCAGATCAGATCAAAACAAACAGGCTTGGCTAGCAGCCAGGCCTGCCTAAATTTGCCTAGTAAATAGTAAGTGCTTGTTTATAATAGAAAAATGAGCCGGCAACCCAATAGCCTCTTCTATACAGGATTTTATTAGAACAGTAATGAACAATCCAGCATAATGCTAATGTGTTTACGCCGATGCCTTCCTCATGCTATGGCCGAAACACGTTAGCATTATGCTGAATCGTTCATTGCTGTTGTGCTAATAAAATCCTGTAAAGAAGAAGCCATTTGGTTGCCGGCTCATTTTGCTATTATGGACTTCTAGTGAACGACATGGCCAGTGCACCATATCTGCTCCTCAACCTCTATTATACTGGTAGAGCTTGGGTGAGTCTTTTGTGCTTAAGTGCTTGTTTACTCTTGCTTTGAAAAATCAAAGCAGCTGGGCAGAAAACGATCAGCCAAAAAGCAGATGCATCCTTCTACAATCACTGATGCCGACGTCAGAATACAATAACCAGGGCTTTTTTTCTCAAACAATAGGTGCTGGAACTTAACCACTGCCCCACAAACCCCTCCCCCCACACACACCCTCCAAATCACATGAAATAGTGGGTGTGGTCAGTCAAATTTCATGAAAACAGTAAGAGGGTCTTAAAGGGGCATTAAATACCAGGATTGCATTACATCCAGAGTGCAGAGCTGTCACTTGTAAACACAGAAACCAGACTTCTGTGTTTACAAGTGATTGTGGTGAGCAGGCACCAAAGGGTCTGAGCCAGAGGTGGTGGAACTGAGTTCCACCAAGTTCCCCCAGAAAAAAAGCCCTGACAATAACATAACGCAGTGCGAGATTCATCCATCTGCGCTGCTTAAGCTGGCCATACATAGGTCCATTTTTCAGTTGAACTGAACCAATTACCCCATCCACACATTCGATGTTTGATGCAGGACTCCTCCCCACTGTATCATTGTATTCTGACAGAGGGAAGACTCCCTTGCAGTAAAAAACAAAAACAAATCAGCGCCGCAGCTTATCGCCTGCTGTGCTGAACAAGCGATAATATACAGACAAGGCAATTGAACAGAAGTCGATCAGTAGATTGACTTCTATTCATCCAGTCTAGCCACACATGGATTGAAATACAACTGGTCCCTGCCAAACCAGCTGAATTTCAATTGTGTATGGCCAGCTCTAGCATGGACAGAGGAATTCAGTTAGATTTCATTTAGGCTGAATGAAAAATCCTGTGTATAGCCAACACAACTCTAAAGGCCCGTGCACACTGTCAGAAAATCTGAAGATAAATTTTGTCCAATCTGCTGATTTTCTGATCGTTAGTATGCCGCTTTTGACAGCCGATTACGAATTTTCATCAGACAAAAATTGGTGGCGCAGGCTTGAAAATGTTTGTCTGATGTGACCACAATGTCCGATTTTCTTTTCAATAGTACAGTTTTCAGACAAAAAAAAAAAAAAAAAAATCTGAAGAGCAAGACTAGGCATGCTCAGATATGAAAGAACACATACAAAACAATTCAACACATTACGTCACTTCTGTCATCAGAATTTTCTGATGGTTAGTACTCTCTTCACTTTTGAATTGAGACTAGCATCAAAACAAAAAACTGACAAAAATTCGTCCAATAATCTGACAGTGTGTACAAGGCTTTAGTGTGAAAAGATATATCTGATGCTTGATCAACTTTAAAGCCTAACTCCATGTTTTCAGGCACTCGTTTGGTTCAAGGTGGTCTAAACAAACAATTTCCTTTACGAATGGATGTGTCTGCTGTCAGCTCTGTATAACTGTATGTAGCATCAGCTACATACAGTATCCAGCATTTTGTTTCAGCAGCAGCACATGGACTTCGTATCCCATTTCCAGAACAAAATTAAATCCATTCACAGGTACCTTTGTCTTTTACGAATACAAGGCTTCCTCTGATTGGCTGAAGTGGAGATTGTGACATCAGACTTGATCCCTCAGATGAAGCAATGTTTTCATTCATAAAATACAAAGCCTCCTCTGAATGGCTCCATTTTGTCCTTGTATTGCTGCAGGAACTCAGCACTGTATTCTCCCTGCAGCTGGTAGTACATGCATCTTACACTAGGTTCACACCTATGCGTTTGCTGCGGCTCACATTTGTGTGGGCACACCAGCCTATTAATCTGAATGGGCTGCTGTACCTGCGAGATATGCAGAAAAGGTCCCTGCACCTTTTTGAAATTGCAGTTGAGCTGCAGAGAAATTGCATGGTGCTTTTTAGAGCTTTGCGATTCTGGCTAAATTGAGAATCACAATTTTTTTTTTTACTTAGAATAAAGATCAAGATTCTCACGGCGTAACATCTTTCACATTATATGTATCGCAATCTCGATTCTTTAGCGATTAATCAAGCAGCTTTAGTACCATACGATTTCCCACACCCAAAGATGCACTGCGTTTTCACATGCTTTGGGGTGCCATTAAGAACAAATGTTTGTGGGTGCAAGAATAGGTGCAATTTACACAATTACCGCACCGGTGCAAACCTAGCTCTATACAGCTCTGACAGCAGGTGCATTCATTCGTAAGGGCTGGTTCCCACCAGAATGCACACACCGCATTCAAAATGCACCGGGTGCGTGATCTGCTGCAGGCGTCAATATTCTTAAAGACACCTCAAATGCAGATTGCAAATGCAGCGCTGTACTGCAGTACCATGCAATCTGGCGCAGGCACATACGATTTGGTGCGCTGCATTTATGAAAAAGTAGTTTGAAATGTACTCATTTTTGTGCGATTCAGTACGATTTCAGCCCATTCAAACCAAAAATAAAATCAATAAAATTACACAAAAAAACAAAAACAAAAAACCACCACACAACACACACACACACACAACACATATTACACTGCACTGAATAGCACTGGAATGCAGACTGTTCCATGTCAGGTGGGAACCGGTTCTGAAGAAAATAGTTTGTTTGGGCTGGCTTGGCCCAAACAAACTTTTTAAAATGGCAGAAACATGACGTTAAGCTATAAAATGTTTGCATAGGGTTAGCAAAGCACAAAGGATAATCTGTATTTTGATAAACGTGCCAGTTCTTTCTACAACCTGGTGTAATGATTTTGTCTTGTTTATAATATGCTACTTTCTAATTAAGCACGGCTTCTTTTACCAAACCCCCCCCCCCCCCCCCTTCTAATCCTAACTGCATTTAAATGTGTTTATACAAGTGCAGAGTGTACACACAGCCCGGAGACCTGATGGGACCAGCACAGTAGGCCGGAGGCTACCGCCCTGCGACCTTTCATGAGTCAACACAGTACACAGAGGGATACTTACAACAGAAACTGTAAAAACCAAACACTGTCACTAGGATATCAGAGAACTATGGCAAGGAGTCGTCAATCTGCTCAGCTGCCAATAGTGTATCTGATTCACCCTGTACACACATTTAGGTGAAGGCATTCCCATTTACTTTAGTGTTGGGTGCACAAAAAAAAAAAAAAAAAAAAATAACCCAAATAAGCGTATATTGATTGGTTTGCGTAAAAGTTATAGCGTCCTCAAACTATGTATTAGATTTATTGACTTAATTTTTTTTAAGTTGTTTTTACTGGTAATGGCGGCAATCAGCGATTTTTAGCGGGACTGCGACTTTGGAGCGGACAAATCAGACACCAAGTAATACTTTTTGGGGAACAGTGCCAAAAAAAAAAAAAAAAAGTACTGTCACTGTATAAAATGACACTGGCAGGGAAGGGGTTAACAGGGGCAATCAAAGGCTTAAGTGTGTTCCCTGGGAGTGTTTTCTAACTGTGTGGGTGATGGACTGATGGGAAGAACACAGAGATCGATGTTCCTGCTTACAAGGAACTGAAGATCTCTGTGTTCTTCGATGTCATAGTGGAGATCTGCCTGGTTTACATAGGCAGATCCCCTTTCTGCCCCTCTGTGGAGCCATGGTGTGTGACTGGCGAACATCGGGTCCTCCGGACCCACCGATTGGCTCCCGCTCCATGCAGCCGGTGCACGCGCGCTCACAGTATCAATTGCATGAAATGGCGTACAGGTACTTTGTTTTGCACAATAGAGCCACCCTGCCGCAGTATATAGTGGGCTGTCTTTAACCACTTCAGTACCGGCCCATAGTCATATGACGTCCACAGATGGGATCTCCCACCCTGGGTGGGCGTCATATGACGTCCTGGGATTCCCGGCCGCCTAGGGGGCGCGCGCGCCCGCCGCGTTCCTCGGGACCCGGTGCGCGTGCCCGGCGGCCGCGATGTCCGCCGGGCACCCGCGATTGCCCGTTAACCGGGCCGGCATGTGGATCTGTGTGTGTAAACACACAGATCCACAGCCTGTCAGCTCTGATGAGAGCGATCTGTGTTCCCAGAACGGGGGAACACTGATCGGTCTCCTCCCCTTGAGCGTCCCCTCCCCCTTCAGTTAGTAATCACTCCCTATTAACTCCCCATATTAACCCCTCCCCGCCCCCTAGTGGTTAACCCCTTCACTGCCTGTCACATTTACACAGTAATCAATGCAATTGTATAGCATTGATCGCTGTATAAATGTGAATGGTCCCAAAAAATGTGTCAAGTGTCCGCCATAATGTCGCGATCGCCGCTAAAAAAATAAATACATTTTTTTTTTTTAAAAATGCCATAAATCTATCCCCTATTTTGTAGACGCTATAAAACTTTTGCGCAAACCAATCAATATACGCTTATTGCGATTTTTTTTTACCAAAAATATGTAGAAGAATACGTATCGGCCGAAACTGAGGAAAAAATCAAGTTAGACTTACCGGTAACTTGTTTTCCAGGAGTCTTTCAGGACAGCACCTTGAGAGAGCGTGGCTCCACCCACTTGACAGGAAACACACCTCCACCAAACTTTAAAAGGAGGCTCCTTCCCACTTATCAGTAGTAGTAGAGAACCTCCGGCCCAAGCTGGAACACATAATCAGAATATGGTTAGTCACAGCATAGTAATTTAATACAATAAGGGCGGGTTGCTGCTGTCCTGAAAGACTCCTGGAAAACAAGTTACCGGTAAGTCTAACTTGATTTTTCCCTTAACGTCTTTCAGGACAGCACCTTGAGAGGATAACAGAGACTTACCCACTTAGGGAGGGACCACAGCCTGCAAGACCTTTCTGCCAAAAGCCTGTTCACTGGCTGACAGAAGATCCAGCCTGTAATGACGGACAAACGTAAGGTAACTTGACCACGTAGCCGCCCTACAAATCTGATCTGGGGTGGCACCAGCCATTTCTGCCCATGTAGTGGCCTGAGCCCTGGTAGAATGTGCTTTAATTCCCAGCGGGGGAGAGAGCCCCGACTGAGAGTAGGCTGCTAGAATAGCTGATTTAAGCCATCTAGCTATAGACCCCTTAGAAGCTTGTTGGCCCTTCTTTTTACCCGAAAAAAGTATAAATAGAGAATCCGAGGATCTAAAGTTACTTGTTACCTCCAGATACTGTAATAAAGTCCTTCTTACATCCAAATTGTGGAATTTGCCTTCTTTTTCCCCCGAAGGGTTAGAGCAAAAGGTTGGCAGGATGATCTCCTGCGACCTATTGTGTGCTGACGCTACCTTTGGCAAAAAACCCGGATCGGTTTTAAGTACAATCCTATCTGTGTAGATAGTTAAAAAGGGTCTCTTAACAGATAGGGCGTGCAGCTCACCAATTCTCCTTGCTGACGTTATTGCAACTAAGAACAAGGTCTTAAGAGTAAGATTCCTTAGAGAGATTCCTTGTAGTGGTTCAAAAGGTTCCTTTGTAAGGGCTTGCAGGACCACTGATAGATCCCAATTGGGAAAGTGCTTAGCCGGAGCTGGTCTAGATCTGGTAAGTGCCTTGAAAAATCTTATAACCAAGGGCTCAGAAGAGATTGGTCTTTCTAGAAATACTCCCAAAGCAGCTACTTGAACTTTAAGGGTGCTGACTGACAATCCCTTGTCCTTGCCCTCTTGAAGAAATTCCAAAATTGACACTAAATTTTTTTCTTTTCTCTTAGTCAAATGACAAAAAGAGTTGACGACCTTCCAATATTTAGCATAGATTTTTCTGGTCACTATCTTCCTACTGGAAAGTAAGGTAGTTACCAAGGGTTGTGACAGACCTTTGTTTCTTAACAACTGCTCCTCAGAAACCAGGCCGTGAGGCTTAGACTGGCCACTCCCGGATGTTGTATTGGACCCTGTAGGAGCAGGTCCTGCCGGAGAGGCAGCCGCCAAAATGGTTTGACTGCCATCTGTAGAATGGTGGAAAACCATGCCCTCTTTGGCCAAAATGGAGTAATTAGGATTACTGCCACCTTCTCCCTCTGTATCTTCCTTAACACCAACGGGATAAGTTGGAAAGGAGGAAATGCGTAACCCAGATGGAAGATCCAGGGCTGGATTAACGCATCTGTCCCCTGGGCCTTGTCGTTTCTGTGAATAGAGAAAAATACTGGGAGTTGTGTATTTTCCTGTGACGCAAATAGATCTATTTGCGGTTGACCCCAGGCCCTGGTAATCATTGCAAAGATTTCCGGATTCAGGCTCCATTCTGACTCCTGAATCCGCCTTCTGCTTAGATAATCTGCCACTACATTTAAGGTGCCTTTGAGGTGGACTGCTGATAAGGACCGAACATGCTTTTCTGCCCAAACCAGGATCTTTGAAGCTAGCAACTGAAGTGTTTTGCTTCTTGTACCCCCCTGTTTGTTTAGGTAGGCTATGGTAGTGGCGTTGTCTGAGAGGACCCGGACATGAGAACCTTGAAGGATAGGAGAGAAGGCATCTAAAGCTAAGGCGACTGCCTTTAGTTCCCTCCAATTTGAGGACCTCTTTGCCTCTGTCCGAGACCACATTCCTTGCGCGAAGTCTTGGTCTAAGTGAGCTCCCCAACCCCATACACTGGCATCTGTCGTTACCACTTTTTCTATTGGAAATGACCAGAGCAGGCCTTCTGACAGATTCTCCTGTCTTCTCCACCACCAAAGTGATCTCTTGACTTTGGTGGGTATCTTTACTTTTGCTTCCAGAGATTCTGACCTGTGATTCCATATTCTCAGGAGAAAGCCCTGGAGAGGCCTGAAATGTAACCTTGCCCATTGAATGGCTGGTATGGTTGCGGTTAGGGTTCCTAGGGATGACATCACTTGTCGGACTGATAATTGCTGGCTTGCCTGCAAGGACGCTACCACCTTCTGGACTTTCCCCTTCTTCTCTTCTGGGAGAAAAATCTTTTGTTCCCTTGAACAGATCTGATACCCCAGGAATAGTATTTTCTGGGCTGGAACGAAATTTGACTTCTGCAGATTTATGATCCAACCCAGGGTTTCTAGATGACCTCGGGTCTTTCCGAGGTTGTCTAGCAGTCTTTCCCTGGACGGGGCAAAAAGGAGTAGGTCGTCCAAGTACGGAATTACCGCAATCCCCTGCATGCGAATAGGTGCAAGCGCTTCTGCCATTATTTTTGTGAATATTCGTGGGGCAGAAGACAGGCCAAAGGGGAGGGCCCTGAATTGCAAGTGCAGAACCTCTTTTCCCAAATTTATCGCCAATCTTAGGAATCTTTGGGACTGCGGGGCTATAGGGATATGCAGATAGGCATCTCGAAGGTCTATTGATGCCATAAAGCATTCCCTCGTCAATAGATTCTTGACCGTGAAGATGGAGTCCATACGAAACCTTTTGTATTGGACTGATCTGTTCAGCGGTTTCAGGTTTAGGATTAACCGAAAATCTCCGGATGGTTTCTTTATCAGGAATATACGGGAATAAAATCCCTGATAAAGCTCCCCCTGTGGGACGTAAGTCATAACCCCCTGATCTATCAGATCCTTTAATAGGCTCTTCATTGCCAGGGATTTTGTTACATCTCTTGGAAGATTTGTCACCAAGTACCTTTCTAGGGGGAGATCTGAAAATTCTATATTGTAACCCTGGGCTAGCATATTCAGAATGTACTGGTTTTCTGTTATGCTTGCCCAATAGGGGAGAAAGTCTTGTAGTCTTCCCCCTACCTGTAACCGACTGTCATTGCGTCTTGCTGGCTGACGCAGGAGGATGGAAAAGGACATTTCCTCTGCCCTTACCCCTCTGCCCTGACCAGCTTTTCTTTTTCTCTTGAGACTTGTTCTGTTCCTGAGCCCTTTGAGGACGAAAAAACCGTTTGACTGGTTTCTTCTTTTTGACAGGAAAAGATTTCTTTTTATCTGCAGTCCTGTCTAGAACTGAATCCAAATCAGGGCCGAACAGTAAGTCTCCTAGAAAAGGGACCCCGCATAATTTGTTTTTAGATGCTGTGTCCCCTTGCCAAGTCTTTAGCCATAAAGCCCGTCTAACCGAATTAGCAAGGGCTGCCGCCTTAGCTGTCATCCTGATAGACTCTGCTGAGGCATCAGAGACATAGGCTACGGCTGCTGAGAGGGTAGAAAAGGAGTCAAGGATTTCTTGCTTAGGGGAATCTGCTATTATATGAGCTTTAAGCCGATTTACCCAATACTCCAAGTTCCTGGAGATGCAAGTAGTTGCCATTGCTGGCTTAAGGTTGCCCATAATGGATTGCCAAGTCCGCTTGAGCTGTTGATCCATTTTTTTATCCATGGGGTCTTTTAAGATCCCCATGTCCTCAAATGCTAGATCAGTAGATCTTGACACTTGAGAAAAGGCTGCATCAAGTTTTGGAACCTTATTCCAAAGAGCTGCTGGGTCTTCATCAAAAGGGAACCTTCTCTTATGAGCCCTAGAGAAAAATGGTTTCCTATCAGGGTCAGCCCATTCTTTTCTGATTGTTTCAGAAATCACTGCATGGACTGGAAAGGTACGGGACTTAGACTCACTAAGCCCTGCATACATCTTGTCATGTAAAGACATCTCCTTATGCTCTTCCTCAAGGCCTAGAGTAGCATAAATAGCCTTTAAAAGGCCATCCACCTGATCCAAAGACAATTTATACTTGGAAGACATATTTTCCAGCTCATCACTATCCTCATTCGATTCATTAGAATGGGATGGGGAAAGCCCTTCCCGGTTCAGAGGACCCATTTCCGCCTCTACTGCCGGGACTAACAGTGAGCCTTGAGAGGACTGTGAGGTAGTGGGCTGACTTGCAGATGGATAGGTGAGTGAGGATCTGAAGGATTGAATGGTAGCATCCAATTCCTTTTTGGCAGATGCGATTAGATCACTGCATGCGGAAGTGGTTTCTTCCCTCACCAAGGAGTCAATACATGCTTGACATAAAGCCTTTTTCCAGCCTTCATTTAACTTAATTTTGCATGAAGGACATTTCTTTCTAATCCCAGGGTCAGAGCTCTTGGCCTGCCATGATAAGGGAAAAAAGAGAGAGAAAAAAGACAAACCATCTTTTAGAGTCAGCCTGATTACTCAAGGTTGCTCACCACAGGTGCACAGTGAGAAAAGCTATCAGACTCATGTGCCCTGACAGGCCCCTCCGCCACCAGGGGGAAAAAATACCCTCAAACTTCACTAACATTTAGAGAGAAGAGGGCTAGAGAGAGACCCCACAGTAAAGCTGAGCAGAAACTACAGTCTGCTCCTTACCTGGGCCTTGCTGGTGCCTGTGCCTGTTCCACTCGCTGCGGTTCCTGAATCCATGCTGAGGCAGCAGCGTGATGCCTGTGGCGAAAACGCCGGTTCCGGACTCCAATAGCACCTGTGCGCCGGACCGGAACCGGCAATAAATAGGCACCAGACCTATTCCTCCCTCCTCCCCCTGCGCTTCCGGCGGAAATGACGCCTGGCGCCTGCTCCATGGATGCCGCCCCACTTCCGGATACCTCACATCCGGCGGATGCAGTCCTCTGACTGCCCTTCCCAAGATGGCGGCGGCGTCAGGGAAAAAACATGTGCAGGCAAGAAAAAAACAAAACAGAAATGCCTGACATGCCTGACGCCCCTGCCTGGGAGCAGCAATACCCGGAGCAGTCCTGGCTCTCCCCCGAGCACTGACGAGGGAGAAGGAGCCCATCCACCCGGCACCCGTAAGCCTGTGGAAAATGGGAGGAATCGGCTCTCCTGAGGTAGGTAAAAATAGTGGAGTAGGGAGCCTGTTCTCTCAGGACAGAACCTTGAGAGCTCCAAACCCCCACATGTGTTCCCGCCGGAGGAAACACATAAATTGATGATAAGTGGGAAGGAGCCTCCTTTTAAAGTTTGGTGGAGGTGTGTTTCCTGTCAAGTGGGTGGAGCCACGCTCTCTCAAGGTGCTGTCCTGAAAGACGTTAAGGGAAAAATGTGTTTTTAAAAAAAAAAAAAATTGGGATATTTATTATAGCAAAAAGTAAAAAATATTGTGTTTTTTTCAAAATTGTCGCTCTTTTGTTTATAGCGCAAAAAATAAAAACTGCAGAGGCGATCAATTACCACCAAAAGAAAGCTCTATTTGTGGTGAAAAAAGGACGTCAATTTTTTTTGGGCACAACGTCGCACGACCGCGCAATTGACGTTTAAAGTGCGACAGCGCTGAAAACTAAAAATTGGCCTGGGAAGGAAGGGGGTGAAATTGCCCTGTATTGAACCGGTTAAGTGGTTAAGTACAGAGGCTGCATTCGTTTTCTATTCCATTATCTGCAAGTACAGAAAATGCCTGTTGATCTTGGCAGAAGTTTGGAGTCCTTATAGCCACTTTGTTCTGAACTAATATCCTAAAATATTGCTGTCTCCTCCTCCCTGAGAGATGAGAAAAGGGGAGGGTGTTTGTAGTTCAAATCAGGAGAGAAGCCTAGGAGGACAATGCACCTTCTCCCTAGATATAGTCAGTGAGAGTTGTCACCGTAGGACAGAGAGTGCGTTACTGGCAGAGTCACCAGGGGGAAAATGCCTGAAAGAAAAAACTGATTCAGCCACCATATCTAAGGACTGGTAAGCTGCAATACATTATATTTACATGCTTTAAAGGCTCTGTAAAAAGGGTTTTCCATTTTATTGGTAGATGTTGACTATAACTCATTACCTTTAAAGGTTTAAGAACTCAGCTGCAGAGTTCCAACCCCAACCACCCACACCAGTCATTGCAAAGGTCTTTTCATTCCCTGTTGATTTTTTTCAGGTATTTTAGGTTATAGAAAATACATCAGGATTTAGATTGCCCCTAGAGTTTCATGGAGAGAGGCTTTAGGGACCCCCTAATCCTCCTGTGCCCTCTTCCAATCAGTCCCTGGATGTGTAGTCCAGTGGCGGCTGGTGGGTTTGTTTCGGGGGGCGGCATACAACCACTCACACCCCCCCCCCCCCCACAGGCAGTGCATAACGGCTCGGCTGGGCTCAGAGTCCTCTCCTCCATGGCGGCAGGTAGCATGTATGGCGAAACATACACTAAAGCGGCCCGGGCAGCAAAGTGTAGCAAGAAAGGTGGGACTTTAAATGAAGCTCGTGGTGACAAAAGGAACAGAGTGGTGGACAGTAAAAATTGTTTAATATTGCATAGAAACATATTTAACCAACATAGAATTTCACATACATGAGGATGCACCCAAAACTAGGCGCCAGACTCTATAGTAGCAGTAACTGGTAATAACATGTTTGCAATCATGTACAATAATAGTAAAATTTAGGGAGTCCACCGGTGTTCATACAATGTAAAAACATTCAAAAAGTAACAACTGCACAGTCAATAGTTCTTAGATCCTTCATCGGTAGAATTGTAAAAACTTTCATAGCAAAATAGGTATATATATGGTTCACAGCATCAATTAGCTTGACGCGTTTCGCGGCTTACAGCCACTCTTCAGGAGCAGATGTGCGAATTGTCTAATGAAAAATGTGTAGATACTCGATAACAAAGTTGGGGGAGTATGGGTAAACTTCCACCCAAAAATCCGGGTAGGGCATGTAAACTTACTAGGTATGTACACCAAGACACATGACGTCCAGGTCAACAGGCCAACCCAAGGTCAGTAGCGGGAGCCGAGAGGGCGCAACCAGTGGCGGCAACCAACACAGACAGCGAACGTGGCAGACCAGCACTCCCAGGCTCACCTGGTGTGAAAAAAGGGAAAAACCTCAGTGTGGAAAAAAATGTGAAAAAAAACAAACTAGTGTGAATGCAATGATAAAAAAAATAGGAAAAGGGGGGGGATTTTTGGGTGGATTTTTGGGTGGAAGTTTACCCATACTCCCCCAACTTTGTTATCGAGTATCCACACATTTTTCATTACAGACAATTCGCACATCTGCTCCTGAAGAGCGGCTGTAAGCCGCGAAACGCGTCGAGATAATTGATGCCGTGAACCATATATACACCTATTTTGCTATGAAAGTTTTTACAATTCTACCGATGAAGGATCTAAGAACTATTGACTGTGCAGTTGTTACTTTTTGAATGTTTTTACATTGTATGAACACCGGTGGACTCCCTAAATTTTACTATTATTGTACATGATTGCAAACATGTTATTACCAGTTGTTGCTACTATAGAGTCTGGCGCCTAGTTTTGGGTGCATCCTCATGTATGTGAAATTCTATGTTGGTTAAATATGTTTCTATGCAATATTAAACAATTTTTACTGTCCACCACTCTGTTCCTTTTGTCACCACGAGCTTCATTTAAAGTCCCACCTTTTTTGCTACACTTTGCTGCCCGGGCAGCTTTAGTGTACGTTTCGCCATAGTTGACAGGGATGGAGGCACATGGTTCTACCCAGCCATAATAACCTCATTTAAAGTCCCAATTTCCCAATTCCCCCCTCTCTAGGCAGGTAGCATGTAGCAGCTCAGCTCTGAGTCTTGTCCTCCATGGCGGCTTCCAGTTCCTCCCCTCCTCCTAGGTGTCCAATAGGATCGCCTGTCCTTTTGGCCAATCGGGTGACCAGTGTCAAAGCCAGCTTCCTGATTGGCCATGAGGAGGATCAGTGTTACAACAGCAAATGTTCATTCGCTGTTGTAACACACCTGAGTGGGACCGGAGCGCACTCTCTGTGACCCAAGCCCACCCTATATTGAAGCCTATTAAAGCCTCTGGCTCTAATTGTTTAAAATAATAAATAAAATAAAATAAAGCAAGCCTCCACATTAGAATCCATGCGCCGGTGTCCTGAAAGGGGCCACATGCATGGATAGGGGAGTTGGCGTCTGTGCGCCCTTAATGGACAGGCCCCCCTTGGTGTAGTCCCCAACTGGGGCTCCCTCCTGTAAGGAGGAGGAGATCTTTACTCCACCTTACGCTTCATCCTCTACTAGAGTGGAAGCTTGGGGAATTGGGGTTATTTATCCTGTCAATTGGTACCTTTAGGTCACTGACTTTCCACATCTATCTTGATCTCCTGCTTTAATATACCCCTGCTGGCAGCTGTATTACCTGGCATTAAAAGTGGCTACATTAAAAAGCTACACAGGTTTTTTTTTTTTTTTTGGGGGGGGTGTTAAGGCTTCATGCACACAAGGCCTTTACCAAGTGCTCCTAGATGCTTTTCCTCCTGGCAGAAGCGTTTTCGCAGAAAAAACATTTGACGCTTGTAATGAATATAGCGCGTCAAGCGTTATTCTATAATAAAATTATTATGGCCAATGAAATCAACACGCAAGTGCTAAAATGTGTCTAGCGATAATGCACATTTAGACAGGTTTACACACACACACACACCAAGTGTTTTCCCTGCTAAAAAGCCGCTGCTCTTGGACGCGCTGGCAGTGGGGGTTTCTGCTTCTAAATGTTGATGTGCACATGGACACATAGGCCAACATGCAGGGGTGTTTAGAGGCAGGAAAAAAAAAACAAAAAAAAAAAAAAAACCCCACACACCTCTAGGAGCAATGTTAAAAACGTTCAAGCCTACATTTTTACATACACAGCTGTGTTGTAGAAGTAACACTTTAGTAGTTATATGTTGGCATGTGACTGTTGTGTGACAACTGCTCATCACCCTGTAGTGAGTACATAAAACTTCTCCATTTAACAAAATCAACATTTTCAATTTTAGATCATTTTTAGAGGTGATAAAATATTGTAATCTGTTCGTACTCAAGCGCAGGAATTTGTGTGGCCATTTTTCTTTTCCAAACACAGCCTTTATTGTGTCTGCATTTTAATTTTCATACAATCTGTATTTTTTATGTGTTGGCAAGCACATCTATACAGAAAATGAAAAGGAATTTTTAGAACTGACAATCAGAAAGGACCACACTGCCATCTAGTGGTGAACTAAATTATTAAAATCTAAAAAACAAAAAGAAAAAAAAAAAAAAAAAAGAACACTGTACATCTAGAAAGCCGTAGATAACCAACATTAAAAAATTGTGCACGCTCATGATGCTTTAAAATGTTTTTACAGGTTACCAGTTTAGAATTACAGAGGAGGTCTAGCGCTACAATTTTTGTTCCTATGGCAACGTTCACAGCAATATCTCACGTGTGCTGCGAACACCATTTACATATGCGTGCGCGACTTGTGTATGCATACGCTTCTGCACACGAGTACAGAGGGATGTTGGCGCTTACATTTTATTTTTACACTGTCTCTTTCATTATTTTTTTTTTAATTACTTTTATTCTTATTACAAGGAATTTAAACATCCCTTGTAGCTGTGTCTCCTAAACTCTACACTAAAAACCAGGAAGCACATTCCCTCATAATGTCACTAAAGGAAAAGCATTCTCATTGGTTAACAAAAATGCACAATGCATAAAGATGCAGGTAAAATGCAGGTAAAAATGCATAACAGCAGAAACAAATGTGAACAGAATGGTGGCTGACTTACTAAAACTGGAGAGTGCAAAATTTGGTGCATCTCTGCATAGAAACCAGTTATTGTCAAAACTTAATTGAACAAGCTGAAGTTAGAAGCAGATTGGCTACCGTGCAGAGCTGCACCAGATTTGGCACTTTTTAGTTTTAGTAAATCAATCCGTGTCTCTAAAGCCAAAATTGTTTCCCCTCCTATTTTGGACAAAGTAAAAATTGGTTTAATTGAGCCCTGGTTCACACTGACTGCAGCTTTGAAATCGTGCAAATCCACTTGAAATCACATGATTTTAAAGCCGCATGTCAGTGCAACCTCAGGTGCGACTTTATGTACAGATGTCTATGCAAGTCGCACCTGAAATCATCAAAAGTAGTGCAGAACTACTTTTTCCAAAATCGGTGCTGGACCGCAAAGCCGCCGTCGCACCGATTTGAATGATTCCATTGCCGACAATAGGGTGTGACTTGTCATGCGATTTGGACCTGTCAAATCACACCTATGTGAACAGGGGCTGGGTCTCATTAGGAGGAGATATCCTTTCACTTCCTGTCCCCATTGAAAGATTGTCTCTATACTTTATGGTGAAAATGTAGAAATCTGGATTTGCTTTCTACAAAGAAACCGGGGGGGGCGCAATCATGGAATACTGGCTGAATCAACTGACCGCAAGAAGAGGATGAAGTCTGCAGGAGCAAGGAATAAGGCAAGTATATCTGCAATAGTGTACCATTGTGACATCAACATCTGTCAGTGTCTGCTGGTGGCCGATCAACATCTGTCAGTTTACAAGTAGACAAGGAATACAGCAAGTATATAACCCAATGCCTAATCCCTTTGGCAAAATGAACTGTTAACACTTGCAGTAAGGAGGGGGAGCAACTGCAAGGATAAATGTTTTTTGTCCCCCCAAGCTCATTTTTAGTTGGTGTTTACACTATTGCGAATTGCCTCTCGGGGGATCAGGAAGGAATTTTTTCCCCTGCTGTAGCAAATTGGATCATGCTTTGCTGGGGGTTTTTTTGCCTTCCTCTGGATCAACTGTGGGTATAGGATTGTGTATATGGGATTGTATTTTTTTTTTGGTTGAACTAGATGGACTTGTGTCTTTTTTCAACCTAACTATGCAATTATGGATGTGGCTTTCTCCGCATCCAATTTGCATGTCAGGGGATTGTGACCGGCTCCCTATGAAGCCGGTACACACATCTCCGGAGTGACTCCGGTGTGAATTGCACAGGAGCCCTGTGCGTCTTCTGGTCAGTTTCAGGTCTTAATTCAGACAAAAATTCAGACTGAAATCGGACCTGAAACGGTGAACAGGGACACACCGGACCCCTGCTGTGAGCCGCTCTGTGCGGCAGTGTGAACCCAGCGTTAAAATTTCACTTAAGTAATTTTTTTTTTTTTTGAGCCTGGAAAGCATTGCACCAGTGATCAGCAAATCACTGGTGCCACGCAGGTCTCCTGCAGATCTATCAGTGTATCTGTACATCTTATACGTGAAAGCAGATACACTGACAGGAAGAATCCATGAACTATCATGGGGCTTGTAGCTCATTCACACACAGAGCTGACAGCTGTGCCGATTTCAAACAGTGGGGTTTATTTACTAAAACTGGTGCACTCAGAATCTGGTGCAGCTGTGCATGGTGGCCAATCGGCTTCTAACTTCAGCTTGTTCAATTAAGCCTTGGCAATAAAACCTGGAAGCTGATTGGTTTCTCTGCAGAAGTGAGCCTGATTTTGCACTCTCCAGCTCCAGTAAATAAACCCCAGTGACAGCTAGTACTGGGAACTTCTCCCTATACTGCTATACAAAAAAGTATTGTCCAGATCAGGGGAAGACAGAGGGGGGGGGAATAAAAAAAAAAAAAAAGCCAAAAAGAAAGAAAAAAGAAAGTGATGCAGCCACCACAGCATGGATAAGCTGCAATATACTGTATTACATTTTAAGTTTTAGGTTTAATACCACTTTAAAATTCTGGAAAGAATAGCACTTATGTCATTTTTTTTTTATTTTATTTATTAGGGCTCGTTCACACCTGCTTTCTGAGCAGTGATGCGCATTTGGATTGCTCTTCAGAGGGCAATAGAAAGGCAGTAAGGAGGCGTGGTACAGCTCAGCAAAGGGGTTTTTACTGCGCCCAGGGCCGCCATCCCCTTACACAGCTTTAGGCCTGGCTCCCCTCGAGCCTGACCACCAACATTCCCCAGGGATAGATAGAGATAGAGAGACACACACAAGTCTCTGGCCCCTCCATGTACACAAATAGCCTTCTCCCTTTCCTTCACTGCCCCTACTTGTAAAGGAAATCTTCCTACCTAGTCCCAGCTCATTTTCACAAAGCTGAGATGTTGCCGATACAGAGGCATACAGTACAGGCAGCTCACACGAGGGGTGTACATGCACATAGTAGCCAGAGGTGGCAGTAAATGTCTGAGCTCAAATGACACAGAGCAGCAGAAGCTGTGAGATTGTTTCTATAGTGCGCAACACGACTCCCCTTCACCCGTCCTGCATTCTTCTGGTTACAGTTCTACCCCGCCCAATTGCAAGTGCAAATGACCCTTAGCAAGGCTGACCAGGACCTGGGTCAGGAGGTGAGGGAAATTCACAACAAGACTACAACAGGTTCTGAACAACCCCCACTTTGTACATGAAAAAAAAAAAAAAAATGAATTTTACATCGAAAATGGAACTTATGTGGTAAGCTACACCTAAGAAGTCTATTGGCCCTGACGTGTTGTGGTAACAACCTTCATGTATTGGGATGCCATTAAAAATTAATGGCAGCACACAACAGTGCATTAGTAGTGCAAAAAGCATTTTTAGTGCTTTTTGCACTACAGAACATGGTTCATAGGAAACCATGTTAAATGGACTGTAGTGCAAATCTGCAAAATGAAATAAAAAAAAAAAAAAAAAGCACTAAAAATGCATAGATGTGAATCAGGCCTTAGTGAAAAATACAGCATGCACGATCTTAGAGCTGTCATGGCATATTGGCAGCCCAAACGAATGGGCTGCCTTATAATAATACATTTTAAGGCATCCCAATTGATGAGAGCAGTATGAAGGATTCCGTGGTGGGCTTTTGGTTTGCTTAGGTATGTTTATCAACTTACACACAGCATTGGAGCCTCTCCAAATGGCAATTTCTAAGCTGAAGGATCGGACTTTTTGGAAAAGCTAGACATGCATACAGAAGTATTTTCATAGAGGATACTGCAGATTATGACACTTTTCTGCCACAGTTTTGTGCACATGTACTGGAAATAGGTTGAGAAAAAAAAAAATTCATAGAGAGCACTGCAAGTCCACCTTTTACAATTATAAAATGCACATATATTTGCATTAAAAAAAAAAAAAAAGGCGCATTAAGTCATGTGCGTGGTGCAAGATCGCATGTGATTCACACCGCACTGCAAATCTCATGCAATGCGATTTCAGCCAGATAGTATGGCTGATATCGCATTGCATTCGGACAAAACTCGCACAGGACCCTTTTTTTGGTCTGCACCAGAATTGGATCGCATGGGTGTTCACACCCATGCGATCCGATTCATGTCTGAACTGTCAGTTCTCAGTGCGATATGCGAGCTGAGATGGGGGTGTCATTAACATTGTATTGACACTCTCAGCAGTTTGCATATGTCAGTGTGAACTGCCGCGTGAGTCGGGGGTGATGCGGGAACCCGCAGTGGATTCACAGGGTTCCCGCATCGCACAAGTGTGAACCGAGCCCTATTGTTCTTTTGCAAATCAGCCTGCAAGGCATTGCAACTGTGACCAGTGTATTTTGGTTTCATCACTAGACGCAAAGCATAATTCTGAGTACCGCTACCTGTGTCTGGCAGCTGACCAAAAACATTGGGAGCTGATGCTCATGGGCCAAACCACCCATGGGTGTAACCTGACAATACACATAAGGCTAGATTCACACTGCCGCAATCCGATTTTCAGTGTGATTAGGTCATGCAACTTGGATGCGGTTTGCCTATTCTACTGGGCCATAATTGCATGGGAATCTAGGGTTGCCACCTCATCCCTTTAAAACTACTAACCAAAATTACACAGGTTCTGTGGCTGATTAAGGGGATAATTAAACTCACTCGGTGCCTTATCTGCATTAAATTAGCCTCAGCACCTGTGTAATTCATGTGTTCGAGTTTAAAGGGATGAGGTGGCAACCTTCCTGCAATCACACCAAAGTAGTACAGAAACCTTTCACATAAAATCGCACCACGCTGAGTTGCACTGAGAACAGGCACCATTGAAGGCCTGGTTCACACCTATGCGTTTTTTCAGTGCAGAAGTGCACTACAGTCCATCTGACACGGCTTCCTATGGGTCATGTTCACATCTGTGCTCTTTCCACCAGGTGTGTTTTTAGGAAAGGGCCAGGGACTTTTTTTTCCCCTGCAGCAGGTTTCATTTTTGGTTTCATAGACTTCAATGGAAATGCATCAAAAAGGCAGTGCTTGCGTTTTTGATGCATTTCAGCTGGTTTCTCCCACAAGGCAACAGACACACCCCCCCAAAAACACATCAAAAATTAAAAACACACACACAACCTGCATAGGTGTAAACCAAGCCTGAAAACAATGTGATTTCCATGCAATTCTGTCACATTTGAAATAGCACTAGTGTAAACAGAGCTTTAAGTTACTCACACTATGTTAACAGACTTTTCAGCTCCTTACTTATTCAACATTCCAGCCACAGAATGTTCAGTTAGTGATAAATCTGCAAAATTGCAGCCGTAGATCATGCAGTTAGGGACAAATCTGCAACATTCCTGCCATAGATCGTTCACCATCACACACATCCAAATTACCAGGAGATCCAACACCAGCAGCAAGCAGTAATCACTCCCTTCTCTCCTGGGCAACCACAACCAAGCCAAGTCCATAGGAAACACGTCACCCAGCTGAACAGGCTAAACCTGTATCCTGTTGATTAATTAATTAGTACTAAAGCTGGCCATAAATAGTTATACAATTTTCTTATACAACTTTCCTTAAAATTTACCTAAACCATATAATAGGAGGTCAAACCTAAACACTTTCAATTTGTATGCAATCAGGCAGGCCCTTGCACTACATAGGTGAAGATAAATCTAAAGAAAAAATTGAATAAGAAAATTGTATGGCGTGTGGCCAGCTTAGACAGGACATGTTCTTTTTTTCTTTTTTTTTTCTTTAGTTCTCTCAAGCCACTTTCAAGGGAAGTAACTGCACCATGGAATATTTAGTGATTTTTGTTCATGCCATCCCCTACAGTAATATGAAAATAGGAAATTAGGAGGAAGGCCTCAATGAGAGACCCTTATTTGGTAGACCATATAGGTCTGGTACCTCATTCTAATCAATGATATGCAAAATATGGACAATAACAACCTAAATACAAGGGCTATAACGGTACTCAATTTTTGTAAAAAGTATCAAAAAATATTTATTATATAATAAAAATTGCACATGTATACATATCAAAATACATACAAAACACACAAAAGCTGCACATAAAACATAAACAAAACCATCTAGTACAGTACTCCTTGAATACAAGTTCTTGGTGGTTCCCCTATGGTCCATAGGGTGGCTCCATAGGGGAGCCACCAAGAACTTGTATTTAAGGAGTATTAGGCCCCTTTCACACGGGCGGTCCGTTCAGGTCCGCCTGTCAGTTTTTTAGGTGGACCTGAACGGACGCTCCATACAGGTCTATGGAGTGATGGATGTCAGCGGTGACAAGTCCGACCCGCTCCAATCCGCTAAAGTGTGATGGATGGAAACCCTACTTTTCCATCTGTCTGCGGATCGGATCAGATGAAAACGGACTCTACGGTCCATCTTCATCCGATCCCCCATAGAGGAGAGCGGCACTCTGACAGGTTGGTCCCTGTACAATGTGCAGAGACAGACCTGTCATCTGCCTGCTCAGCGGGGATCAATGGAGCGATCCCCCACTGAGCAAAGCGGAGCCCGTACACAGACACGTCCATGTGGAAGGGCCCTTAGATGGTTTTAGTTATGTTTTATGTGCAGCTTTTCTGTGTTTTGTATGTTTTTTGATATGTATAGATGTGCAATTTTTATTATATAATAAATATTTTTTGATACTTTTTACAAAAATTGGGTACCGTTATACCCCTACAGTAATACTAAACAAAAAAAAAAAAGGACAACAAAAGTGTAGCTGGGTAAAATGACAGCATCTCCCCGGGGCTCATTCACACAAGAGTGTTGCAGTAAGGCACCCAGGTGTACCTGTGTTACACAGCCGTATTGCAAGATGTGGGTTGTGGTGCACTGCAAAAAAAGGCAACATACACTAAATTTGTGTGTGTTTAGATTTATTACAGTGCGTTCATTTTAAATGAGCTGTCTAATGCAACATGCCCCAATGCGCCTCCCACATGCACAAATATGCAGGTGTTGTCAAGCACTGTGTCCTAGAGTGAACCAGGCATTATGCCCATGAACTGCACTGGAATAGCCGCCCAATGCAGTCCCGCTGCATCTGGTGTTAACCAACCACACTGTTGCTGTGTATTATTGTGCATTGTGTTATGGTGGCCTCGTTATTTTAATAGACTACCTAAAGCACCAACATGCATCGCAAAGGTGCATGTAGCCTTTTTAGAAAGATAGTTTGCAGTTCAGAAAAAAATGCCTCCACATTGACCAGCTACAGTAATGGTGTGAACAGGCATCAATGCACCAACACACACCATCACTGGTTGGCTGTCTTCTGTCGGACAAGCATGCTGGAAAACCAGCAGCCGACTGGCAATTGCTGAGAGCACTGACCGCAGTGTTCTGGCGGGGGGGGGGGGCGCCCCCCTGTTGGAACACAATAGCTCAACAGGGGAGATTGCTCTACTGACATCGGATTGTTAGTACAGGAGCTCCAATCTGAGCGGTCGTTTTTTTTTTTCATTCAACCTGCTGGGTTGAATTAAAAGAAAAACTATTATGCCCCGTACACACGGTCGGACTTTGTTCGGACATTCCGACAACATAATCCTAGGATTTTTTCTGACGGATGTTGGCTCAAACTTGTCTTGCATACACACGGTCACACAAAGTTGTCGGAAAATCCGATCGTTCTAAACGCGGTGACGTAAAACACGTACGTCGGGACTATAAACGGGGCAGTGGCCAATAGCTTTCATCTCTTTATTTATTCTGAGCATGCGTGGCACTTTGTCCGTCGGATTTGTGTACACACGATCGGAATTTCCGACAACGGATTTTGTTGTCGGAAAATTTTATCTCCTGCTCTCCAACTTTGTGTGTCTGAAAATCCGATGGAAAATGTCTGATGGAGCCCACACACGGTCGGAATTTCCGACAACACGCTCCGATAGGACATTTTCCATCGGAAAATCCGACCGTGTGTACGGGGCATTAGTGTGTACTAGGCTTTAGTCTGGGAAGTTGTAAGAGTTAAGGCTATAAGAGCTAGCATAGCTTTAAGGGTATTATTCTCACAGTGCCCCTGATCTGACCATTCCTTCCAGTCTTAGAGGTTGGAAAGCGCCATTTGTAGGACTGTGAAGTTGTCTATTTTGTTGGAGCTAGCATTGATCGGAGTGCACCATATGCACCCATGCACCATACCCCTCACCAGTTACAAGTTTTCCTCCAGTCAGACAGTTATCAGCAACCAGCAGCCCTTACAGGGGTACCACTACAGGTGTATTTTTAAGTATGCCAATGTTCTCTGTAAGAAATAACTTGTTGAAATTAGATCTTGAATGAGAATTAAAATCTCATTTTATTTTACTTCCTTCATTTTTCAAAAAACTGTGACAAAAAAATGACAACTTCATAAAACTCACCATTCCTCTTCCTAAATACCTTGGAGGGGTCATTTGGGTGATATTTGTACTGTCCTGGCATTTTATGGCCTAAATAAATGAAATAGGTGTCAGAACATCAGGATTGACAGATTTTATCTATACTGTATATATACAATCGACTCTACAAGCACAGACTAAGTAAATAATATTAATTTATTTATTTATTGATTGTAGCTTAATACACTTTGGCCTAAGTCCTAGTGCACACTGGATGTTTTTGCAGCTGCTTCTAGGGGCATCTGGCATTGTTTTTCGCCTGCCTCTAAACTCCTCTGCATGTTAGCCTATGTTTCCATGCACACTTACTGCCGGTTCACACAGGAGCAACAGGACTTGCAGGCTGACTCATCGAGGCGACCTGCACACGACTTTAGCGGCGACTTGCAAAACGACTTCTGTATAGAAGTCAATGCAAGTCATCTGAAGTCGCCCCAAAAATAGTACAGGAACTTTTTTCTAAGTCGGAGCGACCTGCGTCGCTCCTATTAGAACGGTTCTGTAGTACAGAACGGGACGTGACTTGTCAGGCGGCTAAGTCGCCTGACAAGTCGCCCCTGTGTGAACCCGGGATAAAGGGGGTATTTACCAAAACTGGTGCACACACAATCTAGTGCACCTGTGCAAAGTAACCAACCTATGTATGTCTAAAGAGTAAATTGTTAATCACAAGCTGATGGCTAGCAGGTGGGATGCAGCATGGTGCAGCGGCAATAGCACACACAGTCCTAGTGCAGTGAAATAACTTGTATTGAAACAAATACAAAGTTCACAAATAACCCAGTGGGAATGCAGAGTAGCCAGGAACACTCATGGTATGTAGAGAGCAGTTTTCAGCCGAACTGACAGTGTTTGCAGAGAGGGGCAGAATGCAGCCTGGCCGTCTTGCACCCAAGCAGGCAGATGTCCGGAGAAGTAGTAAACCCTACGCTTTTCCTCCTTGTCAGGATCCTTTCGCCCACTAGCACTTTCCCTAACATACGGGGTACCTGTCCCTACTCTACCATCTCGCAAATGCGAGCAAAACCCAGGGCTCTAAAAAGGCTGTGCCTGACCCAAGATGGCTGCTGGAGTCACATGGAGCTACAGCATCTAATAGGATAGCTTTCGCCTACAGTGGAGAAAGCAGACTGCACCTGCCTACAGGCAATGTTCACTTTTTGTCTTGTTGACAATGGTTGCAGACAGCTATTCAAATTTGACAGGGGTTCTAATCCCTTCCTAATCCATCGGTGACCCCAGAACTGTTATTGAGCTGTCACTGACAGCTTGCGGTCAACTACCGATGATTAAAAACCAGTAGACCAGGCTCCCAATGATGTCAACACTGTGCAGCCAATCATAGTGCCACATGATTAGGAGACCTTCCTACCCACTTCAATGACCCATTTAAAGGGGCAGGCACTGGGCATCAGCAACAGGTAAATGGAGTCATGATATACTGAATTGCCTTTGTAGAAAATGTTACTTAGATGTGTAATATCTTGTATACCCACTAGGGGGAAGCATAGTATATGAACAGAGAACATAACTGAAACGTTGGCTCTTTAGATCGGTGTTTTTCAACTTTTTTTCGATCCAGGTACCTTTTTAAAATTATGCACAATCTCAAGGAACCCCATTCTTAGGCTACTCTCACACTGAGGTGCTTTGCAGGCATTTTAGCACTAAAAATAGCACCTGCAGAGTGCCTGTAAAGCTCCTCTCCTGTCACCCCGAGTGCTTTCACACTGGAACAGTGCACTTGCGAGACGTTAAAAAAGTCCTGCAAGCAGCATCTTTGGGGCGCTTTAGGAGCAGTGTATACACCGCTCCTAAAATGCCCTGCCCATTAAAATCAATGAGCAATGCCTCCCAAGCGCCTGCAAATCGTTTCGGCAGCGGCGCTTTGTGGGTGCTATTAACCCCTTCATCGGGCGCTAGCGGGGGTTAAAAGTGCTCCACCAGCGCCCAAAAAGCACAGCTAAAACATCGGTAAAACGCAGCTTTAACGCCGACAATCCCCCCCCCCCCCGATCCTCAGTGTGAAAGTGCCCTAGTGCACATGTACACTAGTCTACCCTGACTGGGGCCACGGGAAAATGCAAAACACTGCAAAATGTAAAACACGATTTTGCGGCAATTTGCTTCTAATTTCAGTTAGGTCAATTAAGCTTTGGCAATCAAACCTGGAAACTGATTGGTTTCTATGCAGAGCTGCACCGGATTTTGCACCCTCTAGTTTTTTATTCTCATAGTCTTTTATGGAGGTGAGTTTAGAAGCTTTGGCAAAAAACAAAGGCTCCTAAAATCAAGTTCAAGAGATACTAGTGTACATGAAGCCTTACATGTCACAGCAGGATCCACACATGTAGGAGTGTAAGCAGTGTATGTACCTAAATATGATCTGGTATGAGCTACTTGCAGTCCCTTCAGGCTGGGTTCACACTTATGTGAATTGGATGCGGTTTCTCTGCATCCAATTCGCATGACAGGAGAGTGTGACCGACTCTCAATGGAGCCGGCTTCTGGGGCAGCCATGGAGCGCACTGCAGAAGGGTCCCAATGCGTCTTTGGCTCAGTTTCAGGTCCGAATTCAGGCAAAAATTTAGTCCTAATTCAGACCTTAAATGGTAAACGGGGAAGCACCGGACCCTCTGCTGTGCCCCACGGCCACACATAGTGTGAACCCAGCCTTACAGTGGAGCTCAGACTGCGGGAGCAAAAAGAAGCACAAGGAGCCAATCAGCTGTTCTGCAGTGAAAGATGAATGCTGATGTGAGCGAGAAGAGAACAGAGCAAAAAACAGATAATCTCATCAGTCTGCTACTTCTCTTTTGACTTTTTCATTGTGCAGTCACAGGCAGCAAAAGGTCTTCTGCCCTACCAAACAAAACTGTGCTGTGTGGCAGAGTTGTGTAAATCTCATAACAGGACGGACAGAAATACAAATTCTATGGCAGGTGGTAAGACAGCATCCTTATATGTATTTCATCTGTATATTTAGCTGGTCCTACATTGGACATTACAATGTCAGAGTGCGACTGCCGAACACCACAAAGAGAAGAGGCTTTGAGAACTGGTCACACAGAGTAGTGGAAGCCTGCTGGAGCAAGGAATAAGGTAAGCATTACAACTTATTCATTTACACCGAGACCTAATGAGCTCCATTGCAAATGTACTTTTTAAAAAGTCCTGGAGTTCAGCTTTAATTACTATTATATTCAATAATAAAAAAAATTATAATCTAATGTAAAAGTTTGTGGGTCCTCTTGGTGTTCAGGAGCACTACCCAATATGCATTAGTTCATACTGAGGCAGCGTGACAGCAGCGGCGACTTGCAAAACGACTTTTATATAGAAGTCAATGCAAGTCTCCTCAAGTCGCCCCCAAAGTACTACAGGAACCTTTTTCTAAGTCGGAGTGACTTGCGTCGCTCCGATTAGAACGGTTCCATTGTACAGAACGGGACGCGACTTGTCAGGCGGGTAAGTCGCCTGACAAGTCGTCCCAGTGTGAACCGGCTCCTAGGGGGTGAGGTTTGGGAGATAGGAGCTCTATGAAATGAAAGCAGCCAAACATATTGTTGCATTTAACTTCTGTAGGTGTTGGGGGTGTAATGACAGATTTTGCTGGTGAAGAGGAAAAAACTTTTTCATCTGATTGGCGAAGCTGTCGGACACTCTCTATTGTCAGAAAGAGAGGCGATACTTGAAGCCCTCTTCATAGGATCTACAGTACCTTGCAAAAGTATTCACCCCCTTGGCTTTTTACCTACTTTGTTACATTACAGCCTTTAGTTCAATGTTTTTTTAATCTGCAATAGTTTAAGTTGGTGAAATAAAATTTGAAAAATATATACATAAAATTATTTTTCAGAAATAAAAAAATGATAATTGGCATGTGCGTATGTATTCACCCCCTTTGTTATGAAGCCCATAAAAAGCTCTGGTGCAACCAATTACCTTCAGAAGTCCCATAATTAGTGAAATGATGTCCACCTGTGTGCAATCTAAGTGTCACATGATCTGTCATTACATATACACACCTTTTTGAAAGGCTCCAGAGGCTGCAACACCTAAGCAAGATGTACCACTAACCAAACACTGGCATGAAGACCAAGGAACTCTCCAAACAAGTAAGGGACAATGTTGTTGAGAAGTACAAGTCAGGGTTAGGTTATAAAAAAATATTCAAATCTTTGATGATCCCTAGGAGCACCATCAAATCTATCATAATCAAATGGAAAGAACATAACACAACAGCAAACATGCCAAGAGACGGCCGCACACCAAAAGTCACGGAGCGGGCAAGGAGGGCATTAATCAGAGAGGCAGCACAGAGACTTAAGGTAACCCTGGAGGAGCTGCAGAGTTCCACAGCAGAGACTGGAGTATCTGTACATAGGACGACAATAAGCTGTACGCTCCATAGAGTTGGGCTTTATGGCAGAGTGGCCAGAAGAAAGCCATTACTTTCAGCAAAAAACAAAATGGCACGTTTTGTGTTGGCGAAAAGGCATGTGGGAGAATCCTAAAATGTATGGAGGAAGGTTCTCTGGTCTGATCAGACTAAAATTAAATTTTTTGACCAGAAAAAGCTATGTCTGGCGCAAACCCAACACATCACATCACCCAAAGAACACCATCCCCACAGTGAAACATAGTGGTGGCAGCATCATGCTGTGGGAATGTTTTTCAGCAGTCGGGACTGGGAAACTGGTCAGGGTTGAGGGAAAGATGGATGGTGCTAAATACAGGGATATTCTTGAGCAAAACCTGTACCACTCTGTGTGTGATTTGAGGCTAGGACGGAGATTTACCTTCCAGCAGGACAATGACCCAAAACACACTGCTAAAGCAACACTTGAGTGGTTTATAGGGAAACATGGAAAAGTGTTGGAATGCCCTAGTCAAAGCCCAGACCTCAAGCCAATAGAAAATCTGTGGTCAGACTTAAAGATTGCTGTTAACAAGTGCAAACCATCCAACTTGAAGGAACTGGAGCAGTTTTGCAAGGAGGAATGGGCAAAAATCTCAGTGGTAAGATGTGGCAAGCTCATAGAGACTTATCCAAAGTGACTTGGAGCTGTGATAGCAGCAAAGGGTGGCTCTACAAAGTATTGACTTTAGGGGGGTAAATAGTTATGCACATTGACTTTTTCTTAATGTTATTTATAATGTTAGTTATTTTGTCCTATTTGGTGTTTGCTTCACAATTAAAAAAAAAAATCTTCAAAGTTGTGGGCATGTTCTGTAAATGAAATTATGCAAATCCTCAAATAATCCATGTTAATTCCAGGTTGTGAGGCAACAAAACATGAAAAAAGCCAAGGGGGTGAATACTTTTTCAAGGCACTGTATTTACAGTCTCACTGTTAAACATATTTTTTTATCAGACTTTGGATTAGATATGTTTCTCAAGTTAAAGTGTCCCTCATTTAATACTTCTTTACACCATGCTTGTTCCAGGTCTGTGACTCTAATAATGAAGCTAGACGCAGCCACGTAACTATCATTTTTAAAAGAGTGTGACACTCCAAGGTATTTATTGCTTATTACAGTATTTCCTGTGACGATGCCTTCATTTGCTTCTCTCCCCACAAGGATGGAACCATCTTTGTTCAAGCATCACCAGGGATGAGCATGTACTTCCTCTATTGCTCCTACAAATTCCTGTTACAAGGGCAGCACTCAATTATTTTTGTTTTTTTTTTCTTGACATTTTTTGACACTTTTGGGTAAACTCAGCATTAAAGATGAATGGAGAATGATGGCTGGGCAAGCATTTTCTTGTATTCTTTAGCATGAGGGCTTGTTGCTGCAGTTCATCAATGTACTGAAGTATAGTTAAAGCCCAGCTGAACCTTCAATTTTCTTTTACAAAAGTTTTTATTGAAAAAAATAATGAGTACAACAGACTTAGGCAACAACGAGATGGTTACATTGAAAAGAATATGAAGGGAGGATCCCTGCTGAGGGATGCTACAATAATGGTACATTATTCGTCATTACAAAAATATAAAAAATAAAAATATATATATATATGAAGACAAAGAACACTAACATTGTATCATGACAAAAATGTAATCCATGTCTCAAAATGTTGTTGTTCATTGGGTGTATGTTTAGAGTAAATAATAATGGAGTAAGGAACAACAGAAAAGGTGCATCTACTCTTTTACCAACCGTAAGATATTTATAAATGAAAAAAGTAAATAATAGAAATTTTGGTCTATTTTATTAGTTTTTGGTTTATTCGCATCACGGTAACCAGCATAAGTGAATCGACTCCTTAGTGAAAAAAGTCACAAAGGAGATTGCATTAAAAGACACATAAAAAATGGTAGAGAGTAAGTTGAAAGTAGGGAATAGGGGGAAATCAAAAGAGAAGGGAGGAAAGGAAACAGAGAGGAAAGGCAGAAAAGAGGGAAGAGTCCATTCTACAAGGGGTGGGGGTGCATCCAGAGGCCACTAGATTGACAAAAGCAAATGATCAAACCTGGAGGTATGTTTATATGATATCCATGGTTGCCAGACTTTAAGAAACTTGTTGTGCGTGTCAGAGGCCAGGGATGTTAATCTCTCATTTATCATTATATCGTTCATTCGATTTTTCACTGCTTCAAAACTGAGTATAGGGGTTTTCCATGACCGCGCAATGGTCAACTTAGTTGCATTGAAAAGGTGTAGGGCCAATTGACGTTGTGGGCGAAGGAGTTCTAGGATTGGTTTGCATAGGAGGGCTTCATATGGATCTCTCTTTAGATTAGAGTGGAGCATATTGCGTAAAAGGGTATAAACCCTGACCCAAAGTCTACAAACCTTGGGACATGTCCACCATATGTGAGCCATAGTGCCCTCCAGCAAACAACCCCGGAAACAGTGAGAAGGATAGGAGGGGATAAAGCGAGCTAGCCTAGCAGGCGTATAGTACCATCTATAGAAGACCTTGTATGCATTTTCCAAGATCAGGACATTTCTAGAGGTTTTTGTAAGGGATATCGTCATAATCTGCCAGTCCTCTGGGTCCAACTTTTTGCCGAGGTCTTCCTCCCATTGGAGGTGATATGATCTCACTGGAGGTTTCCTACTAGAGATGATGGAAGAGTATAGTAGGGATATGGTCCCCGGGGAGTGAGGAGTTGTCCTGCATATCCTTTCAAAGGGGGTCAAGGTGTATGGGGTGGGTTGATCCTGGATAAGTTGTTGAAGGAAATGTTTGATTTGAATGTAACTATAATGTACCCGTAGGGGTATATCATGGGAGGATCTAAGCATTTCAAACGTGATTATCCTCATTGGGGTGAACAGAGAATGGATATCTGTGAATCCATTATCCGCCCACCACGAGAATTGCTTAGGGTTATCTGAACCTTCAATTTTAATCATCTAAATATATTCCATCAAAGCAAAAGCTGTTCAATGTCTTACCGGTCATTGGGACCCTTACTCTCTATGTGGAAGCAGTGGTCTCTTTGCAGAGGTCCAGCACATCCCCTTCTAAGTCAGTCTATAGGTCTTAAATCAGCAAAGCTCATGCTTGCTGTTGATTGGAGAACTCTGACTCTTATTCAACAGGGGGCAAGTCACACCTCTGCAGAGAGTTCAGTGTTTGACACAAAAGCAAGGGTCCCACTCTGCAGGTGCTGGCAGGGGACAGGATTTTCTACTCATGCTGTGGCTGAGAAAAACTGTAAGATTTTGCACTCTTTCTATTTTGATGTACTTTGCTAATTTAAAATGAACATTCATTTGGGCTTTACCATTTCAGAGAGAACTGGTAGCATCACAAGCATAGAACTACTAATTGTCCATTGGAATCTGTGCAGAATAACCGGATCTGCCAATAATAGCTTATATGCCTATAAATAGCTTATGTATAATTGCAATTATGCAAAGTGAGTGATAATTAAAGGGATGGTATTGTTATATACTTGTATGGAGGCAAACATGATTACACAGTTCAGCTCATAACAAAAAATATTAACATTAATTAGTATCTTATTTTACATAAAATGTACAGGTTTGAAACAGCTATTTGTATAGCAGCTGTCTTAGTATGCATATCACTTCTGTTCTGCCTCACAGACACACTTTATGGAATGATGACTGATGCTTCCTCCTCCCAGGAGGTGTTGTTCTGTCTTGCTGAACTGGAGTTTCTTCCAGCCCTGTCATTTCATATAAAGGACATCCAGCCATTCCCACTGATGATTGGACATCTGCAGTGCAGGAAGGTCAATAAGTCTTAGGGTTGTTATCTGCCCATGGTCAACATGTGGGCGGTGTCTACTCACCCTGCACGTGGGGGTACCTTTTTTCTATGTACATGCTCATCAATGGCCGGGACCAGGTGGAGGAGAGTTCATGTGAAAGGCAAACATTATGACGTTAACTTATCCTAGAGAGGAGTCGTACACTGCGTGCAGTACTGTCCCTCTGTAAAACATGTTGTCCCATGTTATTACACACCTTACCTCAGTGTATGTTGCATTTAGGGGAACACTGCTGGGCCTATGCCCTCTCCACCATTCCAGCATACCTCTATCACCTCACTCCCAGTGACAGAATGGGGTCCTCCTGAGCACTAGCGCAGACATCATGTGTGCTCAAAGTTAACTCCTTCTCCCTCCAGTAGCATGTGGCTAGGTATATTGGGTCTCCTTACCACGGATTCGATCCTGGTTACTTTGGGGGAACAGATCACTATGGAGGAGACAGATCACTAACCCACTTACTACTGGAGCACCTGTTACCTTCGCCAGGTACCACATTTTATAACTGGCTGCATTACACTTCACACCAGCTTATAGTTAACTGTAGCCACTGCTCTCCAACGCCAACTCTCTTGCCGAGCTAACTTTTCGTAGTGGCTTTTCCTCCTGTACCCATGTGTGCTTTACAAGCCCTGCTCTTATGATACGCCATATTTTACCATGCACTCTTAAATAACTTCAGACCAGACTTTCAACGTTTTAGAAACTTTACTGAGAACTATCTGGACAAAATCAAAACAGTTCCAACCCTAACTAAGTTGGGGCTGCTCAGGCATACCTTAATAGGTGTAGTCCCTAACTGGTGTCCTCCAAAGCTGGCAGATTCCTCTGAAACTCCAGTATCTTGTGGGACTACATGATGCAGCCGCCCTTTCTTAGCATCCCAGGTGCAGGCAACCGGTTTTGCCACTAAATAAATATGCACCAGGGAGGAAGGCAGGGCTCAAAAATCCCAGGAAATAATCTAGACCCAATTAACCCCTTCCCATCCTGGGCAGACCAACTAGCTTACTCACATAAAAAAAAAAATCCTACTTGTATGCATCTGCCTACAGTCGAACATACCTTGGTTTGGTTTGGAGTGGGTTAGGCGACCTTTACCAAACTTCAGATGCTAAAGCCGAGCCCCACTAAAGTTAATGTGGATCAAATCCTAGAAATCAGTAATGGCCATTTTCCAGGCTAATAGGCAAGTGATTGTCAAACAAGTAGCATGGGGGGCCTGCCCTGATAAACGTATATTAAAAAATGTAAAAAATGATCGGTCATCAGGTAGAGGGTTTTTTTCAGGGACTTAAAGACCAAAATTAAAAATACACAATTCCTTGAAATAATATGCTTGGAGGATGCCTTAAAGTGGTACTAAAACAGTGCTAGATTACCGAATAGGCAGAGTATGCACCGGCCTGTGCCATTTAAAGTCCCCGTGACAACGGATCAAAATAATATAGATTTGATCTTGAAAGGAAATTACAATTAAGCTTTGTTAAATTGTTTACAAAAGATACAACCCCAATTACAAAAAAGTTGGAATTCTGTGTAAAAATCTACATAAAATCAGAATGCAATGATTTGCAAATCTCATAAACCCATATTTTACTCACAGTAGAAAACATATCAAATGTGCCAACTACTTAGCTCAATGTTATTCCACTAGAGCATGCACATGGGAAACCTCCAGAAACCTGTCGAGGGGGGGCCCCAAGGTTTTGTCTGCTAAGGAGCCTCCACAGAGTTTAATCCAGCACTGTTCTAAAGGCAATTCTTTAAAATTAAAATAAAAAAGAGGTTATACTTACCTGCTCTATGCAACAATGTTGCACAGAGCTGGCCCCTTACCTCTTCTTTGGCGGTCCTCAGCCAGCACTCTCCCCTCCTCCTTACGAGTGCCCCTTCAGCAAGCCATATGCTATGGGGGCATCCGTGTTTGCATGCCCCTGAGCCAGGCTATGTGTGTCCATAGACCACGTCCCCCACCCCACTCTCAGTGTAGCCTGTGAGATCAGGAAGAGGGGAGAGAAGACCCGCAGCCAGGCCTGACAGTTTACTATATTACATTTGACAAAAACAGAACGTTTTCTAAAAATTTCCAGATGCAATATGCCTGCTCTGTAACTTAAAACTAATGATCTGTCCAAAAGGATAAAAAAAAAAAAAAAGAAAAAAAAAATCTGCACTGCACATCTGTAAAATTTTCTTTTTTTTTTCTATTTTAGGAAGTATTCTTAGTCCACACTACTGACCTGCCATTCAATGCAAGGGGTCACTTCTACATACACTGACCATCAATGCAAAGGTGCATTTTTCCATACTAATGCAAGGGGATACTTTTCCACTGACAAGTAGTGTTAAGAGAAGCTACATTTTTTCCAGTTTGCATTTTTTTAATGTTTTTTATTTATTTGCTTATTATTACTGTATATGGAGCAGGGGGGTGTTGTAAAAAGTCTCCATACTCTTATGCAATTTTTTTATTCTTCTATTTAATACTAATAATGCAATTGTTCTGTAACCTGTAGATTTAGTCATTTTTCTTAGTAGAAGGGGTTACCTGAGGCTTCCAAATTATTTCAAGGGTTCCTCTGTGGTAAAAAGGTTGAGAAAGGCTCGGCTAATGTGTTACAATTTAAAATGTTTGAGATTTTCTATTTTTGATTATTCAGCTGTCTATCGGTTGTTTTGAAAAGCATGGCCATTACAGTACAACTGCAGAGAAAACACGGTACTTGCTCATAAATATGCTATGAGAATATTTGCCTACTTGTGTCTGCATTTTGCATTGGGAGCAGTGGGAGCGTGGAAAAGCCAAGGAACCTCATCAGATTTCAGCCTGCTCTATCTTCATAGATCTGCTTTCAATACACAAACCCCTCACTATATGTTTGTTATGTGTTCCCAGTCATACATACTCAACATTATTAAAATATATATTTCTTGCCTTTCTAGTTGTTTGTTTGGAGCAGGTAAGACAGGGCTCTTTACGCAGCTTGTATTGTTCAGAATAGCTTGCAATGTGCAGCTAGGGCACAGACTGAGGGACAATTTTTTTTTAAGTGCATATACATACAATGTACCACCTAAGCCTTGAGACTTTTAACCCTTTGTTAGGACAGACAATGTACGTATCTAATTTTCAACTGATAATGAGATCTGCAAGCATAGTTCAGACAGGGTTAATTATGGTAAACCTAACAACAAAACATAACATAACAAATATTTTAAAACAAAACTCATAAGTAAACCCTGCATTACCGTACATGCTTACATATCAATATCTCATTCCTGATGCACTGATGGCTGCTGCCCAATACACCAAAAAAGGAGCATACTAGTATTTTTTGTAATGCAGTGCACTTCAATGCACAGTAGTGGGTCGTAGTGCGCTGCAATGCACGTCCGTTAGCAAGGTGGATTGGAACAGACTTTAACCTGCTGGCAGCTTAATCTGGGTCACAGGAGTGCAGAAGAAGTAGGGCCAAAAGAGCTTTAGCCCTACAATTTTCAACATTCCTAACAAGCATTAAAAAGAGCCTCAATACAAGCCATTGCTGACCTTGTTAGCTGCTTGTACTTTAAAGTGGCTTTAAACCCTTACATATACCCAATGAAATGACTGGCCTCACCTCAGGAGATGAAAAAAATCCTCCTACGTAAGTTGTACCTGTTTATCTACAGCTATCTTACCCCTAGATCCATTCAAAGTGCAAAATTTACACAGGATCTCTCAGCTCCGAAAAGCAGGGGGCAGAGAGCTGAAGTTACATCGAGAGCGCTAAAAGCTGATCGGAGGGAAGGGATACATGCCCCCTCACACAGCTCACAGGAACAGCTGATTGACAGCTGATTGACAGCCTCAGCTCCCTCCCCTATCACCATTTTTTTCTTGGTGTCAGGAAAACCTGTCAGAAGTGACTTAAGTGAGTGAGGGCTTATTTTACAGTTTGGTGTTTGTTGAGAATATATACATACTTTCTTGCACAGAGTCTGGCTACAGGTTCACATTAACCACCTCAATACAAAGATATTACACCCCTCTCATACCCAGGCCATTTTCAGTTTTCAGTTCTGTAATTGTTTGACTAAACAAATATTCAGTTCTGCAACATTCTATCCAAATCAAGTTAATATATTTTTTTTAGACAGAGCTTTCTTTTGTGGGTACAGTAGTTTTTTTTAATATATTAAAGAAAAAAGTAAACATTTATAAAAGTTTATTTTATTTTTTGGTATAAAAAATATCAAATCAAAATGCCAGGATAGTATGAACACCCCTGAAAATGTCCTTTTTGAAAAGTAGACACCCCAAGGTTATCAAATTTTTTTGCCACAATTTTATGGAAATTAACCACTTAAGGACCGCCTCACGCCGATGTATGTCGGCAAGGCGGCACGGGCAGGCAAAATCACGTACATGTACGTGATTTGCCTCCCGCGGGTGGGGGGTCCGATCGGACCCCCCCCGCCGCCCGAGGCGGTCCCGTTTTGTCCCCCGGCGATCGGAGACGAGGGGTAGGCCATCCGTTCGTGGCCCCCCCCTCGCGATCGCCGCCGGCCAATAGGAACACTCCTTTGCTGCTGTATGCTAAACAGCAGCAAAGGAAGTGATGTCATCTCCCCTCGGGTCGGTAGTTTCCGTTCCGGCCCGAGGAGAGACGACATGTGAGTGAGTGCACCAACACACACACACACAGTAGAACATGCCAGGCACACATTACACCCCGATTCCCCCCCCCCCCCGATCGCCCCCCGATCACCCCCCCCCCTGTCACAAACTGACACCAGCAGTTTTTTTTTTTTTTCTGATTACTGCATGGTGTCAGTTTGTGACAGTTACTGTGTTAGCACAGTTACTGTTACCCCCCTGTAGGTCTAGGGTACCCCCCTAACCCCCCCTAATAAAGTTTTAACCCCTTGATCACCCCCCGTCACCAGTGTCGCTAAGCGATCATTTTTCTGATCGCTGTATTAGTGTCGCTGGTGACGCTAGTTAGTGAGGTAAATATTTAGGTTCGCCGTCAGCGTTTTATAGCGTCAGGGACCCCCATATACTATCTAATAAATGTTTTAACCCCTTGATTGCCCCCTAGTTAACCCTTTCACCACTGATCACCGTATAACCGTTACGGGTGACGCTGGTTAGTTTGTTTATTTTTTATAGTGTCAGGGCACCCGCCGTTTATTACCGAATAAAGGTTTAGCCCCCTAATCGCCCGGCGGTGATATGCGTCGCCCCAGGCAGCGTCAGATTAGCGGCAGTACCGCTAACACCCACGCACGCAGCATACGCCTCCCTTAGTGGTATAGTATCTGATCGGATCAATATCTGATCCGATCAGATCTATACTAGCGTCCCCAGCAGTTTAGGGTTCCCAAAAACGCAGTGTTAGCGGGATCAGCCCAGATACCTGCTAGCACCTGCGTTTTGTCCCTCCGCCCAGCCCAGCCCTGCCCACCCAAGTGCAGTATCGATCGATCACTGTCACTTACAAAACACTAAACGCATAACTGCAGCGTTCGCAGAGTCAGGCCTGATCCCTGCGATCGCTAACAGTTTTTTTGGTAGCATTTTGGTGAACTGGCAAGCACCAGCCCCAGGCAGCGTCAGGTTAGCGCCAGTACCGCTAACACCCACGCACGCACCATACACCTCCCTTAGTGGTATAGTATCTGAACGGATCAATATCTGATCCGATCAGATCTATACTGGCGTCCCCAGCAGTTAAGGGTTCCCAAAAATGCAGTGTTAGCGGGATCAGCCCAGATACCTGCTAGCACCTGCATTTTGCCCCTCCGCCCGGCCCAGCCCAGCCCACCCAAGTGCAGTATCGATCGATCACTGTCACTTACAGAACACTAAACGCATAACTGCAGCGTTCACAGAGTCAGGCCTGATCCCTGCGATCGCTAACAGTTTTTTTGGTAGCGTTTTGGTGAACTGGCAAGCACCAGCCCCAGGCAGCGTCAGGTTAGTGCCAGTACCGCTAACACCCACGCACGCACCGTACACCTCCCTTAGTGGTATAGTATCTGATCGGATCAATATCTGATCCGATCAGATCTATACTAGCGTCACCAGCAGTTTAGGGTTCCCAAAAACGCAGTGTTAGCGGGATCAGCCCAGATACCTGCTAGCACCTGCGTTTTGCCCCTCCGCCTGGCCCGGCCCAGCCCACCCAAGTGCAGTATCGATCGATCACTGTCACTTACAAAACTCTAAACGCATAACTGCAGCGTTCGCAGAGTCAGGCCTGATCCCTGCGATCGCTAACAGTTTTTTTGGTAGCGTTTTGGAGAACTGGCAAGCACCAGCGGCGTAGTATACCCCGGTCATAGCCAAACCAGCACTGCAGTAACACTTGGTGACGTGGCGAGTCCCATAAGTGCAGTTCAAGCTGGTGAGGTGGCAAGCACAAGTAGTGTCCCGCTGCCACCAAAAAGACAAACACAGGCCCGTCGTGCCCATAATGCCCTTCCTGCTGCATTCGCCAATCCTAATTGGGAACCCACCGCTTCTGCAGCGCCCGTACTTCCCCCATTCACATTCCCAACCAAATGCAGTCGGCTGCATGAGAGGCATTTTTATGTCCTCCCGAGTACCCCTACCCAACAAACCCCCCAAAAAAGATGTTGTGTCTGCAGCAAGAGCGGATATAGACGTGACACCCGCTATTATTGTCCCTCCTGTCCTGACAATCCTGGTCTTTGCATTGGTGAATGTTTTGAACTCTACCATTCACTAGTTGAGTATTAGCGTAGGGTACAGCATTGCACAGACTAGGCGCACTTTCACAGAGGTCTCCCAAGATGCCATCGCATTTTGAGAGACCCGAACCTGGAACCGGTTACAGTTATAAAAGTTAGTTACAAAAAAAGTGTAAAAAAAAAAATATATAAAATTAAAAAAAATAGTTGTCGTTTTATTGTTCTTTCTCTCTCTATTCTCTCTCTCTATTGTTCTGCTCTTTTTTTACTGTATTCTATTCTGCAATGTTTTATTGTTATTGTTATTGTTATTATGTTTTATCATGTTTGTTTTTCAGGTATGTAATTATTTATACTTTACTGTTTACTGTGCTTTATTGTTAACCATTGTTAACCATTTTTTTGTCTTCAGGTACGCCATTCACGACTTTGAGTGGTTATACCAGAATGATGCCTGCAGGTTTAGGTATCATCTTGGTATCATTCTTTTCAGCCAGCGGTCGGCTTTCATGTAAAAGCAATCCTAGCGGCTAATTAGCCTCTAGACTGCTTTTACAAGCCGTGGGAGGAAATGCCCCCCCCCCACCGTCTTTCGTGTTTTTCTCTGGCTCTCCTGTCTCAACAGGGAACCTGAGAATGCAGCCGGTGATTCAGCCAGCTGACCATAGAGCTGATCAGAGACCAGAGTGGCTCCAAACATCTCTATGGCCTAAGAAACCGGAAGCTACGAGCATTTCATGACTTAGATTTCGCCGGATGTAAATAGCGCCATTGGGAAATTGGGGAAGCATTTTATCACACCGATCTTGGTGTGGTCAGATGCTTTGAGGGCAGAGGAGAGATCTAGGGTCTAATAGACCCCAATTTTTTCAAAAAAGAGTACCTGTCACTACCTATTGCTATCATAGGGGATATTTACATTCCCCGAGATAACAATAAAAATGATTAAAAAAAAAAATATGAAAGGAACAGTTTAAAAGTAAGATTAAAAAAGCAAAAAAATAATAAAGAAAAAAAAAAAAAAAAAAAAAAAAAAGCACCCCTGTCGCCCCCTGCTCTCGCGCTAAGGCGAACGCAAGCGGCGGTCTGTCGTCAAACGTAAACAGCAATTGCACCATGCATGTGAGGTATCACCGCGAAGGCCAGATCGAGTGCAGTAATTTTTCCAGTAGACCTCCTCTGTAAATCTAAAGTGGTAACCTGTAAAGGCTTTTAAAGGCTTTTAAACATGTATTTATTTTGTTGCCACTGCACGTTTGTGCGCAATTTTAAAGCATGTCATGTTTGGTATCCATGTACTCGGCCTAAGATCATCTTTTTTATTTCATCAAACATTTGGGCAATATAGTGTGTTTTAATGCATTAAAATTTAAAAAAGTGTGTTTTTTCCCCCAAAAATGCGTTTGAAAAATCGCTGCGCAATTACTGTGAAAAAAAAAAATGAAACACCCACCATTTTAATCTGTAGGGCATTTGCTTTAAAAAAATATATAATGTTTGGGGGTTCAAAGTAATTTTTTTGCAAAAAAAATAACTTTTTCATGTAAACAATAAGTGTCAGAAAGGGCTTTGTCTTCAAGTGGTTAGAAGAGTGGGTGATGTGTGACATAAGCTTCTAAATGTTGTGCATAAAATGCCAGGACAGTTCAAAACCCCCCCAAATGACCCCATTTTGGAAAGTAGACACCCCAAGCTATTTGCTGAGAGGCATGTCGAGTCCATGGAATATTTTATATTGCGGCACAAGTTGCGGGAAAGAGACATTTTTTTTTTTTTTTTTTGCACAAAGTTGTCACTAAATGATATATTGCTCAAACATGCCATGGAAATATGTGAAATTACACCCCAAAATACATTCTGCTGCTTCTCCTGAGTACGGGGATACCACATGTGTGAGACTTTTTGGGAGCCTAGCCGCGTACGGGACCCCGAAAACCAAGCACCGCCTTCAGGCTTTCTAAGGGCGTGAATTTTTGATTCCACTCTTCACTGCCTATCACAGTTTCGGAGGCCATGGAATGCCCAGGTGGCACAAAACCCCCCCAAATGACCCCATTTTGGAAAGTAGACACCCCAAGCTATTTGCTGAGAGGTATAGTGAGTATTTTGCAGACCTCACTTTTTGTCACAAAGTTTTGAAAATTGAAAAAAGAAAAAAAAAATGTTTTTTCTTGTCTTTCTTCATTTTCAAAAACAAATGAGAGCTGTAAAATACTCACCATGCCTCTCAGCAAATAGCTTGGGGTGTCTACTTTCCAAAATGGGGTCATTTGGGGGGGGTTTGTGCCACCTGGGCATTCCATGGCCTCCGAAACTGTGATAGGCAGTAAAGAGTGAAATCAAAAATTTTCACCCTTAGAAATCCTGAAGGCAGTGATTGGTTTTCGGGGTCCCGTACGCGGCTAGGCTCCCAAAAAGTCCCACACATGTGGTATCCCCATACTCAGGAGAAGCAGCTAAATGTATTTTGGGGTGCAATTCCACATATGCCCATGGCCTGTGTGAGCAATATATCATTTAGTGACAACTTTATGAAAAAAAAAAAAAAATAAAAATAAAAGTGTCACTTTCCCGCAACTTGTGTCAAAATATAAAATATTCCATGGACTCAATATGCCTCTCAGCAAATAGCTTGGGGTGTCTACTTTCCAAAATGGGGTCATTTTGGGGGGTTTTGTGCCACCTGGGCATTCCATGGCCTCCGAAACTGTGATAGGCAGTGAAGAGTGAAATCAAAAATTTACACCCTTAGAAATCCTGAAGGCGGTGATTGGTTTTCGGGGCCCCGTACGCGGCTAGGCTCCCAATACTCAGGAGAAGCAGCTGAATGTATTTTTTATGCAATTCCACATAGGCCCATGGCCTGTGTGAGCAATATATCATTTAGTGACAACTTTTTGTAAATATTTTTTTTTTTTGTCATTTTTCAATCACTTGGGACAAAAAAAATAAATATTTAATGGGTTCAACATGCCTCTCAGCAATTTCCTTGGGGTGTCTACTTTCCAAAATGGGGTCATTTGGGGGGGTTTTGTACTGCCCTGCCATTTTAGCACCTCAAGAAATGACATAGGCAGTCATAAACTAAAAGCTGTGTAAATTACAGAAAATGTACCCTAGTTTGTAGACGCTATAACTTTTGCGCAAACCAATAAATATACGCTTATTGACATTTTTTTTACCAAAGACATGTGGCCGAATACATTTTGGCCTAAATGTATGACTAAAATTTAGTTTATTGGATTTTTTTTATAACAAAAAGTAGAAAATATCATTTTTTTTCAAAATTTTCGGTCTTTTTCCGTTTATAGCGCAAAAAATAAAAACCGCAGAGGTGATCAAATACCATCAAAAGAAAGCTCTATTTGTGGGAAGAAAAGGACGCAAATTTTGTTTGGGTACAGCATTGCATGACCGCGCAATTAGCAGTTAAAGCGACGCAGTGCCAAATTGGAAAAAGACCTCTGGTCCTTAGGCAGCATAATGGTCCGGGGCTCAAGTGGTTAAGAAACATGCAGGTATTAAGGTAGTTAAAGTGCACTTAGCCTCTAAAAATTGCCCCTTGAGGCCAAGTGTAAGTCTTTCCTTATTAGTTAAAGAAATCTCCCTGGAAGATGAAATTAAATTGCACTACAATTTCATTGTGTTTTAATGTAACATTCTGCGTTCATGGCTGAGCAATGTTGTTGATAAACATTGCCAAACTGCTTTTTTTTTTTTGACAGCTCCTGCTGCCAACCTTCTCTGTGTACTCTTCAATACAGCTATGATTAATCAAAGCTGAAATGTCGGGTACTGGGAAAGGGGAAATCCTGGCAGCAGAGCAGAAGGACTGGACGTACTAGACACGCCTTGTGTACACTGATGACATGTTTTTGGGCATGCCTAGTATGCCCAGAGTCTGCAACTGGTTAAGCTACTGAGCCCTTTAAACAACAGAGCATTTTTCCAACAAAACCGTTAAGGTTAGCCTGGGAAACATAAACAGAATTAATCTGTAGCTTCATCAGCTGGCCCAAAGTAATAAAAAAAAAACATTCACATGCAACAATTAATGTTTATTTAACTAAAAAAAAGAACAAATATATTTTTCATTTTTGATCATACAAAAGAAAGGAATTTAACCACTTCAGCTCCCACCAAGCCATTTTTTGCAATACGACACTGCTTTACTTTAACAATTCCGTTGCCGTGCGAAGTTGTACCCAAATAAAATTGATGTCCTTTTTTCCCACAAATAGAGCTTTATTTTGGTGGCATTTGATTGCCTCTGAGGTTTTCATTTTTTCACTATAAACAAAAAAGACCGACAATTTTGAAAAAAAAAACAATATTTTTTACTTTTTTTGCTATAACATACCCAATAAAAAAAATGCAAAAAATCTAATTACTTCATCAACTTAGGCCAATATGTATTGTGCTACATATTTTTGGTAAAAAATTACAATAAGCATATGTTGATTGGTTTGTGCAAAAGTTATAGCGTCTACAAACTATGGGGTATATATATTATATTCTTATTTATTTATGTTTACTAGTAATGGCGATGATCAGTGACATAGCGGGACTGCAATATTGCGGCTTACAAATCAGACACCTAACTAACACTTTTGACACTTTTTGGGGACCAGTGTGACCAGAAATGTGTGGACTGCCACAATGAATATCAGGCACAAGTAAAGTGTAAAATAATATGATTTATTTAAAAATAAGTGAATAACACAAATGTAAACACACCACCAATATACCAAAACTGTGTAAATCAAACCAGATAACCAAACAATAGTGACACACAGTAAACAATTTCTCAAACTAAGGATAAACTAATTATAGTAGTAACAGAGCCAGGGTCATACACGGGAGATCAAACAGAAGGAGCTGGAAACAAGAAAAGATGAGGAGAGGGAAACAAGAGACGGAGCGAGCAGGTAGAAAGGGATCAGGCTGCAGGGTTCGGATCAGGGTCCAGGATCAGGATCAGGATGCAGGAACACAGGAACGCAGGTCAGGGGCTCATGAAGACAACACCAAGGCAGTGAGGAAGAGCATGAACAGGGTTTAAATACACTTCCTGCCATCAGCCTCAGGTGATGACTGATTGCATGTGAGTAGAATTATAGGGGTCTGATAATGTTGAGTTTTATATATATATATATATATATATATATATATATATATATATATATATATATATATATATATATATATATTTAAAACCAGAGACTTTCACTTTAAGAATTTGTAATGCACTTTCTTGCTCCTTTTTAGACACAGAGTTTTCAGTCCATGAAGACCTTCACCGCCAGAGAAGCAATAATTTACTCCAAGAAATGGACTGTCTTATCTAGCTGGACTGATCCAGTACCATTATGACGGCGCCCATGTTTTCTTTCACTTTCTATCAGTCAAATCATATAACCACCTACTTAACTGTTCCCTTGCTGTTAGGAAGATATTAATGCTGATTGGACTAAACTAGATGGTCACACCTATAACACGTCTATTCATACGTATATATTGTAAAACTTGATGTTTGTGAGTCAGAGACACTTCCTTCTTCATTCGGCCTGGTAGAGCTGAATATCGGTGTGTGTTGTGTCTCTCCACTGCAGTGTATGAAAAAAAAGCACCTAGTTATATTCTTTTACAAAGATCTGGATCTACTATCTCATCTGAATGTCTTGTTTGGAGACCCCCTAACCTGATTTAACACATGAGATGATATGAGCTTCTGGCTGCCGAGGGACACCCGCTGGTGGACATCAGAACTGTAGCCTATAGATCTGTGAGCCACAGTGCCACCAGCAGTGAAACCTTTCCTGAGACAGTGACACTAAGACAATGATCAGTGCTAAAAAATATGCACTGTCACTGTACTAATGACACTGGCAGGGAAAGGGTCAACATCAGTGGCAATCAAAGGGTTTAAAGTGTTCCTAGGGAGTGCTTCCTAACTGTGAGGAGGGTGCTTGTACTATGGGAAGGCAATAATCTGTGTTTCTGCTTAGAAACACAAGATCACTGCCTTCCCTTGTCACAGAATGGCAATCTATCTTGTTTACATCGCCTGATCGCCATTCTTCCTGTGACGCAGGACCCGCTCATTTTCTCCCGTTGTGTCCAATCACAGCAGGAGCAGGTTGCCGGCAGCAGGCGTGCACACCCCAGACCCGTAAGTGCAAAATCACATACCTGTACGTGATTCTGCGTAGAGGAGCCACCGCCCTGCAGTAAATGTTTGTGGGGCGGTTGGCAAGAGGTTAAATAAACCACATTCCATTTCCTTGAAAGTAGAACTATAGGCAAAACTGTTTATTTATTTATTTTTTCATTTTGGATAGAGTAAGGGAGGGTTATAACCCCTGTCAGTTGTTTTTTTTTTTCCATCTATGTCCTATTTGGGGATACAGTGGGGACAGAAAGTATTCAGACCCCCTTAAATTTTTCACTCTGTTATATTGCAGCCATTGCTAAAATCAGTTCAGGTTCATTTTTTTCCTCATTAATGTACACACAGCACCCCATATTGACAGAAAAACACAGAATTGTTGACATTTTTGCAGATTTATTAAAAACGAAAAACTGAAATATCACATGGTCCTAAGTATTCCGACCCTTTGCTCAGTATTTAGTAGAAGCACCCTTTTCATCTAATACAGCCATGAGTCTTTTTGGGAAAGATGCAACAAGTTTTTCACACCTGGATTTGGGGATCCTCTGCCATTCCTCCTTGCAGATCCTCTCCAGTTCTGTCAGGTTGGATGGTAAACCCAGAGATGCTCAATTGGGTTTAAGTCAGGGCTCTGGCTGGGCCATTCAAGAAAAGTCACGGAGTTGTTGTGAAGCCACTCCTTCATTATTTTAGCTGTGTGCTTAGGGTCATTGTCTTGTTGGAAGGTAAACCTTTCGGCCCAGTCTGAGGTCCTCTGGAGAAGGTTTTTGTCCAGGATATCCCTGTACTTGGCCGCATTCATCTTTCCCTCGATTGCAACCAGTTGTCATGTCCCTGCAGCTGAAAAACACCCCCACAGCATGATGCTGCCACCACCATGCTTCACTGTTGGGACTGTATTGGACAGGTGATGAGCAGTGCCTGGTTTTCTCCACACATACCGCTTAGAATTAAGGCCAAAAAGTTCCATCTTGGTCTCATCAGTCCAAAGAATCTTATTTCTCACCATCTTGGAGTTCTTCGGGTGTTTTTTAGCAAACTCCATGCGGACTTTCATGTGTCTTGCACTGAGGAGAGGCTTCCGCGGACCACTCTGCCATAAAGCCCCAACTGGTGGAGGGCTGCAGTGATGGTTGACTTTCTACAACTTTCTCCCATCTCCCGACTGCATCTCTGGAGCTCAGCCACAGTGATCTTTGGGTTCTTCTTTACCTCTCTCACCAAGGCTCTTCTCCCCCGATAGCTCAGTTTGGCCAGACGGCCAGCTCTAGGAAGGGTTCTGGTCGTCCCAAACGTCTTCCATTTAAGGATTATGGAGGCCACTGTGCTCTTAGGAACCTTAAGTGCTGCAGAAATTTTTTTGTAACCTTGGCCAGATCTGTGCCGTGCCACAATTCTGTCTCTGAGCTCTTCAGGCAGTTCCTTTGACCTCATGATTCTTATTTGCTCTGACATGCACTGTGAGCTGTAAGGTCTTATATAGACAGATGTGTGGCTTTCCTAATCAAGTCCAGTCAGTATAATCAAACACAGCTGGACTCAAATGAAGGTGTAGAACCATCTCAAGGATGATCAGAAGAAATGGACAGCACCTGAGTTAAATACAGTGGCTTGCGAACGTATTCGGCCCCCTTGAACTTTTCAACCTTTTGCCACATTTCAGGCTTCAAACATAAAGATATAAAATTTGAATTTTTTGTGAAGAATCACCAACAAGTGGGACACAATTGTGAAGTGGAACGAAATCTATTTGATATTTTAAACTTTTTTAGCAATTAAAAAACTGAAAAGTGGTGCGTGCAAAATTATTCGGCCCCTTTACTTTCAGTGCAGCAAACTCACTCCAGAAGTTCAGCGAGGATCTCTGAATGATCCAATGTTGTCCTAAATGACTGATGGTAATAAATAGAATCCACCTGTGTGTAATCAAGTCTCTGTATAAATGCACCTGCTCTGTGATAGTCTCAGGGTTCTGTTGAAAGCGCAGAGAGCATCATGAAGACCAAGAACACACCAGGCAGGTCCGTAATACTGTTGTGGAGAAGTTTAAAGCTGGATTTGGATACAAAAATATTTCCCAAGCTTTAAACATCCCAAGGAGCACTGTGCAAGCGATCATTTTGAAATGGAAGGAGTATCAGACCACTGCAAATCTACCAAGACCTGGCTATCCCTCTAAACTTTCAGCTCAGACAAGGAGAAGACTGATCAGAGATGCATCCAAGAGGCCCATGATCACTCTGGATGAACTGCAGAGAACTACAGCTGAGGTGGGAGAGTCTGTCCATAGGACAACAATCAGTCGTACACTGCACAAATCTGGCCTTTATGGAAGAGTGGCAAGAAGAAAGCCATTTCTCAAAGATATCCATAAAAAGTCTTGTCTAAAGTTTGCCACAAGCCACCTGGGAGACACACCAAACATGTGGAAGAAGGTGCTCTGGTCCGATGAAACCAAAATCGAACTTTTTGGCCACAATGCAAAACGATATGTTTGGCGTAAAAGCAACACAGCTCATCACACTCAACACACCATCCCCACCGTGAAACATGGTGGTGGTAGCATCATGGTTTGGGACTGCTTTTCTTCAGCAGGGACAGGGAAGATGGTTAAAATTGAGGGGAAGATGGATGCAGCCAAATACAGGACCATTCTGGATGAAAACCTGTTGGAGTCTGCAAAAGACCTGAAACTGGGACAGAGATTTATCTTCCAAAAAGACAATGATCCCAAACATACAGCAAAATCTACAAAGGAATGGTTCACAAATAAACGTATCCAGGTGTTAGAATGGCCAAGTCAAAGTCCAGACCTGAATCCAATCGAGAATCTGTGGAAAGAGCTGAAAACTGCTGTTCACAAACGCTCTCCATCCAACCTCACTGAGCTCGAGCTGTTTTGCAAGGAAGAATGGGCAAGAATTTCAGTCTCTCGATGTGCAAAACTGATAGAGACATACCCCAAGCGACTTGCAGCTGTAATCGCAGCAAAAGGTGGCTCTACAAAGTATTAACGCAAGGGGGCCGAATAATTTTGCACGCCCCACTTTTCATTTTTTTATTAGTTAAAAAAGTTTCAAAAATCCAAAAGATTTCGTTCCACTTCACAATTGTGTCCCACTTGTTGGTGATTCTTCACAAAAAATAAAAATTTTATATCTTTATGTTTGAAGCCTGAAATGTGGCAAAAGGTTGAAAAGTTCAAGGGGGCCGAATACTTTCGCAAGCCACTGTATATGAGTGTCACAGCAAAGGGTCTGAATACTTAGGACCATGTGATATTTCAGTTTTTCTTTTTTAATAAATCTGCAAAAATGTCAACAATTCTGTGTTTTTCTGTCAATATGGGGTGATGTGTGTACATTAATGAGGAAAAAAAATGAACTTAAATGATTTTAGCAAATGGCTGCAATATAACAAAGAGTGAAAAATTTAAGGGGGTCTGAATACTTTCTGTCCCCACTGTACTTACCTTTTCTTCCAGTTCCATAGCCAAAACAGGAAGTGAGAGGAAATCCCTGCAAATTGTCCCCATTGGAAGATTTTCCCTCTATTACCTTTCTGGGCACAACCTATAATTTGGGATTTTATTTTATTTTCACTTTCTCTGATAATGGTAAACAGCACAAATAGAGAGGGTTACTCTATCTAACAGGGGGATAGGTGACAATTAAAATCTAATAGGTGTTCTAATCCCTCTCCACTCTATCCAAAATGAAAAAAATTGCTTTTAGTTATACTTGAAGTAATTTTCTATTGGACACTGTGTTACATGCTGTGAACCTTTTTGTTACACTGTTGATTCATAATCTGGGAACAGTTGGTTGCTCTTATCTCAACTGAAGATAGAGGAGAGCAGTCATGCCTGACCAACAGCTAGAAGAAAATCTATTTACTTATTCTGTTTAGGTTCAACCTGATTAATAATTTTCCCAGAGACTGGGTGTGAGCAAATTAAATAACCCAGAGCTGTTTTGGAAGGCTGTATATTCCTTTCTAGAAATTGTGCAGTAAATCTAAAGAAAACAATGCAATCACTATACGATGATGAAAAGATGAATAATGACAAACCAGCAACTGATGGGAGAAGAAACAATTTTGGCAAATTAAAAGGGGCATTTAAAGAAGTAGAATCAAAGAGAACCTACCACCCGCAATCCAGAAATACAGAGGTGTCTTTTCTGTGATTTTTGCCTGTGTACACATGCTTAATAACACTGGACTGAAAGCATGTGCTGTACTAAAATTAATATTAAATGTGTCCTGGAATTGAAGAAATTGGATTGACCAGATGCTTCTTATTATTGTAAGATTTGCTGCTTACCTTTGAAGTATAGGGATATTTTCACCTGCTGCCATGTCTAATAACACTGTATGAATCATCAAGTAGGGAAATATGTTGTTTGTTTTTCAGGTAATAATAGCCTTTGGCAAATACATCATAGTTAAAAGTGGACTTCAAGTAAATTCTATTTCAGAAAACTAAATGGAATCCCTGAAATACCGTAGCTGTAGAGGATGCTGCTTCGGGATCCAACAGAACTCATATATTGGGCAAATGATCATTAAGGGCAAGATCACAGTTTAGGCAAAGCCATTGATTGGTGGATCCTCCCCTGCAGCGATGATCATTTCACTAGTGCCTTGGGGCCTGTTGAATTAGTAGTGTTATATGACCTGGGTAGCATCCAACAGTTTTTTAATGCTTTTAAAACATGGCCAAAGTTACTATTTAATACACAGAGTATCTTGCAGCATTGGATATAGAAATACTTGCTGATGGTCACATCCTCACTGCTAAACCTCAGATTCATCTTAGTGTGAAATGAATTTAAATAGATAACAAATTTAATTTGTACTGGTTTTTACATAATTTTAACAGGAGCAAGGAGCTTTATCTGATAGCGGGCCTATATTCTGAAAACGTTCTCCTTTTTTGCTATTGTAATAGTTTCAAATAGGATGTAAGAGTATATGGCCAATATGTGAAAAAAAAGGTACTTCACCCAGTTCTTTGCTCCTATGGCAGCTGGTCATGTGATCTATGCAGAGACATTGACCATGTGGTCTCTGCCAACTGGGAGGATCATTTTTCAGGGAATTGTAGTGTAGCCAGGTGCTTGGGTAGAGACAGAGAGCAATTTAGGACAGTGTGCTGCAGTGCTTTCTGTGTTTCCACTGAACTTCAGGCTGAATGGGTTAATACTGCAAGGCCTCCATCCACCAGGGGGAGGTAACAAGCACAAGGAGATCAACAGACTTGATGGTTGGAAACAGTGAATCATGGAAGATAAGCAGCTTTACTATGGTAGTCTATGGATCATTGGACTAAAATTCTCAATGTGATCTGGGTATAAGGGAAGAGAGAGATGTATTTTTTCAGGCTGAAGACTGGGGAACTTTCTCTTTGATGGTAATAGAACGAAGTGTGCACATCGCTGTTCCCGTGTGCACATCAATCCACTACAAGCCTGCAGCCACGTGCTGAGGACACGAGTCATTCAAGGCAGATACAAAAGTGAATGGATATCTGAACCGCGAGACCCCTGTTGCTGTACTGCTGGGACCGGTGACAGAAAACTGCTGCCAATAACCTGTTTCTGATAGCAGAGACTGAACACATACAGTCAGGTCCAAATATAATGGGACATCGACACAATTATAATCTTTTTGGCTCTATGCACCACCACAATGGATTTGAAATGAAACAAACAAGATGTGCTTTAACTGCAGACTTTCAGCTTTAATTTGAGGGTATTTACATCTAAATCAGGTGAACGGTGTAGGAACTACAACAGTTTGTATATGTGCCTCCCACTTTTTAAGGGACCAAAAGTAATGGGACAATTGGCTGCTCAGCTGTTTCCATGGCCAGGTGTGTTTTGTTCCCTCATTATCCCATTTACAAGGAGCAGATAAAAGGTCCAGAGTTCATTTCAAGTGTGCTATTTTCATTTGGAATCTGTTGCTGTCAACTCTCAATATGAGATCCAAAGAGCTGTTACTATCAGTGAAGCAAGCCATCATTAGGCTGAAAAAACAAAACAAACCCATCAGCGAGATAACAAAAACATTAGGTGTGGCCAAATCAACTGTTTGGAACATCCTTAAGAAGAAAGAATGCACCGGTGAGTTCAGCAACACCAAAAGACCCGTAACACCACGGAAAACAAATGTGGTGGATGACCAAAGAATTCTTTCCCTGGTGAAAAAAACACCCTTCACAACAGTTGGCCAGATCAAGAACACTCTCCAGGAGGTAGGTGCATATTTGTCAAAGTCAACAATCAAGAGAAGACTTCACCAGAGTGAATACAGAGGGTTCACCACAAGATGTAAACCATTGGTGAGCCTCAAAAACAGGAAGGCCAGATTAGAGTTTGCCATACAACATCTAAAAAAGCCTTCACAATTCTGGAACAACATCCAATGGACAGATGAGACCAAGATCAACTTGTACCAGAGTGATGGGAAGAGAAGAGTATGGAGAAGGAAAGGAACTGCTCATGATCCAAAGCATACCACCTCATCAGTGAAGCATGGTGATGGTACTGTCATGGAGTGGGCATGTATGGCTGCCAATGGAACTGGTTCTCTTGTATTTATTGATGATGTGACTGCTGACAAAAGCAGCAGGATGAATTCTGAAGTGTTTCGGGCAATATTATCTGCTCATATTCAGCAAAATGCTTCTGAACTTATTGGACGGCGCTTCACAGTGCAGATGGACAATGACTCGAAGCATACTGCGAAAGCAACCAAAGACTTTTTTAAGGGAAAGAAGTGGAATGTTATGCAATGGCCAAGTCAATCACCTGACCTGAATGGGAGGGAAAATACCCCAAGAACAAGCAAGAACTGAAGACAGATGCAGTAGAGGCCTGGCAGAGTATCACCAGTGATGAAACCCAGCTTCTGGTGATGTCTATGCGTTCATGACTTCAGGCTGTAATTGACTGCAAAGGATTTGCAACCAAGTATTAAAAAGTGAAAGTTTGATGGATGATTGTTAATCTGTCCCATTACTTTTGATCCCTTAAAAAGTGGGAGGCACATATACAAACTGTTGTAATTCCTACACCGTTCACCTGATTTGGATGTAAATACCCTCAAATTAAAGCTGAACATTTGCAGTTAAAGCACATCTTGTGTGTTTCATTTCAAATCCATTTTGGTGGTGTATAGAGCCAAAAAGATTAGAATCGTGTCGATGTCCCAATATTTATGGACCTGACTGTAGAGACTTGCCATCTAACTAGCAGCGTTATTTACTGCATGCAGACTTTACAGGGACTGTACCTATGTACACCACCGGAACTAGTGCTAAAGACTGCTCATTCAGATAGCCGCCTCACAAAAACGTTGCCTATTGTCCACGGTATAGGCTACTTCTTTAGGGAATCCTAACTTTAATCGCTGCCATTCATAATAATGGCACACTAAAGTCGATATAGCCTACTGTTTACAGAGAAGTTATCGCAATATTGATTATCTTTGCTGTTACTGTTTTCTAATGCCATTACTTATTTGATTATTTGATTTGATTAGCTGATTTTGTGGATTACCAGGTTTGCTCTAATTTAGCTGTATAGAACTCCATTCTATGCTGCTATAGCCTAGTGAACATACTGTCTAGGGAACTGTAATTGACCTAATCCTTTACTTACTCATTTATGTGCATACTACTGTTTCACATCCTGACGAAGCATACGCAAGGTATGCAAAATGCATTGGCGTGAGTTACACCATAGGATGTTTTGCTGCCCCATGTGTTTCCTTGGACTGGTGTTATCAAATTCGCGGTCTTAGCATCCCGCAACCACCGACAGCTGCAAGCTTCTATCAGACCATCCAGTCTGCAACATAAAGGGTTAAACCAGAGGCAGTAGGCTTACACTAGGAGAGACTAAGCAGTAAGAGTTGTTACTACTGCAATCAGGGGAATGACAGGAGTGATAAGAGAAAAAATGGAGCCAGGTCACCAACACAGAGGAGAGGTGAGAGCCTCCAGCTGACTGCTATTACTGTCCCCCACCCATCTTTGAAGGTGTGGTATGTACAGCTACTGTTGATATATGTAAACTGCATGGAAGACATAGCTTGGGAGTTTTAACACTGCTAATCAATCATGAGGAAAGTGGTCTACACATGAAGCTATTCACTTGGTATCTTATCTCTCCATAGCTAATTACTGCCCTGTTTACCCTACATATATGTAGCGCCCACCTGTTTAGGTGAGTGCTATAATAGAGAGTTAGGTGTAGAATTAGGCCAAAATAGCCAATGTTTTACCCTGCTGTGTAAGCTGGTGGGTTTAATTGGCATGGGAGGTTTACTAGAGTAGAGGAGGGTGTGAACCTTTGCACTTTGCTTGAGCAGTTTCCTCTGTTTTTCCATGTTTTGATCTGGAGGATGGGAGGAATACAAGTTAGAGTGACAGGCAGTTCTGGAAGACCCCTCTGGACCAATCATTAATTTGTTTGGGCAGAGGCGGCACTTCTATAAAAGGTTTGGTCACATGTTTCCTGGGGTTCTTGGTGCATGGGAGTTTGAGAGATCCAGGAGGAAGGATGTAGTTCGGGTACAGCTTTGGTGCTCTCCCCTGTGGGGGAGAGGGAAGCATGCTATGGAGGAGAGATGCAGGTGGAGAAGAGACTGCAGGAGATTCTTCATGGGACAGTCGCTATACTGACACAAAAAGGAGACTGGAAGAGGACTTTTCTATGTGCTTCATGGATTGTCGCTCGGCAACACATGTGAGTGTAACCAAGGGGAACAGTGTTTCTAAAGACTTTATAGGGATTAGTGTGCGGGTTCAGGAGAACAGGGCTGGGCCTTAGAGAACTAATACCCTGGAGGAATCCAAAAGTCATCTCCTGGACTTTATTCAGAGAATCGTTCATGGCTTCTTTTGTTCTGGATTGAATGTTGTATTTCTCATCACTCAAAACACTGGAAGTTATTCAGAGTGACTTTCCGATGCAGTGCAGCATTTAACATGGAACTGCAATAAAGATGTACATAGTTTAACTGTTTAATGTCTGTCTGCGTGTCATATCTTTGGAGGGGAAGGAGGGTAATGGAACAAACTTCAGGGAAGAACAAACTTTTAGCCGCTCCTACGGGAGTAGGGCGCTTCATATACTTATCCAATACTGGGATATCTGTGCTGGACTTTTTGAAGTATATGGGTGCTAATTGGGGATTCAGTGTGAAACTACAGCCCTGATATAGATCTATATCAAATATTGGATGAATGATCACCCGACTTGCTCTACCCAGCTTCACCTTGGAGAGGATTTTTTTGAGACTGTCCGGAGATAGCTTGAAGCTGTTTGGGTTATATGCTTAGTTGCAGCCCTAATATCCAACATACTACATATGTTGGCAATCTTCCAATATGTATCATTTAGCCTAAGAACCATGTCTATACTGCAGTGCACAAGGTATTAGAGGAATAAATTGTGCTATTAGCATACAATCAGCCCTGACTGGGACAAGTATTGCTTGGCACCTGCTTACCCTATACCTTGACCTCTAGGCTTGGATACCTGGAAGTTATCCATAGGGTAATTGCAGTATGTACGTGTAGCAATACCCCCGTAGGGGCTGCTAAGTGATGTGGCCCACCTGTCACCCTGCCCAGCCTAGCATTCACTTCCCAACCCCCTTGAAGACAATGAATAGTCCAGATGTTTGTTTTGTTGTTTTATTGAGGAAATAAGGGAATTTATGGGATGCTCAGTGGAACAAACAATTAGCTGATCGTATAGCAATCAGTTAGGACAGTTATATACACGCAGTTACTCCAGTCTCCTCCAGCACATCTCTTGCTTGCAGACTGTCACTCTATTTCTCTCTCCAGCACATCTCTTACTTAACTGGCACAGCTAGCACATGATGCCTACTGCTTCCAGTCAGCCCTCTCCGGGCCCTGCCAGTCCTTCTGGCTGCAGTTGCCCGACTCCACTGCCTGTGACATTGCAATCCTCACTGGCTCCACACCCTGCTCTGACTATTTCCTCTCAGTCCTCTCTGGCATACCTCTCCAGTCCTCCCAATAGCACATGTCACTCACCCTCCCTCCTGGCTGCAAACCGGTGGTTACCTCCTGAAGACTTGCCCAGCTTTACTAGCTCCTACTGTCCTCTCTGACTGTCAGGGCTGGGCTCAGCCCTTTCTTCCCTGAGCTGGCCCCTCAGCTGTTGGTTAATTGCCAGCTCCTATCTCTCCATAGTGACTTAGCTGTTGATGATATCCTGCTCATCAGTCCTGCCTACTTAAGCCGTCCAGTCCAGAGGTTCTCTGCCTTTGCCTTGGTCAACATCACAGAAACTATCTTCTGCAATCCTGTTCAAGTCTTGCTTTGCTGACATTTCTTCTGGCTCCATATCCTGCTTGCTGTTCCACTACATTGATCCCTGACTTCAGGCTTGGCTGACTATCCTTTCCGGTTACTGAACTTTAGCTTTGTTTTGACTGCATTTGTTCTTTTTACTTTTATTATTAAACAAGTGTTTAACCACTTCTGTCTCGGCCTGATTTCATGGTTTCTGACACTGACTCCTCTCTGTGCCTCCTGTTCAGATCCTTCATGAGTTCTTGAAGGGATCCGTCCTGCACCTGAGTCCCAGGCCCAAGGTCACCCCCCTCACCCCCAGACTGGGGAGCTCCCTCAAAGGCCCCGACAGGTTAGCACTCCATCCTCAGTTCTTCCACCCGACAACTCCTCCCCAACTGGGTTGACCCTGGGTATTTCCATGAGGCCTACCCCCTGCCAATCCTAGTTGGGGATTGGTCAGGGCTACCTGAGACACCCCAAATATCTCCACGTCTTTTCCCCCCCTCTTCTTCTAGAATCCTCTAGAAGTAAGAGGGAGGTAACAATGGACTGATGCTGTCTGTGAGTCACAGCTGCTAGTCCCTCCCAGCCCACACAGATCAAAACAAACAGCCTAGGCCTGCTTAAATTTACCTGCACTACAAAAATCCTAACCTCTACCACCTACATAGGTAGAGGGTGCTACATATGCATGAGTGAGCGACGTCCTGTGTGTTTTGTTTAAGTGGCAACTTGGTCTCTTTTTAACTAGTTTTTAATGGTGTATGGAGGGGTGGGCGATTGTGCCTCCCTATCATTTGCAATATACATTTTTGTACAATAAATGTTTTACCATTTACTACACATGCCATAGTTGGTCTTCCTTTACAACTCTTGCTTGGGTGGGATGACCACCCTGGTCTCTCCCCTATTTTCCTTACCCCCCCCCTTTTCCCTTGTATTTAGACATTGCCAGAAAGTCATGGAGGTACCCCGTTCTGAGGGACGAATCGGTCGAGTAGTATTGGAGACCATTTAAAAGTCTGAGATCCATCTTTTAAATGTTTATATGTCAATAGTTACTATTTACTGCAACCTGAGACAAAATATTAGATGAATTTACCACTAACTAGTCTGATGTTTGCTTTTTAATACTGAATCTTGGTTGTATGCAGAGTATCTATATTTGTGCTCCCAGTAGCAGTGCAGTATCAATTTGCTTAACCTGGTGTGTCAATGGAACTGAGGTTGTTCTCAGAGTCAAGGCAGAAGAACAGAGATCCCAATCTACCAAGCGGCTTCTTCGGGGCTAGCGCTGCACAAGTAATTGGCCTTTGTGACTGATCCGCAATGTACTGTACATTATTCAAGGCTTTCAGCGCCGTAATCTTACATTTTACTTGTTTGGTGTTCAATAATCTCAAATTGTTGCCTCAATTTTACGGTTCTACTTTTTTTAATTAGCTACATTTTTAAAGTTTTCCCATCTTTTCCATTTTGTCTGATGGGTCTTGTTCACACTAGTTCTAATTCTGATGGGACTTGAGTTACATAGAATTGCATGACTACAGAAATAGCATTGTTTTCAATAGTGGCCATTCACAACCATGCAGCACTAGTGTGATGTGAGTTTGGGGAAGGGTCCTTTGCTACATCGGTGCGGTGTAGTGCGATTTGGTGTCTTGAATGAAAACATGTACATGCGTTTGTAATGTGATTTTGTTGTGTTTTTTGCTGAGTAGTAGTAGGTCCACAGCTACAAAAATTACATCCAAAAACGCACAGCACTAAAATGGCATGGCAATTGCATCGCACAGCATCAGCACCGCATAGTTGCACCCCAAATCATATTCAAAACTCATTGCACTAATGTGAACCAGGCCTAAATTTGAATCAGTGAAATCAGTGAATCAGTGAAATATGAAATGATTAACAACATTGTAACAAAGCACAACTCTTAACTACAATGTATCTTCTGGGATCTCTTGTGTCTGATATTAAAACAAATGACTCAGCCTGTGTGACATGGTAGTGAACTTTGTGACATGATGCTGGAAAAGGAATTTACACAAGACTGTGAAACAGCACTGAAAGTTGTGAAACCCTGACTGAAGTCTGATCAAAATTACTTCTCACTATATCCATGACCACATTGCAATTCATTAGTGTCATTCAAAGGGCATATGCTGTAATGCTTTGTTTTTTGTAACAATTACTGTATGTGACTATGATTAGCTTTAGGCTCGGTTCACACATGGGCGGCATGACTTGCAGGTCGCCTCAGCGAGGCGACCTGCAAACGACTGCCGGGGCGACTTGCGAGACGACTTCTGCATAGAAGTCTATGCAAGTCGCCCCCAAAGTAATACAGGAACCTTTTTCTAAGTCGGAGCGACTTGCGTCGCTCCGATTAGAACGGTTCCATAGCACAGAACGGGAGGCGACGGGAGGCGACTTGTCAGGCGACTAGGTCGCCTGACAAGTCGCCCCAGTGTGAACCGAGCCTAAAGTGAACTTAAGTTTTGCCCATGCAGTGCAAAGCAGCAAGTTCAATTTAATCTTAGCTCCCGGAGCGAATTATTCTTAAAGGGTAATTCCACTTTCGTGGGAAAATTAAAAAAATAATATTGTAGCATATACGATTTACACAACTCATATTGTAATGAAATGTTAATAAAATGTACCTTTCCTTTTCAATCTGCAGAGCTGTAATTTTCTGTATAATGCAATGCAATCTGGAAACGTCCCCCAAAAATGTAATTTTGTGTGATTGGCTCACTGATTTTCCCAATTTTTCTGCATTCAGATTTTGGGCCTCCCCCGCAACAAAAATGTATTTTGTGGTGAGATACTCCCAAAGGGAAATCACAAAAGGAATGCATACTGGCACTTTCCTCATACTGCAAGTGTATCAGCTGATTGATAATTATAAAGGCACTTTAATTTTGAATATGGAGACAGACAAACAAAGTTTGGTGATATCCTTGCAAGTGTTACTCTTTAACAATTTGTCTACAAGGGTAGTTTTTAATTTTTTGCACACATATTAAAATTAGCATTTTTTGCTAGAAATTTATTTAAACCCCCAAAAAAGTACATATTTTCTAAAAATGAAAAAATAAAATGGTGGCCTTTACAATTTTTTTCATTACATGATCTTTGCGCAGCCATTAATCAAACACATATTTTTGGGACAAAATACAATAAAATAAATTTTAGTGCGCATAAACACAATATAATACCCCATTTTTTATAAGATATAAAAGATGGGGAGACAGCGAGTAAAAAGATACAAAACATGTTAGGAGTAAAAAAAAATCATAGGTGACGCTTTAAAAGCCTTTACAAGTTAACAGTGTAAAGTTTATCGTGAAAGATGGCTCTAAAATGACTGTTCTCACCCTCATATTTGTGGTGATACCTCACATGTGCAGTGGAAACGCTGTTTACATGCGCATGCTGGACCTTTGCATGTGTTCATTTTTGCACGTGTGTTGGAGGAGGACTTGGGTACTTTTACACAAATGGAGCTTTCTTTTGGTGGTATTTAATCACCACTGGGTTTTTAATATTTTGCTACACAAATTTTAAAAAATTAGAACATTTTGAACCCCCCCCCCCCATTTTTCATAATTATTATTATTATTTTTTTTTAATTCTCTTTATTGAAACTTTTTTATTGTTGAGGTACAAAACGGGGCCATTGGGGCATATCCCGGCCAACCGTTGCACATAACCACGTGCATAACAAGATACAACTAACATTACACCTTAAAACTACACATTTCTAACTAAACACAACATAGTCACCTCTCAGGTTACACATGATAGGATTATGATAGGAAATATTGTTTCTTAGAGGACCATCCAAGTTGTCTGCATTTGACGCTACAGGGACATTTAGGGGTAAATGTGGTTATTTTGGTTTCTAGGCTTACAACTCTGTTTAGCTATCTGGAATACGGACCTCAGCTCTTAGCATATCAGGTAGATACAGACGAAATCTATCTGAGTTACTCCCCTGAGGGCTGATCGTCTGTTGTGGACTCTGAGTCTGCTCACAAATGCCAGACTTTTTCATATTATTTGGGGCATCCTCGAGACAGAGATACGTTGCTTCATAGAGAGGTATCATTGTGTTAACTAATTGCTTCCCTGAGGACAGGGTGGGGGAAGTGGTTGACTTCCACTTTAGTACTATGGCTTTTCTCGCATAAAGAAGAAGGATACCTATTTGGGTGCGTATTGCTTTGGCAAACGCCAGTTGTTCCACTAGGCCAAGGAGGCAGACACTAATTGTCAGGAGAATAGGAATGGTGGTTAAACTATGAATAAATTGAGTTACCTCCCACCAATAGTCCTGAATCTGTTGGCAATCCCAGAATATATGGGATTGCCTGCAGGAGTACCAGAGCATCTCCAGCAGCTGGCCGACAAGGCTGGGTATATGCGGTAGAGGCGTTGGGGCGTGTAGTAGATCCTGTGTAGGATTTCGATTGGATAAGTTTGTCCCTAGTAACAACCAGTGGCTGAAGTGGATAATCCCACATGTCTTCCCAGTCTTCACCGTCCAGTCCCTGCACCTCTGCCTGCCACAGACCACACAGACCCTCCAGTCCAACCTGGATGGATGGTGGAAGTGCTCGATAAATTTTGGATAATGGATTTGAGCGATTAGCATTATCTAGAAGGGTCTCCATGTCATCATGTTCCAGCCAAAGCTAAACCGTTTTGAATTGTGAATCAAAGGCATGGCGGAGCTGCAGGAACCTGAAAAAGAAAGAGTTTGGAAGTTGGAATTTCTTTTTCAGCCTATCAAATGTAAATATCCCTGACTCATCACAGATATACCCCAAATACTTGATGTCCTTACTGGCCCACAAACCCGAGTCTTACAGAGAGTGGAATTCCCACCATTAGGGGACCATTTGGTCTTTACCAAATTAGGTTTAATCACTACTGTGTGCCTTGCCCTAATAATCGCTTTCATAGCCAGTGTTAAAGGTACTGAATAACCCCCCCGACCCCCTATAGAGGGCGTTGCGAAGGGCCTCAAAGGTTCCCAAATGTGCTGCCTCTAGGAGGACTGACGCATTGGTGTCATCCGAGACCAGCCAAATGTGTGCATGAGTGAGCATCACCGCTAAATAGTAGATGTGAAAGTCTGGGTAGGCAAGTCCCCCCTGTGTCCAGGGCCTACGCAAGATTTTTCTACTGAATCTAGCCGGTGTGATTGCCACAAGAAGGAGGCCACTGTGGAATCCAACTGCCAGAAAAGAGTCATGGGTATCCAGACCGGGGAGTGTCGTACCATATACAGCAAGACCGGTAGTAGTTTAATTTTTATTAAGTTAATTTTCCCTATAAGAGATAATGGGAGGTTCGTCCAAGCCTTCAGTTTCAGTTTACACCACTGCAGCATTGGGGATAAGTTAAGTTTGCTAAAGTCCTGGGTATTGGCAGAGATATTTATCCCTTGGTATGGTGCTTGCCCATTGTAGAGGTGAAGCAGGATCACTCGGCCTCTTTGCTCCGGGATCTATGGGTCCAGTTGGTTCAGAGGCCAGAGACAGTCGCAAAGTGGTCCAGAAGCTGAAGCGCCCCGGAGAGCGAGGGACCAGGGTCCTGGAGGAAGAGGATTAGATCATCCGCATACAATGCTAGTTTCTCGACTACCGAGCCGACCCGGATTACAGACACCTCACTCGATCTCCATAAGGCCTCAGCCAAAGTCTCCATCACCAGGACAAACAGCGCAGGGGAAAGAAGACATCCCTGTCTTGTCCCCCTCCTAATCAGAAAAGAGGGCGAAAGCCTACAATTTTGTTTAATATGGGCCGTGGGAGTCCTGTATAATAAGCCGATCCATTTCCGGAAAATTGGGCCAAAGCCTTCCGAACCTGCATCATGTAGGACCTTTTCCATGTCAAGGGATACCAAGACCCGGGAGGCATTCTCCTCAGGTGGTGGCTGGAGATGGGTAAAGAGTCGTCTAAGGTTTATGTCCATGGACTTGCCAGGCATGAAGCCGGTCTGATCTATATTGACAAGGGATGGTAGACCCTTCATGATTCTATTGGCTAGCACTTTGGTAAGTATCTTAAGGTCGTAATTCAGCAATGAAATGGGTCTATAGGATGAGCAGCAAATGAGGTTCTTCCCTGGTTTGGGCAGCAGCACTATGTGTGCCTGATACATATTATCTGGACACCTCCCGGATTCCAAGCAATCTGCGAGTTAGTTTGGGGACCAGTAAAGCAGCATGTGTTTTGTACCATGCCACAGGTAAACCATCAGGGCCCAGGGATTTGTTGTTAGGCAAGGAGTAGATTGCATCTTCTATCTCTTGTCGTGTTAAGGGCTTATCTAGTGCATCCCTGTCCTCCTCAGAAAGAAGAGGTAAGGTGATCCCCCCTAATTCCTCCAACATGGCATCAACTGAGTTAGAGAATGGATCATCATCAGTGGTGGCCCGTCTATAGGGGGCGCCCGGGTGCCGCCCCCTCCCGCACCTGTAGTAACCAAAAAAAAGAAAATTATTTATTTTTTTAAAACGGCCCCTTTAAGAAAAAAAATTCGAAAAAAAAATGTCCTTTAACTAAGTGCACTGTGTTTGGGTGCCAGACACAGTGCACTATGGGAAGCACCACGTCAATGCAATCACAAGATTGCAGACGCGGCGCTTCATTGGCGGGGTCTGGAGCTGCTTTGTGGCGCAATCCATCGCACCGAGCAGCATCTGCCCAGCGCCTGGCTAGGTGCTTTGTTCTCAGTGTAAGAACAAAGTCACTTCTGGCGGGGCTACAAAAAGATGGCCGCCATGAGGACTAATCCCCTTGTGTTCAGTGGAGAGGGGAGGCCCCTCCCCTCTCCACTAAACACACGGAGAAAGCCAGGAACTAGCTACAGACGTCGCCTGAAGGGGGGCTGTGCTGCCGGGGACGCAGATGTAAGGAGGGGCTCCGCTGGGGACACAGATGTAAGGAGGGGCTCCGCTGGGGACACAGATGTAAGGAGGGGATCCGCTGGGGACACAGATGTAAGGAGGGACTCCGCTGGGGACACAGATGTAAGGAGGGACTCCACTGGGGACACAGATGTAAGAAGGGGCTCCGCTGGGGACACAGATGTAAGGAGGAGCTCTGCTGGGGACACAGATGTAAGGAGGGGCTCCATTGGGCACAGAGATTTAAGGAGGGGCTCCACTGGGGACACAGATGTAAGGAGGGGCTCCGCTGATGGGGACACAGATGTAAGGAGGGACTCCGCTGATGTGGACACAGATGTAAGGAGGGACTCCGCTGGGGGCACCTTATGTAAGGACGGACTCTGCAGGGGACACCTGATGTAAGGACGGACTCTTCTGGGGGCACCTGATGTAAGGACGGACTCTGCTGGGAACACCTGATGGCATCTGGTGGCAGGCGACATGGCAAGTGACACGCTCAGGGCTCCCACTGATTCTGCATTATGGTGAGTTGAATGATTTCATTATATATGACAATGTAATAATAGAAATAATGTGCTTCAATCATCCTGACACCATATCAACCATGGTGGCGGGATGATTGAAGTGCTAACACCAGGTGTTTGGAGTAACTTTATCTGCTGATTGTTAAACTTTCTAGAATACACATATTTCTATTGTTGTGTAGGATCTGGGCCTGCTGTCCCTCCCTCTCTCCTTTCATCCCTCATTCATCTCAGACGCTAACCACACCACCTTAGAGCCACGCCCACTATTTTGCTAAAACCACACCAATTTTCACCAAGTGGGAGGGGTCAAAAAGGAAGGGCGGGGTCTGGCGCCCCACCATCCTAAAACTTCACCAGCCACCACTGATCATTGTACAGTTTGCTATAAAAGAGATGAAATTCCCTTAGTATACGTTCGGGGTCTGTAACCTGGCAACCAGTGGAAGTCTGAATTCTAGGGATTACTGTTTGGAGCGTGGGTTCTGCCAACAGGTTGGCCAGTAGTTTGCCATTCTTGTCCCCTGGTTCGAAAAGCTTGGCATCAAACTTCCGTGCATCAGATTGCACCAGCAAGGTGTAGTGGAGCTTCAAATCTCTTCTCGCTTGGGCTAGAGTAGAGTAATTTTCGGGTGTTGGGTGCCCCGTGCAAAGTTCCAGTGCCGTCCCTTCACACTGTTCCAATTGAGTGGTCTGTGACGCAAATCTGGATTTCACTGCCTTGATAGGGGAGGAGACATATTCCCCTCGGGCATGAGCCTTACCGCCTCCCAGATCACATCAAGAGAAGATGACCCCTCATTAAGCCTCCAGTATTCTGTGAATTTGGGCCCTACTAACTCCTGGATTTGAGGATTGTCTATCCAATGGGATGCTAGCCCCCAGCATCCTGGCTCACGATAGGTACCAAGAGTCAAACCCAGCTCCAGTGGTGAGTGGTCTGAAAAATCTGCCGGGAGAAAGGAGACCGCCCCAACTTGAGACAGAGCAGAAGCAGACCCAAATAATAAGTCTATGCAAGACCCCGATCCATGCGATGCTGAGATATGTGAATAAGTCCTATCCTCTGGATGCTTCCACCGCCAAATCTCCTGAAGACCAAAAGTGTCTGTCCAAAGGGCCAAATAAGGGGGGGCAGATCTAAGGGGGTTTATAGTGTCCTTGGTATGATCTAGGAAGGCTTTAAAGTCTCCTCCAACTATAATAATGTGGACCTGGAGGGGGGCTATTTTTGTAAGGTGTACAGGATGGAGGAGTCAAATGGAGGAGGGATATACACATTGACTATCGCCCAGCGTTGGGCATACATTTCAAGAATTAAGATGAGGTATCTTCCCCCCGGATCAATGAAAATCTATTCTACTGAGCAAGGGAGTGACTTGCTCAGCAGAATAGTCACGCCCCTCGCATAATAGGAGTATGTGGCATGAAACCCTTGTTTTACCCATGCCCAGCGCTAGGATTTTGCTGCCCATTAGATGAGTTTCTTGAAGAAACAAATAGTAAGGTTTATGAGACTGCAGAAATTTAAACAACAACAATCTTTTCACCCTGTCATTTAATCCTCTAATATTCCAAGATATCAACTTTAAATCTATACCCATTTAGAATAGAGAAGCTTAATGACAGTAGGAACATAGAAGACCCATACCCATTAGTGTCCTGTCCATAGGCCAGTTGCAGAGGCAGTCCAGATGATGTGGAAAGAACAAAATGAAGACAACATAGTCCAGCAAGAGAGACGGTGTGGAACCTGCGCAAGTGTGGTAACCAACTCAAAGTATATGTAACGCCCTAGCACCTGGCATAACCCCAACTGTCGCCAAGGCAGTTTCTTACCCTAAACGTGATAGTAGAGGTCGCCTACTGGAGGCTCAAAATTCCTGGGATAACCCCAGCTTGTGTTCAACCTATAGCAGTAGTCGAGGGTGAGGGGACATGTATCCCATCACAGCAAGGGGGACCGGGCAATCCGGAGCAGTTGTATAGTTCCTCCAGATAATGGAATTTCTCCAGGTAGATGGAGAGCACCAGGTCCTCCACTCCTTAGAAAACAAACAAACCGTGGGGGGTCAAGTGTGGATCACATGTAGAGGTACATTTGAGGTAACTCCGGTGTTTACAGAGAAGTTAGTAGGATAGAGCAAACGAGGATGTGGAAGATCCATGCATCAGATGGATTAGTGAGAAGAATCTTTCATTGCAAGGTGGCCAGCCAGTCGTCAGCATCCACTGGGTTGTCAAAAAAGCGGATCGCTCCATCATGCTGGACTCGTGAGCGGCTGGAGTAAAGCATGCTATATTTAATGTTCTTATCTCTGAGTCGTCTGCGGACATCATTAATCATTGAAGGTTTTTGTCTGCAAATCAGCCGAAAAGTCAGGGAAAAGAAGAACAGAGATGTTGAAATATACAGCTTCCTGGTGGGCTCACTCAATTTGGTTCAGGAACCAAACACAGCCAAACTCATTCCTAATCACAAACCCACCGACATCCTCCACATGGTTAACCAGAACATGCAGCAGCAAACATACAGCAGCAGAGCTGAAAAAGGACAATATGGCAAGCCCACACTAGCAATGCTTGTTTGAATATGAACTAATGTGGACTTGAAATGTTACAGTTTTTTCAGATTTATTGATGGGGACAAGGATGTAAGGGGGGGGGGGCACTGATTGGGATCCTGATATCAGGGAGGGAGATATGAGGGGGTTTATTATTTTTACTCATTTGCACATATATATGGTTAGTGATGATATGAACTTAGTGTATGATTTTTGTATATATTATTTTTCAAAGATATATCCTAATCAAATGTTTTTTAATTTTTTTTTCCAAACACTGGACGACTTATAGTTTCTTCTTGTACTTGTCCCCTTTTCTTCTCCCCTGTTATCTCTGGGCTTAGCCATTGTGTATTTTTATAATTCAATTTATTGTAGGTTTTGCCTATAATATATGCACTTTCTATTCTTAGATAATTTTCCTTTTGGCTATTTACACCTGTTCAAGAGATAGGAGGTCCTGAGGAATCGGGAACCCCACGAAACGCGTCAACCTTATCTCTCAAGTTTTGATCAATAACTATCCATGCTGGCAGTGGATAAGGACTGTTGGTACTAATATGCAAAAAGCTGATTGTGATTTTATATATATTTTATTGAGTAGAAATAAAATTTGTACTTTTATAACATGTGTGTGTTCACTGGAGGGGTATTTAAAGTCCTATTGTTTAACTTTTGAGATCGATATGAGGGGGACTCTGATTAGGTTCACATTTATTTGGAATTTCTTTGATTTGTTTTACTGAAGTTTTTTTTTTCTGTTGTTCGAAATCAAATCATGCTAATTAAAACAAAAAACTAAAAAAAAACTCAAAGTAAAATGTAATCATTTAAACAACAAGTTCACCTTTTGTAACATGTTACATGTTATACCCATAATCCGGGTGTAACATGTACTGTTGCGGCACCAACAACCCCCCTAAACCCCTATTATGTCTGATCGCGGGTGCAATGCTTTGCAGGCGCCTAGTAAATAAATAAATAAATGCATTTTTTTTTACTTGCAAAAGTGAACTTTTCCTTTAAATTTGATTAGTTCATTTAAGAAATTGTTTTTTTTTTGGCCTGGGAATATTTTTAAAATATTATAATACTGAAAAGTATGGAGAGTGACTCCGATCTACACAGACTTTCAAAATGCCTAGGTGTGACTGGCTCCAATTCCTCCCTTTCCTTGTTTGACAATGCAGTGCAGCAGCTTCTGGCCATGGGTTGACGACACCTGCTATTCCACTTCTCTCAATCTGAAAACCTCAAACCTATGAAAGCAGCACAACACAGAGTAAATTACTGAATGTATACAATAGGTTATCTTCTTAAAGCCTTTCTATTTTTAATGGCATATAGGAAACACCTGCTGTTATAGAATCATGTGGCAAGGGGGCACCCCTAGGGCTACACCAATCAGGGGACAGAAATGGTCACACCCCACTGAGTCCCCGTCACTTAGCTTTGTGTAGAAGGATTACCATGGTGCTTATTTCAGAAACTCAGGAGAAGATTATTAGAAGACCACTGAAAGATATGGAGCTGCATGAACACTGAGTTTTGAAAGTAGCTTTACAATCAATGATCACTGCACAATTTTTGCACTCAATGAGATCTGGGCTTCTCTTGATGATTGGGTGTGGATGAAGGAATAGGATATAAGATGTAAAAAAATATTATAATAATAATCTTATAACAGTATAATGACAGCAGCTAGCAGGCCTGGACTGGGACAAAAAAAACAACAAAATTACAGTGCCGTCCCCTTTATATTACAGTGTCCCTGCAATCATGCCCCCCCCCCCCTTTTACTCTTCTTCCTCACATCAGAGTCCACACAGACCCCCTTACATCAGAGTCGCACAGACCCACCTTACATCAGAGTCCGCACATACCCCCCCCCTTACATCAGAGTCCACACAGACCCCCTTACATCAGAGTCCGCACAGACCCCCCTTACATCAGAGTCGCACAGACCTCCCTTACATCAGAGTCTGCACAGACCTCCCTTACATCAGAGTCCGCACATACCCCCCCCTTACATCAGAGTCCACACAGACCCCCTTACATCAGAGTCCGCACAGACCCCCCTTACATCAGAGTCGCACAGACCTCCCTTACATCAGAGTCTGCACAGACCTCCCTTACATCAGAGTCCGCACATACCCCCCCCTTACATCAGAGTCCACACAGACCCCCTTACATCAGAGTCCGCACAGACCCCCCTTACATCAGAGTCGCACAGACCTCCCTTACATCAGAGTCGCACAGACTCCCCTTACATCAGAGTCCGCACAGACCTCCCTTACATCAGAGTCCGCACAGACTGCCCTTACATCATAGTCCGCACAGACTCCCCTTACATCAGAGTCCGCAAAGACTCCCCCTTGCATCAGAGTCCACACAGAACCCCTTACATCAGAGTCTGCACATACCCCCCCTTACATCAGAGTCCACACAGACCCCCCTTACATCAGAGTCCTCACAGACCGCCCTTACATCATAGTCCGCACAGACCCCCCCCTTACATCAGAGTCCGCACAGACCCCCCCTTACATCAGAGTCCGCACAGACCGCCCTTACATCATAGTCCGCACAGACTCCCCTTACATCAGAGTCCACACAGACCCCCCTTACATGAGAGTCCCCACAGACCTCCCTTACATCAGAGTCCGCACAGACCTCCCTTACATGAGAGTCCCCACAGACCTCCCTTACATGAGAGTCCGCACAGACCTCCCTTACATCAGAGTCCGCACAGACCTCCCTTACATCAGAGTCCGCACAGACTGCCCTTACATCATAGTCCGCACAGACTCCCCTTACATCAGAGTCTGCACAGAGCCCCCTTACATCAGAGTCCGCACTGAGCCCCCTTACATCATAGTCCGCACAGACCTCCCTTACATCAGAGTCCACGCAGACCGCCCTTACATCATAGTCCGCACAGACTCCCCTTACATGAGAGTCCGCACAGACCTCCCTTACATCAAAGTCCGCACAGACCTCCCTTACATCAGAGTCCGCACAGACCCCCCTTACATCAGAGTCCACACAGACCCCCTTACATCAGAGTCGCACAGACCCCCCTTACATCAGAGTCACACAGACCCCCCCTTACATCAGAGTCCGCACATACCCCCCCTTACATCAGAGTCCGCACAGACCCCCTTACCACAGAGTCCACACAGACCTCCCTTAGATCAGAGTCCGCACAGTCTGCCCTTACATCATAGTCCGCACAGACTCCCCTTACATCAGAGTCCGCACAGACCCCCCTTACATCAGAGTCCACACAGACCCCCTTACATCAGAGTCGCACAGACCCCCCTTACATCAGAGTCACACAGACCCCCCCTTACATCAGAGTCCGCACATACCCCCCCTTACATCAGAGTCCGCACAGACCCCCTTACCACAGAGTCCACACAGACCTCCCTTAGATCAGAGTCCGCACAGTCTGCCCTTACATCATAGTCCGCACAGACTCCCCTTACATCAGAGTCCGCACAGACCCCCCTTACATGAGAGTCCACACAGACCCCCTTACATCAGAGTCCGCACAGACCCCCCTTACATCAGAGTCCGCACATACCCCCCCTTACATCAGAGTCCACACAGACCCGCCTTACATCAGAGTCCACACAGCTCTGTGGACTCTAATGTAAAGGGAGCCCTTATTTAAGGGGGGATTTAATGTAAAGTGGTGTTCTGAGAACCCTGATTTAGGGGGGGAATGCTGTGGACTCTGGTGTAAAGGGGAACTCTCATGTAAGGGGGTTTCTGCTCACCAAAGTCCCCCTCTTGCATCAGAGTCCACAGAGCACCCCTTAAATTTGTTTTATATATACACTGGGAGGCAGGATAGAGGGTGAGCTTACTCACCCCAGGGTGGAGGCTCAGGCGCAGGCTGCCTGCAGCTTTTATTCTTGTGTTAAATCTTCCTTCACATCTCTCCGGGGATGTGTGGGTGGGGCAGACACAGGAGTGTGGGCGGGGCAGACACAGGGGCGTGGGCGGGGCAGACACAGGGGGTGTGGGTGGGGCAGATACAGGGGTGTGGGCGGGGCAGACACAGGGAGTGTGGGCACGGCAGACAGGAGTAGAGAGGCTGGAGGAGGAGGGGCAGTGTCCGAGCAGAGAGCTATGTGTGAGAGACACACCAGCCAATCAGCTGGTAAAGTCATTTGTAGTTGCGCCGGAGCCCAGAGATGACACAGGCTTGACTGCATAGCGGCAGTTGGGCGGCGGCTGCGGCCTGTGTTGACCCTCTCCAGGCCACGGTCCCCGCTTACCTATCGCTGTGCGGCCTGATCATCAACAGGCCACGGAATGGCTGGCCCTGGCCCACCGGGGAAATGCCCGGTCTGCCCTATGGCCAGTCCGGGCCTGGCTGCTAGCACTAATCAAGTCCCATACTGACGTGTGAGAATCACAGATAAATAAATAAATCATGTGCTGCGCTATCCCCTTAATGATCTGCTGAACCTGCAGCAAAAACCTAAAAAACAAAATGGTTATCTAAAGTGATGTGCCTATAAAATCAAATCCAAGAATATAATAATAATATATAAGAGACTAAAGTCGTCATTCAGCTTTCAACATCATATAACGTGAATATACACACATTTCATAAAATACAAACATTAATACAAAAGTGATCCATAATGTGCTCAAGTGCATATAAGTCGGTGATACTCTGACCACCCAGGATCAGTTGATCAGTTTTCAGTGTCCTTAATACAGCAATATATTAGTCACTTATATATTATTAATATATTCTTGGATTTGATTTTCTAGGCACATCACTTTAGATAACAATTTTGTTTTTTAGGTTTTTGCTGCAGGCTCAGCAGATCATTAAGGGGATAGTGCAGCACAGGATATAAGATGTAACAAGCATTTCAAAGTGTCAAAAATATTTGGTAATAGTACTGTACAGTAATTTTACAGAACAAGGAGCATTAGTCAGATTAAATTGTATCCATTTTGAAAGGATTATTCAGGGATCTCAAACTGCCGGCCCTCCAGCTGTTGCAGAACTCCAAGTCCCATCATGCCTCTGCCTGTGGGAGTCATGCTTGTAACTGTGAACCTTGCAATGCCTCATGGGACTTGTAGTTTTGCAACAGCTGGAGGGCCGCCAGTTTGAGACCCCTCCGTTCTTGGGAGATTCATCTTCTCTATTCATCCTAGTGATCATTGTTGTTGGGAGAGGAAGCAACAAAGGCTACATTTTGGTGAAGGGAATGATTCCAGTGGGGACACTTGTTATGATGACAAGTGTCTCCTCACTTTGCAGAATTTTCCTCACTTCCTATTGTGTCTCAAAAACAGGAAGTGAGGGTATTCTCCCTAATGTCACACAAATAACCAAACAGGAACCCAATCATCCCCTATTCTATTTTAAAATTGCTTTAGTTGACAGCAATAGTTTCAAATACACAAATGACTTTTTGTTGCCAGGCCTCAGGGCCCGGCCAGTGCACATTGCACGGCTACTTATTTTTTTTTTTTTCTCCTCACGTTTTGTCACCCTTCACTTATGTGTGTGATTTTTTTTTTCTCACTAGCATGTAGGGTGTGAGTCCTCAGGCTTGCACTGATGTCTAGTGGGAGGATGCGTGGCTCTCAGGTTCCTTCCTTCCCCAACTCTGGGGGGTCTTCCTTTGGGAGAGTCCCTTGACCTAATACTCGGTGGTCAACTTCGGCTGGCCACGAGGAGAAGGCCAGGCCTTGTGGCTAGGCGGACCATGTCCTGGTCAGGAGCCTTGCACCCCAGGGGATCACAGAGAGGTCCTACCCCTTCAGGGGGTGGACAAAGAACACCCTTAAGTGTACTTTGTTTTGTGTGTTCACATGCACGTTTCTTGTTCACTTAACGGTTTTTACATTTTTTGTTTTCAGCACCACCGCAGATTCAATACTAAATAAAAAGACTTTCTGTCCAGTAATTGCATGGAAAAAAAAAAACATCAAATGTATTCTGGTTGCATCTATTTCTCATGAGTGCCAGCTCACTTAAAGCAATAGGCTGCACCACAATGTGAGTTTGTTTTGTATGCAGATATGCATTTTGTATGTAGCTATGCAATCTTCAGCTACACGTGTGAGGATAGGTTAGTTACATGATGATGAGTCGCAAATTGTTAATGATGTACCAGGCTGTACTGTTCATTGGCTGAGAAGGAAATTATATTGTTTTTGTCTCACGATTCACCTGACTTGCTGCAGACAAAATGCTCTCAAGGGACACCATGCATGACATATGTTGTGAGCTTTGTGAAAAAAAATCTCATTTAATGTAACCTTCCTCAGTACGCCTCGTAAAAGCAATAGCAAACTGATGTCTCATCTCTCAACAAAGCAATAATTATGTTTCTGATCATGTTTCTTTGTTACATGTACGTGCAAAATTGGAAGTCTGCAACATCTTTCCTTTCTTTATGTGCATGGGTAATCTTACAATTACATTTACAAACCATGACCAAACATTTTTTTAACTTGTTTTAATCATAGAAATTGCACATTAAAAAAAAAAACGCATATTTACCCGTTTGAAATCTCTATCTTTAGCTTAGACTGGAATTACCTTTCTGTATTTTTCATGCAGTGCAGTACATTTTACAATCATTACCATTCATCCTTATGGAAGTGCTTTGTTGGAAATCACATAACGATAAGGCAAGCAGGATTTTTAACACACCACTCTAAAATTCATATAAATGAGCATAGCCTTACATTATGGTGTTAAACATCGATCTAAATGACTCAGAGGAGGAACATTACGCCTCCCTCTCTTTTTCTACTAAGTCCTTCCTCTGAGTTTTATTTGTTAGTCTAAAAAGGCTGCAAACTAGCATGCAGGCAGTTATTGGGCTTTGGTATTGGAAAGCTTAGTATCTGCTGCAAACTCAATGTCATGAAAGCACCCTGAATTAAACCTTTTTTTAAATAAAGATTTTATACAATTATTCATTGTTATATTAATCTTAACACAGATGATATTAAAGTGATTGTACACCCTGTACAACCACTTTTACCTACAGGTAAGCCTATATTAAGGGTTACCTGTAGGTGCTTGAAACATCTCCTAAACCTCCACGGTTTAGGAGATATTTACAAAAAAGCCGTGCGCCGATGACTATGACTCATGCACACTTTGGAAAGGGCAGATTGTGCCGTTTCTAATAGGGGTCAGGCCGTGACTGGCAGCTCCCGCGCGCACGCGTCCATTATTAGTAGCCCATTATGCTTTACCTTTGCAGGGAAATAAAGAGGAAGTAAAACCCACCAGGGTTTACTTCCTCTTTAACAAATACAATGAAGCGGAGTTAAAGCGGAGTTTCACCCAAAAATGGAACATCCACTTTAAGAACTCCTCGCCCCCTTACATGCCACATTTGGCATGTAATTACTTTTGTGGGGGGGGGAGCCGTTACCTAGTTTTGACAGGTACCCAGCTCCCACTTTCGCTCTCGCCGCCTAGGCGACCCCTCCTCTCCCCCTCCCCCCCTGCAATCTTCTGGGACACGTCACAGGTTCCAGAAGATTTCTCGGCCACTGAGAAGGTGCAGCGTAACTCAAGCATGCGCAGTGGGCACCTGGCTGTGAAGCTGCAAGCTGTCTCAGACAGGTCCCCACACTTGCAATGCTGGCGCCGCAGAGAGGAGAGGGAGAGGAGCGAGGCTTTGGGCGGCCGCATTGCTGGATAGTGGGACAGGTGAGTGTCTGCTTATTAAAAGTCAGCAGCTACACTTTTTGTAGCTGCTGACTTTTAATAAATGGAAAAAACGAGTGGAATACCACTTTAAGTATGTATTAAAAATCATTGAATGTAACCTTATTTAGAATTTTTATTCATTTTTTTTAAAATATACCGTTGAATACGACTACACATTTGATAATCAAAAAAGCTAAATACAGAAAATTGGTGTACACATTGTGCCATGCACCACTACATGCACAACTGAATTCAAAAGCTGCCGATCGTCACCCCCCACCTTCCCCCAGGTGGGGGTACAGAGGAGATGTGCTGGGGGTTTGAGGTGCACAGACAGCGGAGACCAGCCAGGTGCAGGGGAACCTCTGGAGGGGGGGCAGCTGTTTGAGGACCCTAATTTAAGGGGGGCCCTCTGGGGACACTGATGTAAGAGGGGGGCTCTCTGGGGACACTGATGTAAGGGGCGGCTCTCTGGGGACATTGATGTAAGGAGGGGGGCTCTCTGGGGACACTGATGTAAGGAGGGGGGCTCTCTGGTGACACTGATGTAAGGGGGGCTCTCTGGGGACACTGATGTAAGGGGGGCTCTCTGGGGACACTGATGTAAGGGGGGGCTCTCTGTAGACACTAATGTAAAGAGGGACTCTGTGACGGGAGGGCCCGTGGAACTCAGAATCCCTTGGAAAGTAGGGGATGCCCTTGTTTCAGCTCCCCATACACCTCTTATGTCTAACTCACCCTGTGCTATCCTGGCACAGGGTGAGTGAGAAAATATATCTTGGACTACTTAAAATGGGACAGTAATATTTGTCCACAATATCTCCCAGGATGTATGTAGAGACTATTATTGGTTTGTTTGATTCTGAACTCAACCTGTTATTTGAGTGAGCTGATCACATTAGCCTCCAGGACTGGCTAGGAGATGAACAGTCTAATCCTACTATAGTTGTTGATGACTAGGCTGAAGAGGGGGGAGATTGTTGTTTGTATTGTTAATTGTAATTAGCTCCTGCTATTGTGTTTATACTACTGTGTGAAGCTTGGTGCCCACAAGTCTGTGTCCTACAGGTCATGTCTCTGAGTCATCTGGTCTGGGTAAATGATTTAGTAAACTAGCTCATGTTAATTAGGTTATAGTTGTATTGTTAGAGGAGGCATATAATGTCTTATAATTTTGATTCTAAATAAAAAATAGTCCATGTTAGCATCTAAGCAAGTCTCACCTTGTTTTGTGCTTGGGAGTAGTTGGAATATCTGATATCTGAGTCCAGACTGGGAGGAAGTGGTATACTGGCGGAAGCACTCAAGCGGAGTGTGGGATGTTCCGTGACAGGCTCTCTGGGGACACTAATGTAAGGGAGGGCTCTCTGGGGACACTGATGTAAGGGAGGGCTCTCTGGGGACGCTAATGTAAGGGGGGCTCTCTGGGGAAACTGATGTAAGGGGGGGCTCTCTGAGGATACTATTGTAAGGGGGGGCTCTCTGGGGACACTGATGTAAGAGGGGGCTCTCTGGGGACACTGATGTAGGGGGGCTCTCTGGGGACACTAATGTAGGGGGGCTCTCTGGGGACACTGATGTAAGGGGGGGCTCTCTCAGGATACTAATGTAAGGGGGGCTCTCTGGGGACACTGATGTAAGAGGGGGCTCTCTGGGGACACTGATGTAAGGGGGGGCTCTCTGGGGACACTAATGTAAGGGGGGCTCCCTGGGGACACTAATGTAAGGGGGGGCTCTCTGGGGACCCTGATGTAAGTAAGGAGGCTCTCTGGGGACCCTGATGTAAGGGGAGACTCCCTGGGAACCCTGATGTATTGAGAGGGGCTCTGGGGACCCTGATATAAGTGGGGGATCCACACTCAGATATGTAACCATAATATATATATATCTATATATATATAGATATATCTATATCTATATAGATATAGATATATCTATATCTATATAGATATATCTATAGATATATATATCTATAGATATATCTATAGATAGATATAGATATATATATATATATATATATCTATAGATATATAGATATATAGATATATAGATATATATATATATATATATCTATATATATACACACACACAGACGTGTATATTATATACATGTGTATGCCCGCCCAAGTGTATGACTTTCTTTACTTCGCTGCTAAGGGCTCTAGCCCGAGATCTTTTGTAGACCCAGCAACGCCCCTGGTAGGGGCCCTTCATGGTTTCATGCACCGGGGCCTTGAAGATTCTAGTTACACCTCTGAAGGGAGGGTTACAACCCTTGTCAGATTTTTCTTCGCCATATGGGTCCCATTTTGGAGATTTCCTTGCACTTCCTGTCCCATGGTCAAACAAGAAGTAATAAAAAATCCTTGCAAATTAAGGGTCACCATAACTAGTGTCCACATTGGATGATTTCCCTTCTATTACTTTTATTGGGGACAACCCAAAATTTGGGATTTTCTTTTAATTTCAATGATAATGGTAAACAGGACAAATAGAAAGGGTGAATCTTCCTAGCAGGGGCACAGACAGCATTAAGAACTGACAAGTGTTCTAATCCCTCTTCACTCAATCCAAAACTAAAAAAAAAAGTTTTGCCTTTAGTTATACTTTAACTGTGTAACCTATGTTAGGTGTTTTTCATTACTCCTTCAGGCACATTGCCCCTCCTCAGCGATAATCACATCTACCAAGTGCCTAGATGATCACACATAGCTTTACAGAGCAATGGCGTACAAATTGCTATAGTTGCCCACCCAGCTGCTATGGGCCTATGGGAAGGAGAAGTCATCATTAGGGAAGCTCTTAAGAAAAACTAAAGCCAGCCATACATGGCTCGGTCCTGAAGAGAGAAAATCATTTGATTTCCCCATCCACACTAAACAGCATGGGTGGAGGAATCTCCGCCTATGGGTATTGGATTCATCAGCCTTGCACCTACGGCTGTCTTAATATAGTGGTGCTGCCATACAGTGACTAAATCTGATAGGATACAGTCACTGCTTGGCCAATAATTTTCACTTGGGTCAGCTGATATTTAAATGGTCACAGCCACAGCTTGAATTTCTGTTGATTCAGTTGTAATCGGTTGAAAGTTTAGGCATCTATTTGCCACTGTAAACTGTGAATTTTCCATTATAAAATGTCTGAAGTCGGCATCAAGATTGTTCTTAGTCACAGATCCCCCTTTGTGCAGTAATTTTACCATAAAATAAATTATCATTAAGGTTAATAGTATTACATAATTAGGCTGAAAAAAGACACAGGTACATCTTGTTCAATCAGTAGAATAGATAAATAAATAGAAAACCTCCATATACGGAAACCATATACCCATAGCTGAACCAGAGGAAGACAAAACAAATTGCCCCAGCAGGAAAAAAAAAAATTCCTGATCCCCAGAAGACAACTATAACTTTTATTCAAAGCACTGGTGCCTAGTAGTGTACTAACTATGCCGATAGCTCTCCAGCTGCCTGTCCTTGAGTTAAAGTGGTTGTAAAGGCAGAAGTTTTTTTTATCCTAATGAATTCTATGCATTAAGATAAAACACCTTCTTTGTGTAGCAGCCCCCCTCAGCCCCCCAATACTCTGCACACTGTGTGTAGTGCACCCCTGAACCCTGCACTCTGTATGTAGCACACCCTGGAACTCCAAACTCTGTGTGTAACATCCCTCTCCCCCCGAGGTTTTGGGGGGTGAGTGGTTGAGTTCCTGCACCTATTTTCTGAGAAAAAAAGCCCTGAGTTTATTACATACTATCAGTAAGTTGTTCCAACAAAGTTGGGATAAAAACATTGCATTGAGCTGAACCATGGTAGACATAAAATAGAGTAAATTTACAACATAGCATGATAGCACCAAATAGCAGAATTTGCATGTGGCGGATGGTAAAACAATCCAAATATTGCACAGCATCCTATAACTTTACGTGTTTCATGGATTAGTCTCCACTTCCTCAGGAGTAGATGCAGAAGAATGGTGTCTAAAGATAACAAAAAGAACCAAGGTAAAATATATATAGTATCAAGGGTATAACCCAAATACGAGGTGATACAGGGACGTAGTCCAATACCTAAAAATCAGCTCAATTGTTGGGGAAGGGGGGGAAAGGGACAGTCTGGTAGCTTAGCGGGCTGGAGGCACTAAGAATAATGTCCAGCCCGGGGTCTGAGGTGGCGGAATCCGACCGGACCCCAAGGAACGAGATGGGAAGGAAGGCGCAAAAAGCATCCATATCCGGGTGAATCCATAAACATAATGCATAAGTAGTGGCATGAGTGCCTGTAGTGATCTGTAAACAATAAATAGGTGAATTAGAGTTATGGGTTCAACTGTCCACATGAGGTAACATAGTAAGTGAAAAGAAGGACCAATGGGGCCCCAACCAAGGCAGGGATGTTGTGGCTTATAACTGAGAATGAAAAGTGACAAAGAAGAATAGCAAGGTGAGCTGAACATATTGGTCAGCTGAAAGTAAGTGTGTACAGCCCAGGGTTAAAAGGATCCCCAAAAGCATTCCATACATGAACCATTAATGGAGAATATACCTGTATATAAATAAATAGGGAACTAGTGTTATACCAGACAAGCCAGTCTCTTCAGATCATCATACAGCCAAAATGTAAGCACAGAGGCCAGCATGATATTATTTATAGCTATGATTACAAAACATATAATACTCTTTATGTACCTAACATAAACTATAATGAATACTATATATCAAAATGAACATTGATTTCATACTAATTGTTGTTTTTATAAGTTTTCTTACTCTTTTTGTGAATGTACTGAAATGTTATAAAATATACTTTCTCAAGTTATAGCATAAAAACAGAAAAGCAATATGCTTCCTTTTCCTCTTTGTAGGTTATCACACAGATATGAAATAGGATATTTAGCGACCTGCCAGTTACTTTCTGTTGACGTGCTTCTTGTATAGTAATATGCTCCAGAATCTTTATTTTCTGCTGCATTGACTTGCAGGTAGACCTCTTTCTTTGCATTGTCTTTTGTGATTAAGAGTATGTTTTTTAGTGAATCAGCATAGACAGTGCTACCACCAGTCCACTGAGCTCCAATCCACTCCAATTTCGATTCAGGCTGTTGTCTAATCCAATGCACAGCATAGTTGGTTAACTCAAACCCAGACACTGTGCAGGTCATTTTTGTTTGCTGTGAAGGTTTTACAATTCCTGGGCCTGATTCTCCTAAAGTCTGGGAGAGGATACAAGGCATTCCAAGAACATCAACAATTAGAATGAGTGTGTTGTCACAGAAGGGTCCACACAGTGTATAGCTGGAAACATACAAAGGATTCCAAACAGAATTCCCCAGAAGGACGTCTGTATGTGAACTTAATTGGAACTCAAACAAAGTTTTTTGCTGGGTCTAGTCCCAAACAATACTTCCATGTGGGGTGAGCTGCCTGCCTGCCTGCCATGTCTGAATGAACACACAGAGTAGCGGATCAGCTCTGGTGCCCCCATAGCAGCTTCTTGCTGTCAGTGGGGGCACAGGGGCGCCGCCCCCCCAAAGCTACTAATCATGTCAGGTCACCTGAGTCCAGGTGACAGATGCACCCCGTTGGGGTCAGGAGTGCACCTCAAGGTAGTGGACCCTACGACTGACTGCTGCGGATGGAGCTCTAGGTGATTCAGGAGAGCAGGTATTCTGGAGCACTAGATAGATAAATGAGCCGTGGGATGGCTCATAAGCGTGTTTAGATTCAGTCTCACAGCTGAGTCGCACGTTCTGAGGTGAGCAGCTGTCCCCAGGGGGTCACTGGATGGCACTTGAGCATGGAATTCTGAGTACTAAGCACTAAGATTATTGCACGCACGTTGGATTTTTTATGAACTGTTTTTATGGACTTTATGTGTATTTCTTTCATTAATTGGACTTTAATAACCACATCTTGGATTTGATATTCACACTCATTGTGTGGCACTTGGCACTTTGTTGTGTTTTTTGCACTTATCACTGTGATATTATTTATATATTTTTTACACAGTAAATTTCAGATTATATAAATAATTTTTCATTCATTATATATACAGTTAGTAGTTTAATCATTGCTACTCTTATTCTAATGGTATACATCTATTATATTATTTACACATTGCACCTTATAATCACTTTTCATTTTTTTTTTTTAATACATATCCTTTGTGCCTTGCTGTGGCTGGATAAGCTGCTTATGCGATATTTTCAGTATACCTCATATGCATTAATGATCTCCAGATTGACATTTTCACCTTAGCGCAGCGTATCTTTTGTATACATTCTGGAGCACTAACACAGATCACACTGGGAGCTAGAGCTTGAGATTTCCCAGGGTGCAGAATCTAAGAGCCAGGGGGTGTTCACCAGAGGCCCCTAGTGGTGGGGATGGATTTAGCTGCAGTCTGGCTCCAGGTCGCAACCCCCAGCTCACGCTCACGGTAGAGTACAGGAAGGTAGAGAGGAAGCAGCAGACTGCAACAACAAAGGATAGTCAGGAGATAGCCAAAGGTTGGGGCAACAAGCAGGTAAGGGTAGTCAAGGAACACGCCAAGGTCGGGATATGAAGCAGACCAGGACAATCAGGAACAAGCCAAGATCGGTAACTAGAATCAGACATAGAACACACAGCAACGAGCACACTGAAGTCAAACACACAATATTGATTAGCTGGGCTGGCTTGCAGTGCACAGGTTAATATAGAGTTTCCTGATAGGGCCTGGGGTGGAGCCATACCTTGAAGAAAGATTACTTAAGCAACCAGGTAAGGGGCGGCTGGTCTCTCGAGCTGAACACATGGAGAGGTAAGCTGACAGACAAACATCACTGCAGATCCATGACACATCATAAAAAAAAATAAAAAAATAATAAAAAGAAAATACTGGCCCTTTAAGTGTGTGCAGGATACACACAGGTGTATGAAAGCATGATGTGCTGCAATTACTGAAAAAAATAAATAAAAATGGCCCTATAAGTGTGTGCAGAGCGCTGGACACACAGCTGCTATGGGAAGCATGATATGATTGCAATCACGTGATTGCAATCAAGAAGCTCTATTGGCTTCCTCTAGAAAGTCCTCGGGGGGTTGAGCTCTGCACCCTGAACACTCCCTCTGTAGCATTGTTGCCTGCTGTGGTGTGTGATTGGCAGGTCCTGTGCGTTCACTTCTGGTTTCCCTGACTCATCCCGGCTGGTGGATGGAAGGCGACTTGCTGTCAGAGCTGTGAGTACGAGGGGAGGAATGTAAAGGAGGACTCTGATGGGGACATCTAATGCGAAGGACGTCTCTGACAGGGACATCTATTGTAAAGTGGGACTCTGATGGTGACAACTGATGTAAAGGAGGACTCTGATGGTGACATCTGATGTCAAGGAGGACTCTGATTGGGACATCTAATGTGAAGGAAGACTCTGATGGGGACATCCAATATAAAGGGGGACTCTGATGGTGACATCTGCTGTAAAGGGGGACTCTGATGGGGACATCTGATATAAAGGAGGACTCTGATGGGAAATCTAATGTAAAGGAAAACTCTGATGGTGACATCTGATGTAAAGGGGGACTCTGATGAGGTCATCTGCTGTAAAGGAGAACGTTGATGCTGACATCTGATATAAAGGAGGACTCTGATGGGGAAATCTAATGTAAGGGAAGACTCTGATGGGGACATCTAATGTAAAGGGGGACTCTGATGGAGACATCTAATGTAAAGGAGGACTCTGATGGTGACATCTGATGTGAAGGAGTACTCTGATAGGGACATCTAATTTAAAAAGAGGACTCTGATGGTGACATCTAATGTAAAGGAGGACTCTGATGGTGGCATTGAATGTAAAGGGGGACTCTAACGGTGACATTTAATGTAAAGGGGGACTCTGATGAGGACACCTTACGTACAGGGGGATGCTGATGGGGACACCTGTTGTAAATGGGGACTCTGATGGGGACATCTAATGTAAAGGGGGACTCTGATGGGGACATCTAATGTAAAGGGGGTCTCTGATGGAGACATCTTATGTAAAGGAGGACTCTTACGGGGACCTCTAATGTAAAGGAGGATTCTGATGGTGACATCTAATGTAAGGGAGGACTCTGATGGGGACATCAGATGTAAAGGGGGACTCTGATTGGGACACCTGATGTATAGGGGGACTCTGATGAGGACACCTGATGTATAGGGGGATGCTGATGGGGACACCTGTTGTAAATGGGGACTCTGTTTGGGACACCTGTTGTAAATGGGGACTCTGTTTGGGACACCTGATGTATAGGGGGACTCTGATGAGGGCACCTGATGTTTCGGGGGATGCTGATGGGGACAACTGTTGTAAAGGGGGACTCTGATTGGGACACCTGATGTAAAGGGGGGGCACCTGCTGTAAAGGGGGACTTGGATTGGGACATCTGCTGTAAAAGGAGGCTCTGATGAGGACACCTTATGTTAAGTGGTTTTATTTTCTTTTTCTTGAAATGTGGATTTGATTGGCCTGAGGCTGCAATTAAAAGGCACAGTGAGGCTGCAATTGGTGAGCACAGTGAGGCTGCAATTGATGGGCACAGTGACGCTGCATTTGATGGGCACAGTTTTATCTAGCAGTAATGATACATAATCACCTGATACCTGCTATTTACAGTCCTGCATTACTAACAGTTTAATTTTTCAGTTTTTTGCGCCCCCAAAAAATTTTGAGCACCAGCCGCCCCTGCTTGCTGTAGGGGCACTCAGCAGGAGGGAGGGGCCAAGAGCGCTGAAGCAGGACCCGAGAAGAGGAGGATATGGGCTACTCTGTGCAAAACCACTGCACAGAGCAGGTAAGTACAACATGTTTGTTATTTTTAAATAAAGAAAACAAGTCTTTAATATCACTTTAAGCCCATTTTATGTTAAGGCCAATGACACATTATCACAGTTGACTCTGCCAGCTGATACAGACAGAATAAGCAGAGATAGGGGGCATTATTTGTAAAGCACTATGGCTTCTCCAGTTTTCAGCTGAATATACAGAATTTTGAGCTTCTATTTAAAATCTTTAGCGCTGCTGAAGTTTTGAAAGATTACTTTTTGACTGAAATTATTCCAAATCGTAGTTTTTGATTGCTTCCCTTGTTTCGGGATTTTTTTTCATTATAGCAGCTGCTCTTTTACTTCATTTTTAATTTTCCTAAACGCCGGATAAGTGATCGTTTGTCTGAGAACTTTTGTGTAATTATTCTAGCATTCTAAAGAAGAAGAGAATGCGCTGCATTAAAAGATTTAAAAATTTGCAGCGTGACGAATGTGCTATCTCCATTACAAATGCTAGTTTTACCAGACCGAGCGCTTCCGTCTCGTAATTGATGGAGAGCATCTTTGCAACTTTGTGGGTTGGAATTGTGTACACACGATCGGAATTTAAGAGAACAGATTTTGTGTGACGGAAATTATGATGGAAAATGTCCGATGGAGCCTACACACGGTCGGAATTTCCGACAACAAGCTCCCATCGAACATTTTCTATCGGAAAATCTGACCGTGAGTATGGGGCATATCACTTGTTATTTTCAGAACAACACAATGGGGGTTATTTACTAAAGGCAAATCCACTTTGCACTACAAGTGCACTGAAAGTGCACTTGGAAGTGCAGTCGCTGTAGATCTGAAGGGGACATGCAAGGAAAATAAAAAAGCATTTTAGCTTGCACATTATTGGATGATAAAATCAGCAGAGCTTCATCTCATTTCAGATCTTCCCCTCAGATCTACAGCGACTGCACTTCCAAGTGCACTTTCAGTGCACTTGTAGTGCAAAGTGGATTTGCCTTTAGTAAATCAACCCTAGTGCTACTGAAGTCCTTTTGTGTCTACTTGAAGCACAGCAAATAGACTAAATGTAAAGCTACCTTAATTAATCTTATAACTAGGGACCTGTATACTAGGAGAGGTAATTCACTACGCACCCAATACAAAATACAAAATTTCACTGCACTCAGTCTTACTGGTCCTGCAACAGCAAACACTGGCAGAACTGGAGAAACAGGAAAGTTTTACTGTGAATTTTAGTTCAGACTCATTATCAGATTTTAAGCGAAGAAATAGAGCCAAGCCTTACTTTCAACATTATGTTAACCTACAGTATATACAAAAATGTAATATGATGTAGAGTTGGAATATAAACTGTATCTGACAGATACAAAGAATACATTGACATCAATATAATATTTTATACTTTGCTAAGCCATGAATTGTTATCTGAAGTCAATACTGGACCTTGGATTGTAGGTCATACACAAGGGTTCTTAATCTAGTTAAGCAGAATTAGTTATATAATTCACAACAGCAACTGTACTAGAGGGAAAGGGGTTCTGCTCTGCCACCCTCTGCTACTGTACCATGGTTTACTAATGGTGTACACTGCTACATCCCAGCATAAAGGTATACCCCAGAATCATGGGTAACAGATGTCTGATATCTATGGCCAATGTATGAACGTATGCTCTGTACCAGCGGCATAACCTCAAATCATTAGGCCATATATTAGTTAAACATTTATAACTGCACTAGATGATCAATAAAAAAACATATATATATATATATATATATATATATATATATATATATATATATATATACCGTATATACTCGAGTATAAGTCGAATTTTTCAGCACTTCTTTTTGTGCTGAAAGTGCCCCCCTCGACTTATACTCGAGTCAAGCACTTTTCTGCAGCAAAAAATTTCATTTTCCGAACCGAATTTGGGGCCCCGTATCTCAGGGCCACTTGGTGCTAGAAACTCCAAATTTGGTATGCACACCCAGTGGACCTAGTACCACAACATATCCAAAGCTGAAGTTCCAAGCACTAAGTGGCCCCGAGATACGGGGCCCCAAAATCGGTTCGGAAAATGTCATTCTCTGCTGCAGAAAAGTGCTTGACATTTTCTGAACCGACTTTGGGGCCCCATATCTCAGGACCACTTGGTGCTAGGAACCCCATATTTGGTGTGCAAACCCAGTGGACCTGGTACCATAACATATCCAAAGCTTGTGTTCCTAGCACTAAGTGGCCCTGAGATACGGGGCCCCAAACCTGGTTCGGAAAATGTCATTCTCTGCTGCAGAAAAGTGCTTGACATTTTCTGAACTGATTTTTGCGGCCCTGTATCTCTGGGCCACTTGGTGCTAGAAACCCCAGCTTTGGAAATTTTATGGTGCTAGTTCCACTGGGTTTGCACACCAAATTTGGGGTTCTTAGCACTAAGTGGCCCCGAGATACGGGGCCCCAAATTCGGTCAACTGTGTCTATCTGCAGCAATGTCATTTTGGGACCCTTTGGGTTCAGAGACCCCAAATTTTGGCTGCAGCTAGGGGGCATCTAGGAACCCTTAACTACCGAGTTTGAAGTTTAGGGGACCTATGGCTGCAAATGGGTACAGTGAGGCATGCAAATGGGCACAGTGATTCTGCAAATGGGCATTGTTGACCCTCTTTTCCATCTTAAGTTTTTCCCATTTTTTTTGTGGTAAATTAGGGCCTCGACTTATACTCGGAACGACTTATACTCGAGTATATACGGTATATATATATATATATATATATATATATATATATATATATATATATATATATATATATGTATGTATATATATATATATTTATACCAAACCTAAAGCTGGATGCACACTATACAATTTTCTTTTGATTCTATCAATAAAGACGGATTCACGTAACGCGTCTAGGTGTACCACGCGCTTGCCTAGAGGTCATTCGTTTTGGGCTCTCCCCGGGAACCACCATGGATGATTACAGCTCTCCGACAGGTGGTGAGATTCTCATAATGGAATGTACCACGCTACCATTTATTGGATGCCCTATTTTTTTACTTGTTTGTAAGTGTAATGTTATAAGGGAGGGGTGTTTTTTTGGATATTAAAAGCTTTACAGTTTTACACTATGAGGCTTCCTCTCTCCTTTTTTGCCCGAGTACTAAGGATAGCTTTCAGCTGACTGGATCTGGGTGAATTAGAAGACAAGAGTGCTGGCCTCCCTATTTGCTGATCGGTCACTGTGGATTGGATTGATGTTCGTTTGGCAGCGATCACAGCCACTTCACATACACCACAAGGCTTTGAATTGATCTTCTTTCTGGTGAGTGCAATTTCTAGAGTGATCTCAAGCACTAGATGTATCGATTGTTGAAGTTTTGAAACAATTGATGAATCACTTATGAACATTTATTTGCAAATCACTTTGGCTTCTCATGTTTTAAACAACAGATTGATCACATATGAACTTTTATTTGTAAAGCACTATGGCTTCTCCAGTTTTCAGTTGAATATACAGATTTTTGAGCTTCTATTTAAAATCTTTAGCGCTGCTGAAGTTTTGAAAGATTACCTTTTGATTGAAATTATTCCAAATCGTAGTTTTGATTGCTTCCCTTGTTTCAGAATGCTAGAATAATGAAGTTGTTTTGCTGCTGATATTCACAAAGACTTCTGAAAAAATGATGTCTTTATTATTTCTTGTGATCTCCTGAATAATATTAGTTATTTTTTTGTCAGATTTACATAATAATGTTTTGTATTTTGTTTTATAGTGTTTTTTTTTTTTTTATATAATTTTTTTTTTTCGTTTTGTGTGTCAAGTTCCCACAACACCATTATTATCTTGTATTTTTTAACCTCAAGGAGGTTGGTTGGTGTCCCTTGTTAATTTGACATTGTATTTAGGAAATATACCTGCCTACTCACAAACAAACTGTCCTTTTTGAAGTAAAACACATAGGCAAATCTTTTAGCAAAACAAATAGCCATTTATTAGGGGTCATAACAAAATAAAGAGGAAGGCAATGCTGGATAAACTGGTTAAATGTGCGAAGCCTCTGTACAGCAGGGCACACATCAAAACTATTTTACAGGCAAAATTGGTGTCATGAGGAGTCCATATAATAGTGAGCACAATCTGGTCCGGGAGTCCAAGAGATCATGAACAGCAGCAGATGACATATATGTCCCCAGGTGTGGTCATACAACAGCCTGCATCTTTTGCCAGACCAGACAGAATCCAGGCCATCACACTCTTATCTTCCTTAGAAACTTCCTTCTAGGCTGTTGCTCTGGTGTTGGAGTTGTGGCAGGAGGTGGAGGAGGAGGACGATGGTCGATCTCCTGGCTGCCACTTACCCCCGCCACCTCCTGGCTGAGGCTTTCCTGTGTATGAAAAAGGGACATAGTTTTAGTTTTTTGGTCATTAATCACACATAATTTAGAGCTCACGGCTGTTGCAAACTGAATTACAAATAGAAAAGGCTATCATTCTGAGCCCAGCATTTTTCATTCTTGTCTCAATCCTTTTTGGCCACTACTGTCTATTGATATATAACCCACTCTGTTAAATCAGCAATTAGTAATCAATAATAACATCTAGTTAACATCATTCATTTTACGACAAGAAATATGTTGAACAATGCTCTACCTGACTCAAGCTGGGCTCCTCCACATCTTGCTGCCTGGAATGCCCAGGTTGGACATTGAAAGCCTCAGCTGAGGTGGAAGGAAGCCTTGAAGGAAGAGTGGAGAGTGGTGGCCTGGGTTCACTCTGGTCTGACAGAAAATGCAGTCTGTCATAGTACCACAGCCTGGGTACATAAACGTCATCTGCTGCTCCTGATCTCTGGGAATTCTGGAACTTCTTTCGCTCCCTAAGATAAGTACTCCTCATGCCACCAATTTTGGTCTTCAAATAGGTGATGTCTGCCATGGGGATCATCGGCTTCACAAATTCAAGCAGTTTCTCCAGCGCTGCCTTCCACTCTCTTAGCTTAATAAAAAAACTGGTGGTTCACCCAGGGCTGTTGCTACCACTAGGCAAACTAGGCGGCCGCCTAGGGCGCCCTGCTGCCTAGGGTACCCAGCCACTGGTTTTCCTACTCTCTTCTCTCTGCAACAAGCAACTAAGTCTCAGCAGGCAGCTGCCGCTTCGTTCACACATAGTGTCAGAGGCGCAGCAGTGGTGGAGAACTGTGTCTGTGTCCTGACTCCCGCAGCAAGCAATCATTCATTGATGGGCACTGGTAGGCTGCATTGAAGGGGGCTGGTGAGGCTACAATTGATGGGCGCTGGTGAGGCTACATTTGATGGGCGCTGGTGAGGCTGCATTTCATGGGCGCTGGTGAGGCTACATTTGATGGGCGTTGGTTAAGGCTGCATTTCATGGGCGCTGGTGAGGCTGCATTTGATGGGCGCTGGTGAGGCTGCATTTGATGATGGGCGCTTTATTAAAAAGGTGGGATTTACATGGGCAGGGAAAAGGGGGCGGAGTCAGGAGGGCAGCAAAATCCTTGCACCAGCCCTGGGTTCACCTGCTACAGACAGGGCAGCTCCCTGAACATGTCAATGAATATTGCTAGAAATTCCCCTTTGAATTGGATCCATTTTCTCTACAAGACACAACACAAGACAAACCCCAATGTCAGGCTAAACTCTTCTAATCTTGTCCCAATATAGGCCTCAATCTATAAGCAGTTTAGACCACTGATGCCCCAAGTTCAAATTGTACCTTCTTTCTAACGATCGGCACTTCCGATACTCCTTCCTACTCTCACAGATTGTACGTGCGACGCACGCGTGTTACGCTTTATATACACTGCAGATCGTGAAACTCTGCCCGCCCCTGACGTTTTTTCTAGTCTATTCCCCGCCCCTCGTCTTTCGGCGCAGTGGGGAGAGCACATGGCGGAGACAGAGCAAGTGCATGCAGACACATCTGGACGCAGGAGCACTAGTGTGGGACACCAGAACAAACTTTTTAGGGTGTCCCACACAGGTGCTCCAGTGGATACTAGGGGTGTCTCCATGTGTGAAAATTGTACAATAAAGGTAAGTATTCCAGCTTTAGAAAGGGAAAAAAAATTCTTCAGCTTGGAACTTGAAAAAAGACAATTGTACGACACTTCCAAGCAATGTTTCAGATTCCTATTTGTGCCCTCAAATATCTGTGTGCTTTACCTTTTTTTTCATATAGGGGAGAAAAAACTCGGGACATCTGAGGACATCAGGGACCCAAAACCTCCTAAAGAAGGGGAAATACCACCAACACAACCAGAGGATGTGGAGGGAGATGTTTATGAAATTGGTGAAATAGTGACCACAACAGGTGAGTGTCTGAGACCACAGCTTCAGGTAATAGATGTATGCCTGCATATTTTTAATACATGGTGTGTTTTTGAATTTTTGAATTTTAGATGATGTGTATGTTGTGGAAGAAGAAACTCATTTCCCAAGTGCAAGTGCACACGTCCTCATCGGTGAGATCATGGTGTGCAATCTTGATTTACAAAAATCAAGGAAGACATCATCATGATATTGAAAAAAGACTCAAAAACATCATTGATGTTTTAGACCGAATCTAAAAAGCACCTAAAGTCTTAATTTTTTTGATATTTTTCACCAATTTATTAAGTATCTTGAAAGCCAAATTTTGAAGATGCACACAGTGTGTCAACATGTGCTATCTGCCATCACAGGATATCAATGTACGCAATGTACGCAACTAAAGTAGCTGAGAGGAAGGGGTCCATTGATCCCCCATGATGGGAGCTAGCACATGTTGACATTAGGCATGGGATCAGGAGGAAAATCCCCATTTTGACTCTCAATTTGTGTGCATCTTCAAAATTTCACAGGGGTGACATCACCCCATCTAAAGAAGGCAAGATCAACACAGTTTGGGCATACTAATGTCTGATCTTGCCTTCATTTTTTCAAAGTTGAACTTTGTAAGTTCCTGAGTTGGGTATTGTTTTATGGTTTTAAACATGCCTATTTATTACAAAAAAGGCTATTTGTACTGTCTTTACCAAAAATGTTATTCCTAAAACATGTAGGTTTGTTCAAAAACCCTTTTCTAACGTACATGTGAATGTGCACAGAGTAAAAATTTTAAGACTCAACAATGTGTGGCTTCTTCTTTCAATGCTCAATAGCAGTTTTTGAAGTAAGTTGTTGTTTACAGTGACAATGGGGGTTATTTCGTAAAGGCAAATTCACTTTGCACTACAAGTGCACTTTCAAGTGCACTTTTGCAGTGCACTTGTAGTGCAAAGTGGAGTTTCCTTTATTAAATAACTCCCACAGTGCTTTATCATTTGCCACAATCATGCCATTTTCGTGACTCTGCAAAATTCATTCATGGTGCTGAAAGTGATGTATATTTTTAACAGTAATGCATTACATACATTAACAACAAAAACAAGGTGTGTGTGTAGCAGACTCACAACATAATAATAGTTCGCTGAAGAAGAAATTGTCACCTCATGTATCAAATAAATTACATTTGCACTATTGAAGAAGATGTCAAAAAATAAAAGCCCATTGGAGAACCTAGGAGACAGTTAAAAGAAACACAAGCAGTAAATCAAAGGAAATATTATTTCAGTTTAAAAATAAAAAAATTTTTGGTAAAATTTTTATGAAACATTTTCTGGCATATCAATGGCCCCCCTACCTGCAAAGTACTCCATATATTTTATACGGACCTCACGTGCGCTTTGGGGGGCAAGCACTGAAACACTGAAAACCAGATACAAACCCACAAGCACAAAATGAAGAGCAGTAACGATTGGAAAAGCACGAGGCTGAAAAGTGCGAATCGTCTCTCACCAAAATTCTACTAACACGAGATTAGCAGAAGGAGCCCAAAGGGTGGCACACTTGGTATTGAACTTCCCTTTTCTAGTGCCGTCGTACGTGTTGTACGTCACCGCGTTCTTGACATTCGGAATTTCCGACAAGATTTGTGTGACCGTATGTATGCAGACAAGTTTGAGCCAACACCCATTGGAAAAAATCCATGGATTTTGTTGTCTGAATGTCCGATCCTGTGTCATATTTAGTAGACCTTGTGTGTCACAGAAGTGCCAGCTCTGGGTGCAAGGTCTTCTTCTGAGCCTCTAGTGGTGCAGATGTTGGCTTGCTGATACCCAATACGCAAAGTACAGAGGATCCAAGGGTGACACCTGACTAGCAGACAACCACAACAGTGAAGTGTACTCAGGAAGGCAGAGGGTTGTGGCGGATGGAAATGTGGTCAGACAGATAAAGGGTCGAGGCAGATGCCAGACAGAAAGCAGGATTCAAGTATGAGGGGCGTTCAAGTCAAACCGGGACGTTTTATATAATAAATGAACAAAATTCAACAATCGGAAACTCCTTTTTTTTTTCCGACATACTCTTGCTACATTTATACACTTATCTCAGTGTTTACCTAATGCCTGGAAAGCTTTTGACATAGAAAGATTTGTCAGTACGCTTGAACCATCCTAGCACGGCCTGCTTCACTTCGTCATCAGTGCACCACAGAAAGATTTGTCTGCAATTTCACGACAGGTTATGCATCGATTATCCAGGATCAGTTTTCCATGCGCTGAATGTTCACAAGAATGACTGCAAGCTTGCTCCTCATACTACCACACCATGTGGAAACTCTGGGGTCTTTCTGTATAAAGAGCTCTACTCTGGAGATGATCTTTCTCCCATGAGCCGGCAAGACTATTCCTCACTGAATATTTCACCAGTATATCTCTGTATGCTGTGTGGCCTAGTTACAAGATGCATGAAAAGTGTATAAATTGAAATCTCTGAAAAAGAATCCACTTGTGTAATCATGTACATTTAGTAGGTCCTGAAGAAGCTGTCGTTTCCGCAAAACATGTTGACCCCAGTTCCTTATCTTGACAAACAACTATACATGTTTGTAGTGGACAATGTTTTGCTGATATCAGTATGCAAGCCATCACAATTTAACATGTGTTTGTTTTTTTTATATATATTTTATTGTTAACATAATGGTTTTGTACATATTTTTTCCTTACATAAGTGTACTTGTGTGATCACTGGAGGGGTATTTAAAATTCTACTACCTACCTTTTGTTACAATATATTTACTATAGGGATGATATCCTCCACTGGCACATCTTTCTAGTTGATCACCTCTCCTATATATACCCAACAAACATACAAAGAAAACCTTTAGTTACTACTGCGTGTAGTACAGCGACGCTAGCTTCCCTTTTTATACCTGTAAAATTAAAATTCTCGGTTTTACTTGAATGCCAAGGTTGCATATTTAGGAATCAATCCAAACACTGTCTAGTCAGGTAGATACAAAAAAATATCTTTTGATCAGGCACTGAGTGGGAGTATTTAGTTTGTTATATAGGTGGTTAATGAAGGTCAGGTGTGCAGTCTACATTGTGGCAGTCTTGTAGTTTTATAAACTGTCCATAAATGGCGATAAAGAGCAAGGAACTCAAAATCTTCTACAGACTCTAGCCACAGGAGCTCTGCAACCCAAGCTCAGCCACAAGGGCTGATTGATACATACCGTATTGTTACAGAAGAATGGGGTAGCCTCTGGGTAGGTATACTTTCAATTTACATATTGCTGCATATGTTCTATGTTATACCTCTATGCTCTATGTTAAGTACTGTTTGCCACAGAGAAGCTTTGATGTATTCTGTTCTGTTTCCACCCTGAATATGTATATTCATGCAACTGAGACCTCTGTTTTATAGCAAATTAGGAACAGGTTTAACAGGTCCTGTTTTGGACAGCTATAAATGGATGGGTGGTGCAGGATTTTGTATTTATAAATGTAAATGTGGTAAATTACTCCTATTGTTGCACACCATGGCTCATTATACATGGATGGAGAAGTTTACCATTTTCTCTTTAAGCTGTTACAGGAATTACCCGATCAAAAGGAGCACATATAGCCTTTTCTTATTAACACTACAGTATGTGTAACAGTGGACCAATCACGATACAACTTTCAATATTTTATTGCAAACTGAAACATGATTGGCTGTTACATGTTACTAAAATTTGCACAACATCTTACTGAAAAAACTTGATGTGGAATTGAAGTGGACCTGTAAGCGGTCACCACGGCCTGGACAGGGTTAACACAGACCATGGCCGCCGCTCGCCTACCGCTATGCGGCCATGCCTGTGTCTTCTCCAGCGGAACTAGCGGCTGCATGGGCTGAGCTGTGTGCATTTTAGACTGAGCAGCCAACTTTTCCAGGGACCCTGGGGGGGGGGGGGGGGGGGGGGCGTTGTTGTGCTGGTAGACCTTTTTCGAGGGTAGCTGGTGTCGGTCCTCCACCTGTAATGTGCAGGGACACTGTGATTTAAAAGGGACTGCACTGTAAAGGGGCACTGCAATAATTACAGTGCCCCTTTACAGTGCAGTCCCCTTTATATTACAGTGTCCCAGTCCTATTGTGGACATAAAATGCTAGTACTGACTGTCTTCTATTGTGCCCACACTGCCCAGTGACACTGACCTGCTCTCTCTCTGGTTGTGCTGGACAGCATGGCACTCTCTCTCTCTGGTGGTGCTGGACAGCATGCCGCCCTCTCTCTGGTGGTGATGGACAACGTGGCACTCTCTTTCTGGTGGTTTGGTACAGCATGGCTCTCTCTGGTGGTGTGATACAGCGTGACTACCTCTCTCTGGTGATGAGGGCAACGCTGTATCATGGCCTAGGCCGACAAGCCTCAGGCCTAGGGCAGCACTTTGCAGGGGGGCAGCACGGAAAGAATCCCCGCCACCTAGCGCCAGTCTTATGGGGTGGACTGGGCTGAGAGGCAAAATAGTCTAGCACCCCCATAAAGCGGCCGCACTGCTTCAGGTATGCGGGCGGCCGGCATTCCGCAACTGTTGGGGGGGGGGCGCCGCATCTAATTTTGACTGTCCTATCATCCTGACCACAAACCTTCCTCACTGTGCTATATGTTTTATATGGTTATATCTTCTTAGTCCTCTCCATAAAATTATCAGAAATTTGTGCTTAAAGTAAAACTATAGGCAACACTTTTTTTTTTTTCATTTTGGATAGAGTAAGGGAGGGCTATAGCCCCTATCAGTTTATTTCTTACCATCCCTGTCCCATTGCAGAGATTTTCCTTTACTTCCTGCCCCATAGCCAAACAGGAAGTGAGAGGAAATCTATGCAAATTAAGGGAATCCATTGCCCCCCCCCCCAGGCCCTCAGAACTAGTGTTCCCACTCAAAATTTCACGGCAGGTCTTAAACAGCAAGGGGTGTGGCCTTGACAGGAAGGGGTGGGTTAAATTAGGAGGTACAGGAGTTTAGTCAGGCCTAGGGCAGCACAAATCCACTACTGGGTGTGGGTACACTGTGGCTCTCTCTCTGGTGGTGCGGGTGCAGCGTGGCTCTCTCTGGTGGTGCGGGTACAGCATGGCTCTCTCTGGTGGTGCGGGTACAGTGTGGCTCTCTCTGGTGGTGCATGTACAGCGTGGCTCTCGCTCTCTGGTGGTGCGGGTACAGCGTGGCCTTATCTGGTGGTGCCAGTACAGAGTGGCTCTATCTGGTGGTGTGGGTACAGTGTGGCTCTCTGTGGTGGTGCTCTCTGGTGGTGCAGATACAGCGTGGCTCTCGCTCTCTGGTGGTGCGGGTACAGCGTGGCTCTATCTGATGGTGCCGGTACAGAGTGGCTCTATCTGGTGGCGCGTGTACAGCGTGGCTCTCTCTGGTGGTGCCGGTACAGCATGGCTCTCGCTCTCTGGTGGTGCTGGAACAGTGTGGCTCTCACTCTCTGGTGGTGTGGGTACAGCGTTGCTCTATCTGGTGGTGCCGGTACAGAGTGGCTCTATCTGGTGGCGCGTGTACAGCATGGCTCTCTCTGGTGGTGCGGGTACAGCATGGCTCTCGCTCTCTGGTGGTGTGGGTACAGTGTGGCTCTCTCTGGTGGTGCTGGTACAGTGTGGCTCTCGCTCTCTGGTGGTGTGGGTACAGCATGACTCTCATGGCTCTCTCTGGTGGTGCGGATACAGTGTGACTCTCGTGGCTCTATCTGGTGGTGCAGTACAGGGTGGCTCCCTCTCTCTGGAGGTGCGGGTACATAGAGTGCAAGCTGGGGACTGTAGCCTGTTCCTCGCTGAGAACAATTGGGCTACCAATCTCTGGGACTACATTTCCCATGATGCCCCACTAGTTTCTTCTGCTTGGCCCACCACAGTGGCCAATGGGGAGGGAAGAATAACAGGCAGGAAACTTTCTCTTCTGCCGCGCTGTCGACATGAGAAGGGGGGGGGGGGCAAGCGGGGAAAACAGTTTTTTTTTAATGATTGTGGCAGCCACAATCCCACGCTGTGGGCACTAATTTATGCCCACTTTTTCAATGGCTGACGGTGGTTTTAGTTCATTCATTTACAGAACTATGTGAATGAATAACGTAGTCCTGCACAGTGGCACTCTTTTTAAATTCTTAAAACAGGTGCAGGGAGGAGATCCCTGACCCTCTGTCACAGCGGGGGGATGGGGAGGGGGTGCGGGCAGGTGCTTCTTAGTAATGTGTTACATATTACTACCTAAATACAGGTGTAACATGTAATATATTACAAGAGGGGCAAGCCAAATTTCCATCCATATATGGGCAGGGTGGTAGTACAGAAGTCAACCTACAGATTTACTTTATTTTTTTTACTGTATTCATTTTTTGATGTCTTGTTTATTGATTGGGATACATTTTTGCACCTGGATCCTTTCGCTGTAGTCCTCCCCCTGTACATATGTAATTTGTAATTTGAAATTTTGGGTTACATAGTCTCACTTCTAGTGCTGCGCACTATTTTTTTGGAAAAATTTGATACTTTTGCAGTTCCTAAAAATGACTACTCAATAATTATTTCTATATACAGTGGGGCAAAAAAGTATTTAGTCAGCCACCAATTGTGCAAGTTCTCCCACTTAAAAAGATGAGAGAGGCCTGTAATTGTCATCATAGGTGTACCTCAACTATGAGAGACAAAATGTGGAAACAAATCCAGACAATCACATTGTCTGATTTTTTAAAGAATTTATTTGCAAATTATGGTGGAAAATGAGTATTTGGTCACCTACAAACAAGCAAGATTTCTGGCTCTCACAGACCTGTATCTTCTTCTTTAAGAGGCTCCTCCTCCACTCATTACCTGTATTAATGGCACCTGTTTGAACTTGTTATCAGTATAAAAGACACCTGTCCACAACCTCAAACAGTCACACTCCAAACTCCACTATGGTGAAGACTAAAGAGCTGTCGAAGGACACCAGAAACAAAATTGTAGACCTGCACCAGGCTGGGAAGACTGAATCTGCAATAGGCAAGCAGCTTGGTGTGAAGAGATCAACTGTGGGAGCAATAATTAGAAAATGGAAGACATACAAGACCACTGATAATCTCCCTCGATCTGGGGCTCCACGCAAGATCTCACCCTGTGGGGTCAAAATGATCACAAGAACAGTGAGCAAAAATCCCAGAACCACATGGGGGGACCTAGTGAATGACCTGCAGAGAGCTGGGACCAACGTAACAAAGGCTACCATCAGTAACACACTATGCCGCCAGGAACTCAGATCCTGCAGTGCCAGACGTGTCCCCCTGCTTAAGCCAGTACATGTCCGGGCCCGTCTGAGGTTTGCTAGAGAGCATTTGGATGATAAAGAAGAGGATTGGGAGAATGTCATATTATCAGATGAAACCAAAGTAGAACTGTTTGGTAGAAACACAACACGTCATGGTTGGAGGAGAGAGAATGCTGAGTTGCAACCAAAGAACACCATACATACTGGGAAGCATGGGGGTGGCAACATCATGCTTTGAGGCTGTTTCTCTGCAAAGGGAACAGGAGGACTGATCCTTGTACATGAAAGAATGAATGGGGCCATGTATCGTGAGATTTTGAGTGCAAAACTCCTCTGATCAGCAAGGGCATTGAAGATGAAACGTGACTGGGTCTTTCAGCATGACATTGATCCCAAACACACTGCCCGGGCAATGAAGGAGTGGCTTTGTAAATAGCATTTCAAGGTCCTGGAGTGGCCTAGCCAGTCTCCAGATTTCAACCCCATAGAAAACCTTTCGAGGGAGTTGAAAGTCCCTGTTGCCCATCGACAGCCCCCAAACATCACTGCTCTAGAGGAGCGACACTTTAGGGTAAGAGTATCTATTCCCTCTGTTGTTCCATATACACACCTGTGGTTACTGCACGGAAAAGTCTGCTGCCTCATATTTGTCAACACGAGAAGAAACATCTTTCAAAATATTTATTCTGAATAGACTATACAGCACCACACAGAGGAGCTCTTAGAACTGCCCAGACTACATAAGGAGTGCTGGTAAGATTGTGTGGGACTTGGTGTTACCCTTATCCGTAAAGGGGTACCACTTATACGTGGACAATTATTACACAAGCGTGCCACTTTATAGTCACCTTGTTGATTGTGGAATTGGCGCATGTGGCACCGTGTGATCTAATAGTCGGGGCTTCCCCCAACGGCTTGTAAAGTCCCGACTTAGACGGGGGGAGAGAGCCTGCTTGAAATGTAATAATTTGTTAGCAGTGATGTGGAGGGATACATGGAATCTTTTTGTTCTGTCCTCCCTTCACGCAGATACGACTGTCCAAATTTCTACGGTAACTGGTGTAGTGGAGAAACCCCTCTGTGTTCACGAATATAACATTAATATGGGAGGGGTGGACCTCACGACCAGTTGTTGGCACTGTACCTAATTGCCCGTGAGGCCAGACGCTGGTATAAAAAAAGTGTCTGTACATTTATTCCAATTGGCTCTGCTGAATGCTTTTGTGCTATACAAAGCTTCAGGATGAACTGGATCCTTCCTAAAATTCCAGGAAGAGATCATCGCAGCCCTTCTGTTTCCAGACGGTGCTTTGGCCCACCTTCCCAAAGCAAATGCAGTGAGCCGGCTGCATGAGAGGCATATATCCTCCCTGGTACCCCTACCCAAAGAAACCCCCCAAAAAAAAGATGTCTGCAGAAAACGCGGATATAAGCGTGACACCCACTTTTATTGTCCCTCCTGTCCTGACCAACCTGGTTTCTGCATTGGTGACTGTTTCAAGCGCTATCACACACTAGTGGAGTATTAGTGTAGGGTACAGCATTGCACAGTCCTAGGGCACACTTACACAGGGTCTCGAAAAATGAGATGGCCATCACATTTTGAGAGATCCTAATCTGGAATTGTCAAGGAAGTAATCTGAGGACTGACGATCCTGCCGGTAACAGTCATGGTCGCGCCAGGTGCATCCCCGTGCGCGCACGTGGGCGCGCGACAACGGGGACACGCAGATGCGTTACGGCAGGTGCCCGCAGACGCACAGTAACAGTGTTTGCCGCCCTCTGGCCTATTTAAACCTGCTGCAGTGGTATGCAAGTTGCTGGATTGTCATCAGCTCCCTGTGTTCCCAGTACCTGCTACCTGTATCTGATTACCTGGTTCCTGTTACTTCTCGGCTTGCCTGACTTACCCTGATCTCTGCCTGCACCGACCCCTGGCTTGGACTCGACTATGCTTCTGTCTGTACCCCTGTACCTTCGCTTGTCTGAACGGCCTTGGCTACTGACCCTGTTCCTGATTAACCCTGTTGTGCATCTCTCGGCCTGCTCCTATGGTACTTGACCCTTGGCCTGCCTTGACCTTTTTCCTGGTCTCTCCACTGGAATACTTCCACGCACGGTTGCCCAACGCACCCCAGCAACTCTCAGCAATCCGGCCTCACACCGAGAACATGACAGGAATGTTTACAGTTACAGTTTATAGTTTATAAAAATGCAATAAATAAATGAATTAAAAAAAAACACATAAAAAAACAAAACAAACAAAAGCCAAAAAGAGTTGTCGTTTCATTTTTCTTCTCTATTTATTTTTTTTCTCTCATGGTCGCTCTCTATTGTCCGCTCTATTGTTCGCTCTCTATTGTTCTATATCTATTGTTCTCTCTCTATTGTTACTGTATTTTAGAACTCTAAAGTTTTATTTTTACTGTGTTTTGTTGTATTGTATGTCTTACTGCTGTACTGTAATGTTACTTTGTTTATTGTTAACCATCATTTGCTTAACAGGTACACAATTCAGCTGCAGCACAGGTTTATTTATTCTGACAGCAACATCGTTTGCTCCCACGATATGTAAACCTGTGACCCCAGCGCTGTAGGAGGTGATTTCACCACCACCGTTAAAGAAAAGAGCATATATGCCTAAGCATGGGGGCAGGGGTGGAGGGGAGATTTGCTCCTAACATTAGGGGCGGATTGCCCCCATGCTTTGGCATATATTTTTTAGGCACAGATTGCGATAAAAAAAGTTGTTTTATTGAGTTAAAGCGGGGTTCCACTCAAATTTTTAACTTAATCTTACCCCCTTCAGTTAATTGCATAGATGTTCAAATGGCGCACGAAAAATTTTTTTATCGCTGTAAGTACCTTTATATTGTACTTTATTGTGACACTTCCTGTCTCTCCTCCCATGGGAGTAGGTGTGTTTATTGCCTTTCCCCGGCGCCGCACTGTCTCCTGGGAGCTTTGTGTCAGGCTTCCCAAGATTCAGTGCGGAAACAATGATCATGCACGTGAACAAGCTGTGAATGAACAGCATTCACCGCATCCAGGAAATCAATGCTTGTGGGCTTCACATGCCCACAAGCAAGATGGAAACAGCCAGCATCACATTTTTTAAGTTATTCTTCAGTACGAAAACAGACAGAGGTGGAAATATTACACCCAAACTGTGAGTATTATTTTGGGATTAGCAAAGTGTCTCAATGACCTAAAAAAAAAAAAAAAATTTGTCGCCGGACTCCCGCTTTAATGTTACCATTGTTTGCTTTTCAGTTACGCCATTCAGCTGATTTATTTATCTTGACAGGAACAGCGTTTGTTCTCACTATATGTAAATCAGCGACTCCAGCGCTGTAGGAGGTGATTTCACCACCACAGTTAAAAAAAAAATGGTGCATGTATGTCCATCATTAGAAGTGGGTGGATGAAGGGCGGTATTTTAATGGAGGGCATACCCACCGATCAACCAATCTTTTTTTCGTTCAGTCTACAGGCTACATGAAAAAAAGAACATTACAATATATGCCCAACAAGGACTTGTATTCGGCCACATGTCTTTGGTAAAAAAAATGTCAATAAGCATATATTTATTGGTTTGCTCAAAAGTTATAGCGTCTACAAACTAGGGTACATTTTCTGGAATTTACATAGCTTTTAGTTTATGACTGCCTGTCAGGTCACCTAGAGGCTGGGTGACAGATGCATACCGTTGGGATCAGGAATGCACCGCAAGGTAGTGGACCCTACGGCTGACTGCTGCGGATTGAACCCTGGGAGGTTCAGGAAGCAGGTCTACTGGATCACTGACATAGATCCCACTGGGAGCTAGAGCATAGATTCCCCAGGGCGCGGAGTCTAAGAGCCAGCAGGTGTTCACCAGAGCCTTTAATGGTAAGGATGGACTGCGCTGCAGTCTGGCTCCAGGGTCTCACAGCTCATGGTAGACTACAGGAGAAGAGGAAGGAGGCAGCAGGCTGGAACAACAAGGAAAGTAAGGGACAAGCCAAGGTCGGGGCCACAAGCAGACAAGGACAACAGAGTACACGCCAAGGTTCAGGGCCACAGGCAAACAGGGATGGTCTGGAACACGCCAAAGGTCAGGGTCACGAGCAGACAGGAATAGTTAAGAACAGGCCAAAGTCGGTAACAGGAATCAGATGTAGGAAAAACAGCAAGTACACACAGAGGCTAACACACAATGGTTGGGTCTGACAGGGCCTGGGGTGGGGCCCCACCAGTCACCGTAGTAATTTGGACCGTCGTGTCTGTATGAAGGGAGGTAAGAACGCAAACATTCTTATTATCCCTCCACTTCATAGCGAGAAAGTTATTACACTTGAAGCAGGCTCTCTCCCCCAGCCTAAGACGGGAATCTACAAGCTGCTGGGGAAAGCCCCGGCGATTAGGTCGCACGATGCCACATGCTCCAATCTGCTGATCAAACAAGTGACTAAAAAGTGGCATGCTCGTGTAATAATTGTCCACATATAAGTGGTACCCCTTTCCGAATAAGGGTGACACCAATTCCCACACAATCTTGCCAGCGCTTCCTATGTAGTCAGGGTAGTTTGTCGGCTCTACGTGACTATCTTTTCCCTCGTAAACCATAAAAGTACATGTATAGCCTGTGGCCCTGTCACAGAGCTTATACATCTTGACAGGGCTATTTTTCAGGGGGAACTTGGTGGAACTCAGTTCCACCACCTCTGGCTCAGACCCTTTGGTGCCTGCTCACCACAATCACTTGTAAACACAGAAGTCTGGTTTCTGTGTTTACAAGTGAAAGCTCTGCACTCCGTGTGTAACCCCCATCAACACTGCATTCTGTATGTAATGCAATCCTGATATGTAAAGCCCCTTCAAGACCCTTCTACTGTTTGTGAAATATGACCACACCCACTATTTGATGGGATTTGGAGGGTGTGTATGGGGGGAGGGGATTTGGGGGGTCGTGGTTGAGTTCCAGCACCTATTGTTTGAGAAAATATTAACCCCATATCTGGCACGCTTGCTGGGAAGGTACTGTTTGAAGGACAAGCGGCAGGGGCGTAACTAGAAATAGCAGGGCCCCATAGCAAAATGTTGTATGGGGCCCCCTGCAAACAGCCCCCCCCCAGCTGCCCTAGTGTCAATGCAGCGTGACCTGTGCCACATATAGCGTGACCTGTGCACAATGCAGCGTGACCTGTGCACAATGCAGCGTAACCTGTGCACAATGCAGCGTGACCTGTGCCCAATGCAGCGTGACCTGTGCCCCATACAGCCTGACCTGTGCCCCATACAGCGTGACCTGTGCCCCATACAGCGTGACCTGTGCCCCATACAGCATGACCTGTGACCAATGCAGCGTGACCTGTGCCCAATGCAGCGTGACCTGTGCCCAATGCAGCGTGACCTGTGCCCCATACAGCGTGACCTGTGCCCCATACAGTGTGACCTGTGCCCCATACAGCGTGACCTGTGCCCCATACAACATGACCTGTGCCCAATGCAGCATGACCTTTGCCCAATGCAGCGTAACCTGTGCCCCATACAGCGTGACCTGTGCCCCATACAGCGTGACCTGTGCTCAATGCAGCGTGACCTGTGCCCAATACAGCGTTGCCTGTGCCCAATAGAGCCTGGTCTGCCTGTGCCCCATACAGCCTCACCTGTGCAGAGGAAGAGGCAAGCCACCCGGATCAGCAGAGAGCGGGATTGCCCGCTGTAATAGCTTTCATTTGAATTTCCCGTCTTCTTGGGGCTCATCGTCACATAGCCCCACCTCTTGGCCTGATGCCTTTGATGACGTCACACGTCCCGCATTGGATTGGCGTTCTGTCTATCAAAGGCACCGGGCCAAGAGGTGGAGCTATGTGACGTGAGCCCCGGGAACACTGGAAGTTCTAATGAAAGCTATTATATCAGGCAATTCAGCTCTCTGCTGATCCGGGTGGCTTGCCTCTTCCTCTGCACAGGTGAGGCTGTATGGGGCACAGGCAGACCAGGCTGTATTGGGCACAGGCAACGCTATATTGGGCACAGGTCAGGCTGCATTGGGCACAGGTCACAGCTTGCCTCTTCCTCTCCTCTCTCTTCCCCTGGTTGGGAGACTGTGCCGGCGGTGCTCTCATCCTCACTGGGCCCCACTTGGCTGCGGGCCCCATAGCGCCCACATGGGTCACTATGGTGGTAGTTACGCCCCTGACAAGCGACCAGAAAACGCAATCAGGGACTCATCAACGCAGACAACTTGATGGGGAGTAAACAATTCTGCAAAACGTTGGTTGAAGTGATTTTCGAGGGGCCGAATTTTGTAGAGCCGATCGTATCCAGGGTCTCCACGAGAACGACGGAGTTCATTGTCATTGAAGTGCATAAACCGCAATATCTGCTCATATCGTGCCCTGGTCATGGAGGCAGAGAACAAGGGCATATGGTGAATTGGGTCAGTGGACCAATATGACCGCAACTCACTCTTTTTAGTTATGCCCATGTTGAGGTAAAGGCCCAGAAAGAGCTTAAATTCGGAAACCGCAATTGGTCTCCAATCTCTGGCAAGGGAGGACTGGGGAATATTGGCGATATGTTGACCAGCGTACAAATTGCTTTGGTCCACAATAGATCTACAGAGATCTTCAGGGAAAAACAGCGAATAAAAATCAAGTGACGCAAAATCAGCTGTTTCCACCTGAATGCCAGGTTGGCCAGTGAATGGGGGAAGTACGGGTGCTACAGAAGTGGTGGCTTCCCAATTAGGATTGGCGAATGCAGCAGGAAGGGCACTATGGGCATGACAGGCCTGTGTTCGTCTTCTTGGTGGCAGTACACTACTTGTGCTTGCCACCTCACCAGCTTGAACTGCACTTATGGGACTCGCCACGTCACCACGTGATACTGCAGTGCTGGACTGACTATGACCAGGGTGTACTAGTCTGCTGGTGCTTGCCAGTTCACCAGAAGGAATAGAGGTGCTAGTACTGCTCTGCTCCATACGAGGGACCTGCGGTTCTTGCACATCAACGACAGAAGAAGTAGATTGGGGTCTGGTACGCCTGACCTTGGCAGGGACCACAACTCCGTTGTCAGAGCTATCTGTTATGGAGCCGCTGCTGTCTACAGGTTTGTATTCTGAGCCTGAATCTGACAGATGAGTGACTTCCTCTTCACTTCATCTGTCATGCTCAGAAACTTGTAGGCCTCTTCACTAGTGTACCTTCGATTTGCCATTTTGGGCTCTAAATTTAGTGGTATACTAGTGAGACTCACAGGTAAAAAAGCTCCTGACTGTTAGCGACTGTATCAAAGCGCTACCAAAAAAATTGTTAGGGATCGCAGGGATCAGGCCTGACTCTGCGAACGCTGCAGTTATGTGTGTTTAGTGTTTTGTAAGTGACAGTGATCGATCGATACTGCACTTGAGTGGGCTGGGCGGAGGGGCTAAACGCAAGTGCTAGCAGGTATCTGGGCTGATCCCGCTAACACTGCGCTTTTGGATACCCTAAACTGCTGGGGACGCTAGTATAGATCTGATCGGATCAGATATTGATCCGTTCAGATACTTTACCACTAAGGGAGGTGTATGCTGCGTGCGTGGGTGATAGCGGTACTGGCACTTATCTGGCGCTACCTGGGGCGACGCAGACCCTATCTGACCCTAAAACTTAACTTATATCACCGCCGGGCAATCAGGGGGTTAAACCTTTATTAGGTAATAAATGGCGGGTGCCCTGAAACTATAAAAAACAAACTAACTAACCAGCGTCACCCGTAACAGTTATACGGTAATCACTGGTGAAAGGGTTAACTAGGGGGCAATCAGGGGGTTAAAACCTTTACTAACTGCCCTACCACTTATAACTGTCACAAATGACACCAATGCAATAATCAGAAAAAAAAAAAACTGCTATTGGTGTCACTGGGACAGGGGGTACAGGGGGGTGATCGGGGGGGTGATCGGGGGGTAATTGGGGGGTGAAAAGTGTGCCTAGAGTGTTCTACTGTTAGTGTAGTGTTGTGCAGACTTACTTGGATGTCTTCTGTCCTCAGCGCCGGAACGAAAAGACCGACACGAGGAGAGATGACATCACTTCCTCTGCCGCTGTTTACATTACAGTAGCAGAAGAAGATTGTTATTCATTGGGCGTTCGCGAGGGGGTGGCCACGAATGAGTGGCCTCCCCCTCAGCATAGATCGCTCCCCTAACGATGCTGACCGCCTCGGGCACCGGAGGGGTACGTGATTTTGCCATTCTGCCGCAGCATATCTGCGTTAGGCGGTCGGCAAATGGTTAAAGCAGCGCAGTACCAAATTGTAAAAAGTGCTTTGGTCATTGAGCAGCCAAATCTTCTGGGGCTGAAGTGGTTAAGTAAAGCCAACTCAATTTTTCCAGTTTATAGACCATAGGTTCAAGTAAAGCCAACTCAATTTTTCCAGTTTATAGACCGTAGGTTTAAGTAAAGCCAACTAAATTTTTCCAGTTTATAGAAAAGTTTAAGCTAGGAACACATACATTAACTTATTTATATCAAGTAATTTACACAGTGCTTTACATATACATTGTCATCAGTCCCTGCCCTCAAGGAGCATACAATCTAAGATCCCTAACTCACATTCATACATACACATACTAGGGCTAATTTACACAGGAGGCGATTACCCTACCAGCATGTCTTTGGAGTGTGGGAGGAAACCTACACAGGCACAGAGAGAAAATGCAAACTGCAGGCAGGTAGTGTTGTGGTCGGGATTTGAACCAGCAACCCTTTTGCTGCTAGGCGAAAGTGCCAACCACTACACCAATGTGCTGCCCTATTACTTTAAAGTAGGAGCCAATGGCTCCAGCTGCTGTGTGAGCCAGTGAGGGGAGAAAGACCCGTGAGAACATTGCTGTATCAGGATGGGGCTCAGGTAATGTGGCTGAGGGGGGAGATACACCCAGAAGGTTTTTTACCTTAATGCATATAAGCTTTTAGAACCACTTTAAGGCAAAAAATATCTTGACTACTTTAACCACTTCTGTTCTGGAACAATTTTTTTCGTTATTTGCACACATGTAAAAATCTTTATTTTTGGGTATAAAACTACTTTAAAGCCCTAGAACATTATATATTTTCTGAAAGCAGAAGCCCTGTAGAATAAAAAGATAACAGTTGCAATTTTTTATGTTACGCAACTGTTTATCAAAAGCATATTTTCAGGAACAAATGCAATAAAATGGATTTTAATGTGGACACACACAATATAATACCCATTTGTTGGGTACCCACATGTTGTCTCTTTTACCCTCCCCTAGTCTCCAGTTGCTCTAAATAAAGCAGAATAAACTCCAGTTATAAATCCTTATCAGATTTTTTTCTGAGTCCCATTGGAGAGATTCCTCTTTACAGATACTCCTCGTTTAACGACTTACCTGTTTAACGACCACTTAGACTCACGACTAGCTCTCCTCAACTCAACGACGCGCTATAAATCATTGTATTGTACAGTACAGTACAGAGTTTTCATTTGTGTTCTGTACTTATGCAAATTAAAACAACGTTATTGAGCTGGAGTTTTGTGTTTAGACCTTTTTTTCACAATACAGTACAGTACAGTAGTTAAGAATGCTTGAAATATTAATTACTTGTGACTCCTCGTTTAACAACCAATTCGTTTAACAACCTGGTCGTTTGAACAGAACCTGGTCGTTAAATGAGGAGTACCTGTCCTGTACACACAAGAATGAGAGAAAATCTCCAAAGTGTGGGTAATTTCCTCTAATGCACCGTACACATGATCAGAAATTCCGTCAGAAAATACTTTTTCAGGCGGAATTCCGGTCAAGCTTGCCTTGCATACACACGGTCACACAACAGTTCTCTGAACTTTTGACCGCCAAGAACGCGGTAACGTACAACACTACGACAAGCCGAGAAAATGAAGTATAATGCTTCTGAGAATGCGTCGAATTCTTTCCGAGCATGCGTGATTTTTTCCATGTCCGAATTGCATACAGATGAACGCATTTTCGGATAGGAACTTTTTCCAACCGAAAAATAGAGAACCTGCTTTCAATCTTTTGCTGGCTGGAATTCTGCCAGCAAAAGTCCGATGGAGCATACACACACGGTCAGAATTTCTGACCAAATGCTCACATCTGACTTTTGCTGGCAGAATTTCTGATCGTGTGTATGGGGCATTGGAGTAGTTATCGAAAAATACTACTTGAGGATTTCCTCTTTTTTTTTGTTTTGGTGAAAACTCAAAATTTTGGTCTTTTCATTACTTTCAGACAACGGTTACTAATGGTCACCACCAACAAACAATAAAGGATGTACGAATGAGTAACAAAAGTTCCGCGCTTAGGACAATGAAATAAAAAAGGGACTGCTGCCCCCCTAAAAGTGGAAAACACCAAGGTGTAATCCAAACTGAAATATATGTTCTAGATAGGGGATTAGGCGCTGTCCTACTGTGTTTTGTGATAAATCTTCTCAAGAGAATACAAGAAAATATTGGTTTAAAAGCAAAAGTGTCATAAATATCAGGAGACAATTGATGTGCAAGAATAATTAATAAGTGAATCACCTGTGAGGTGAAAATAAAGAAAAAGTGCAAAGCGTGCTAAAGTGCATATAAAATGGCATATACAAAAAATCGCATGTGCAAAAAAATTGTATATCTATGTAACATGAGAGATCCCTATACATGAAAAAGTGCTTGGGGAACCAAAACCAGTGGAATAAATATAAAAGACATGTATTAGATGATCCGCTTAAACAATAATTAAAACAAATGCATAGCGTAAACCTCAAAAAATGGAAAGTTTTCGTGTGGAAAAAACCTTAGTGTGTGTGAAAACACAATTGCAATCAAGTCAATCAAGGCAGACCCTTCTAAAGGTGTATAAACACACTCAGTGGATAATACAATCAATAATAAGTTCTTTGGAACAGATTATTTCAGCAACAGTTCTGGAAGTATGTCCCACTGGTGTAGGGAAAAAAATCACAATTTTCAACCGTTGGTGTCCCGACCTCCGCTGCACCCCCACTCGTGTGTACACTTACCGGACTGCCTAACCCCTGCAGGGGTAAAAGGCATATGTAGACAGTCCTGCGATGACAACAGCGGGAAGTGGTCCTCGGTTCAAGGGTGCTATATACTGCTCTGGCGTGAGGTCAGTCCCAGTGACAGGTATCCGTGCAAGGTGAAAACAGAAAACACTTCATAGTGTGAATCCATAAAAGGTAGGAAGTTTATTGAAAATCCATAAAATAACAGTCCATAAACTGGAGTTAAAACCACAACTAAAAGCACTGTGCAGGAAGCCGACTAACAGTCGAGGGGCAACGTGGTAAGGCGTGCGTTCCACCGCCCGACAACTGAAAGCGGAACTGACACGAGCTGGAAGAGAGCGATGCTGACGTGTGCGTATCACGAGGCCACGCCTTACGCGTTTCGTCATCAAGACGTCATCTGAGGCGTGGCCATCTTGGTGCCCCACACGTCTAAATAGGGAAACGGAGGTGCCGCTCTGGCCAATCGGATGCTAGTAACCCGCCCCTTTGTCTCATCAAAACGAAACCAACTAATTCGCTGGTCTGGCGCCATCATGTGGTACAAAAAAATATATAATGGTTTTCGGGCGCCTCCGTTTAAGAGATGTAAAACAGAGAAAGATGTAAAGCAGATAATAAGTAAGACTGGAGGGTAAACGATCAGCGAGGTGATGTCCCCTCAAGCCAAATGCATTTGATATTACATATCCCAACATGTTGTAACTTCCAAACGGTAAAAATATGGACGAAATATAAATATGTTAAAATCATATTATAAAAATAATTAATATATAAAATTCAGACATACTTTATAAGTAACTCAAAAAAGGTTAGTATACCAAGGGAAGAAACATTTATGGTGGGGGCCGTAATAAAAATGTATCTAAGGCTACGTATCTAAATCTATTACTGTAAACCCATAGCATATATACATCTATGATAGGCCCATAAGGAGAATAACTTAATTCATAATCAAGGCCTATGGAATATTAAAATTATAAAAAAGGATCAGAGGATAAAAAGCCTATGTTATATCTATGGTGTTAATGGATGAATATCAAGGGGGATCCCAACCAAAATCTATGTGAAAGATGGGGAGGACAAAACAGCATGATGGTAATAGATCACGGACCTATATACAAATGAAGGATCATATAAGCGCTGTTAAAAATAGATCAGGGGCCTATATAAAAATTCAAATGAAGGGATACAGTGTGAGCCAAATCCCGTGCAGATGGCTCACTCACACACTAATACAGATGGTTGGAGTGGAGATAGTTGGAATTAAAAATCGGAATGTGTGACTTGGGGATGGATGAATTGAAAGCTTATGCAGAGGCTGAACTACTAGTGGAGGAGAGGCCCTTAGAAGTTGGACAAGAAACAATTAAGATCTATCTCTACATTTAAACCTCTAGGGACAAGACAATCTAAACGGTGTATCCACCTCGTTTCGTTTTGTGATATCAGTAGCTTTTTACTCCCCCCTCTCCAGTGATTTTTTGTGGTATCTATCCCATAAAAAATAAGGCCTGACGGGTCCCTATGATGAAATTCATCGAAGTGTCTGGAGAGGTTGTGTTTGGGGAACCCTTTTCTTATGTTATTAATATGTTCCCTGATCCGTACACAGAGGGGTCTGGTGGTCCTACCCACATATTGTAGCCGGCACGGGCATTCAATAATATAGGTTACGTGGGTGGTGTTGCAGGTGACCAATTCCCTAATCTCCTTTTTTATTTCATTGTCCTAAGCGCGGAACTTTTGTTACTCATTTGTCTATCACCTTCAGGTGTACCCACAGTTCTGCTGCTATGGATATTTTCGGTTATATGGGAAATAGGAATATCAACCTTACAGGGATATTTAGTCAGGAGCAGGTCAATAATACACAAGATATGACCAGTCTCTTTAAACAGCTTAAACACTTACTTGAAAAACAACTCAGGGTGTGGTGGGACATTGCCACCCTTGAAACATATATTGGCGAAAATATGACACCAAGAAGGTTAAGGTGGGATTTAAACCCCAATGATAATTTAAATGATGTTACCCTTATGGAGGAGTGGTTTTCCTTCTTTTCTAAATGTGAGAAAGAACTCCTCGGTAATATCATAAAGAGGAGACAATTAAAAATGAGGACGATTGAGGTCAACATTAATGAGATAAGAACTTTGTTATTACCTTTCAATAGTCAGAGTGACTATAAGGTCAAAGAAAGGGAACTGCAGGAACATATCAAAAAATACGATGCGAATATTCAAGCCAAAAAACAAAAGAAATACAAGAGGGATGTTCTTGATTATACCAATAAGAAGGTTTATAAATGGCAGATTGAGCTGGGGGATACCAGTGTCGATTCAGATGAATTATCCTCGGATGATCAGTTTTTGGATGAGTTCATAGAGGAGGACACTCAGCCTCTGAACACTCCTCGCCGCACGAGGTTTGAAGATACCACCCCCAGTAGGAGAGAACCTATCCCCAGAACCCCTAACTCCCCTTCCAGATATCCGGGTAACAGGAGAGATGATCACTATGGAAGACCTCCAATGAGTCCTCGATATAACATACCCACCCGTAACCGGTACTCCCCCCTTGGGTATGGAAGGCAACGGGCACCATGGGTCTCTAGGAACAGGAGAGATTACCCAGAAGAAAGGGATTTTCAACAGGGAAGACCACGAGAGAGGCCCCCTGGGAGATGGAATGCGAGAGTCCAATATCATCCATCCAGTTGGAGAGGGACATGGCGAGACTCGTATGGTCCCCGCAGACCCCAAAGAAGAGACCCTCTGCCCGGTACATACAGGATGCAGAGGACGAATGGGCATCGAGATCAGTTTTCCCCACCACATCCACGTATGAATCCAGAAGATGGAAGGAACACGATCCTGGAGAGAGAGCCAGAACACCAATTCAGAGGTTACGAAAGAAACAGAGAGGGAAACGAGGAGGCAAGCAGAAAAAGAAGAAGGGAATACTAGGCCAGGGCATCTACAATTTAAGTGATGCAACCTTCACGGATGAAGAAATCAGGTTGTTGGATCTAGGACTGAAATTCGCACCAGACAAAGGGATTGATAAATTTGAGGTATACATAGATTTACAAAAGTTTATTAGGAAATTAAAGATTAAGAAGCACTACGCTTTGAATAAAAAAGTTACAGCGACCACCGTGACTGATGGCTATATCCATACTGCACTGAGGAACAACTCCATTTTCAACCCGAAGGTCCCGGGGGACCAATGTATAAGTGCATTTAAACGGATGGTCGAGAGTGATCTAGCCAAAATGAGCACAAAAAAATCGAGGAGTTCCCAAATCTGGAAGACGATCAAGGATATCGGTAATAGGAAAGAGGTAGTAATAAGGCCTGCAGATAAAGGAGGTGGTCTTGTGATTTTGAAAAAAGGGGATTATGAAGAGGAAATGAGGAACCTGTTGGGAGTTGAAAACACTTATAAAAAATTAAAAAGCAACCCCAAATCACAATACCTAAGAAGTCTGAAAAGATTGGTGAAAAAAGGTGGCGATATGGGCATTCTGAACAAAAAAGAAGCTAGGTACCTGGTCCCGGACGCCACTAAGACCCCGGTCATTTACTATTTGCCCAAAATACATAAGCGGTTGAATAAACCACCGGGTAGACCTATTATTAATGGATTGGACTCCCTATTTTCAAGACTAGGGGAATACATTGATCAATTCTTGAAACCACTGGTAGCAAAGGGAAAATCCTATCTTAGGGACAGCACTCAGCTTATTAACGAATTAAGAACGGTCACGGGAAGTGAACATTGTCTTCTGGCAACTATTGATGTTAACTCATTGTATACCAGTATCACGCAGAAAGATGGTCTAAGAGGGGTTGAGAAGGCCCTCAACGAGGGTTCGGACCTCAAACACGAACAGATACAATTTATCTTGGAAGGTTTGGAATTGGCAATGGGCAGTAACTATTTTTGGTACCAAAAAGATTTTTATGTACAAAAAAAAGGGGGTTGCTATGGGCGCCAAGTACGCGCCGAGTGTGGCGAATTTATTTATGGATTTATTTGAAGAACGCTACATCTATAACAGCAGAAGACCCGAGATAAAGTTTTACCGACGGTACATTGACGATATAATTATCGTGTGGCAAGGGGACTCCGACTCCTTTGGGAGGTTCTTGGATGATCTCAATAGAAATGTGTATGGGATCTCTTTCACTGGAAAGATAGACTGTGACTCGATTGAATACTTGGATCTAGAGATTTTCAAACAGAGGGGAGAGTTGGCAACAAGAACTTTCTTTAAACCGACTGATCGCAATGGGTATATACCCACCTCGAGCTGTCACCACCCAAAATGGAAAAAGAATATTCCCAAGGGACAGCTTTTGAGAATACGGAGGAACTGTGACAACATTGAAGATTATCGAAAGCAGACGGATACTCTGATCAAGAAATTTACAGACAAGGGGTATGACCCAGATGTTCTGGCCAACATTAGAAATGAGGTACAGGAATGTGACCGGAATTCCCTGCTGACAGTAGGCAATAGGAAGAATAGCTCTCCGGTAGATGTCGCCTTTATCACAGGGTTCAATAAACAATACAAATCTTTTGAGCACATTGTAAGGAAGTATTGGCCGATCCTAAAATCCGATAGAACTCTTGCTAACCTGTTGACAAAAAAACCCAAGTTTATCTATAGGAAGGCACCTACCCTTAGAAACCATCTGGTCCATAATGTTATTGATCCCCCCAAGGAAGTGAAATTGTTCTCGGATATGAAGGGCTTCTACAGATGTCAAAAATGTTTGGCCTGCCGCGTCAGTAAAAGACAACCTAAAAAAAGAACATCCTTTAGGTCTAGGAGTGGCAAGGAATATGAGATTAGGGAATTGGTCACCTGCAACACCACCCACGTAACCTATATTATTGAATGCCCGTGCCGGCTACAATATGTGGGTAGGACCACCAGACCCCTCTGTGTACGGATCAGGGAACATATTAATAACATAAGAAAAGGGTTCCCCAAACACAACCTCTCCAGACACTTCGATGAATTTCATCATAGGGACCCGTCAGGCCTTATTTTTTATGGGATAGATACCACAAAAAATCACTGGAGAGGGGGGAGTAAAAAGCTACTGATATCACAAAACGAAACGAGGTGGATACACCGTTTAGATTGTCTTGTCCCTAGAGGTTTAAATGTAGAGATAGATCTTAATTGTTTCTTGTCCAACTTCTAAGGGCCTCTCCTCCACTAGTAGTTCAGCCTCTGCATAAGCTTTCAATTCATCCATCCCCAAGTCACACATTCCGATTTTTAATTCCAACTATCTCCACTCCAACCATCTGTATTAGTGTGTGAGTGAGCCATCTGCACGGGATTTGGCTCACACTGTATCCCTTCATTTGAATTTTTATATAGGCCCCTGATCTATTTTTAACAGCGCTTATATGATCCTTCATTTGTATATAGGTCCGTGATCTATTACCATCATGCTGTTTTGTCCTCCCCATCTTTCACATAGATTTTGGTTGGGATCCCCCTTGATATTCATCCATTAACACCATAGATATAACATAGGCTTTTTATCCTCTGATCCTTTTTTATAATTTTAATATTCCATAGGCCTTGATTATGAATTAAGTTATTCTCCTTATGGGCCTATCATAGATGTATATATGCTATGGGTTTACAGTAATAGATTTAGATACGTAGCCTTAGATACATTTTTATTACGGCCCCCACCATAAATGTTTCTTCCCTTGGTATACTAACCTTTTTTGAGTTACTTATAAAGTATGTCTGAATTTTATATATTAATTATTTTTATAATATGATTTTAACATATTTATATTTCGTCCATATTTTTACCGTTTGGAAGTTACAACATGTTGGGATATGTAATATCAAATGCATTTGGCTTGAGGGGACATCACCTCGCTGATCGTTTACCCTCCAGTCTTACTTATTATCTGCTTTACATCTTTCTCTGTTTTACATCTCTTAAACGGAGGCGCCCGAAAACCATTATATATTTTTTTGTACCACATGATGGCGCCAGACCAGCGAATTAGTTGGTTTCGTTTTGATGAGACAAAGGGGCGGGTTACTAGCATCCGATTGGCCAGAGCGGCACCTCCGTTTCCCTATTTAGACGTGTGGGGCACCAAGATGGCCACGCCTCAGATGACGTCTTGATGACGAAACGCGTAAGGCGTGGCCTCGTGATACGCACACGTCAGCATCGCTCTCTTCCAGCTCGTGTCAGTTCCGCTTTCAGTTGTCGGGCGGTGGAACGCACGCCTTACCACGTTGCCCCTCGACTGTTAGTCGGCTTCCTGCACAGTGCTTTTAGTTGTGGTTTTAACTCCAGTTTATGGACTGTTATTTTATGGATTTTCAATAAACTTCCTACCTTTTATGGATTCACACTATGAAGTGTTTTCTGTTTTCACCTTGCACGGATACCTGTCACTGGGACTGACCTCACGCCAGAGCAGTATATAGCACCCTTGAACCGAGGACCACTTCCCGCTGTTGTCATCGCAGGACTGTCTACATATGCCTTTTACCCCTGCAGGGGTTAGGCAGTCCGGTAAGTGTACACACGAGTGGGGGTGCAGCGGAGGTCGGGACACCAACGGTTGAAAATTGTGATTTTTTTCCCTACACCAGTGGGACATACTTCCAGAACTGTTGCTGAAATAATCTGTTCCAAAGAACTTATTATTGATTGTATTATCCACTGAGTGTGTTTATACACCTTTAGAAGGGTCTGCCTTGATTGACTTGATTGCAATTGTGTTTTCACACACACTAAGGTTTTTTCCACACGAAAACTTTCCATTTTTTGAGGTTTACGCTATGCATTTGTTTTAATTATTGTTTAAGCGGATCATCTAATACATGTCTTTTATATTTATTCCACTGGTTTTGGTTCCCCAAGCACTTTTTCATGTATAGGGATCTCTCATGTTACATAGATATACAATTTTTTTGCACATGCGATTTTTTGTATATGCCATTTTATATGCACTTTAGCACGCTTTGCACTTTTTCTTTATTTTCACCTCACAGGTGATTCACTTATTAATTATTCTTGCACATCAATTGTCTCCTGATATTTATGACACTTTTGCTTTTAAACCAATATTTTCTTGTATTCTCTTGAGAAGATTTATCACAAAACACAGTAGGACAGCGCCTAATCCCCTATCTAGAACATATAATAAAGGATGTACGTTGTACAGTTGGGCTCACAAGTTTACATACCCTGGCAGAATTTATGATTTCTTGGCCATTTTTCACAGAATTTGAATGATAACACAAAAACTTTTCTTTCACTCATGGTTAGTGTTTGGCTGAAGCCATTTATTATCAATCAAGTGTGTTTACTTTTTTTAAATCATAATCACAACAGAAACTACCCAAAAGACCCTGATCAAAAGTTTACATACCCCAGTTCTTAATACCGTGTATTGCCCCCTTTAACATCAGTGACAGCTTGAAGTCTTTTGTGGTTTTTGTGGATGAGGCTCTTTATCTTCTCAGATGGTAAAGATGCCCAGTCCTCTTGGCAAAAATCTTCCAGTTCCTGTAAATTCTTGGGCTGTCTTGCAAGAACTGCACGTTTGAGATCTCCCCAGAGTGGCTCAATGATATTGAGGTCAGGAGACTGAGACAGCCATTCCAGATCCTTCAATTTATCTGGTGTAGCCAATGACAGGTTGACTTGGCCTTGTGTTTTGGATCATTGTCATGTAGGAATGTCCAAGTACGTGCCATGCGCAGCTTCCGGGCAGATGAATGCAAATGTTCCTCCAGTATTTTTTGATAACATACTGCATTTATTTTGCCATCGATTTTGACCAAATTTTCTGTGCCTTTGTAGCTCACACATCACCAAAACATCAGCGATCCACCTCTGTGTTTCACAGTAGGAATGGTGTACCTTTCATCATAGGCCTTGTTGACTCCTCTCCAAATGTAGTGTTTATGGTTGTGGCCAAAAAGATCAATTTTGGTCTCATCACTCCAAATGACTTTGTGCAAGAAGGGTTGAGGGTTGCCTCTGTGCTGTTTGGCGTATTGTAAGCGGGATACTTTGTGGCATTTGCGTAGTAATGGCTTTCTTCTGGCGACTCGACCATGCAGCCCATCTTTCTTCAAGTACCTTCTTATTGTGCATCTTGAAACAGCCACACCACGTTTTCAAAAGGTCCTGTATTTCACCTGAAGTTATTAATGGGTTTTTCTTTGCATCTTGAACAATTTTCCTGGCAGTTGTGGCTGAAATTTTAGTTGGTCTACCTGACCGTGGTTTGGTTTCAACAGAACCCCTCATTTTCCACTTCTTGATTAGAGTTTGAACACTGCTAATTGGCATTCTCAATTCCCTGGATATCTTTTTATATCCCTTTCCTATTTTATACAATTCAACTTTCTTTTCCTGTAGACCCTTTGACAATTCTTTTACTTTCCCCATGACTCAGAAACCAGAAACCTCAGTGCAGCACTGGATGAAAGATACAAGGGTCTGTCAGGAGTCCAGAAACTGTCAGGGACATGGCATGCGCAGACATGCATTAGCAGGTACCCGTCTTGCTAAAGCCTATGTGCAGGGGAAGGAACATTAGCGCTAACAGGCGAACGCACATTAGCGCTAACAGGCGAACGCACATGTGTGAAATTACTCGCATACGTTAGCCATTAATGCTGGTGCCAAATGGCCTATATAAAGGCAGCAGCTACACTAGTGCAGTGCTGTCTGATCTGCAGCTTTACCCTTTGTTCTGATCCTGTGCCTGTATCTGATCCAGTATTTGACCTGGCTTTCTGACCGTGCTGCTGTCTCCAGTCCTAAACTTTGGCTTGTCTTGACCCTGATTATTCCTGCCTGATTTCCTGTTACCAAACCCAGCTTGAACTCTGACCATTCTCTGCCTGCTGTTTATGATAGACTGATCCTCCGTGTATGACCTGGCTTGTTTGACTCTGCTCCAGTCTTCTGCTTCTAGCCTGTGTAGCTCCAGTACTACCGTCCTGCATCTACAACGTACCCGCTGTTCCTTCTACCTTCTGCTGCTCAGCAATCCAGTCTGGTCCTGCTACTCATCAGCTGCCATTACCGCTACCAACGGAGGACTTTGCAGGCGCTCTTACCTCATCATGCTCTTGCGGCCACTGTTGCAACTTCAGTGGTTCTTGAGCCAGGGCTGTACAAGAGGTCTCCCTCCACTCGTTAGGCTCTCCCAGATGGTACGTATATTATTCATATTCTCTGAAAAATGGCCAAGAAATCATAAATTCTGCCAGGACATGTAAACTTATGAGCACAACTGTATCTCTCCAGACCCCAAAACTAAGATTCTAATCCTCTTACCACTCTATCTAAATCTAAAAGTTTGTATTTACACACTTTAAGGGTATAGGTTTACTTTAGTTAGTGATGTACTGTAGATAAGTGTCTCATATCGATTTTTAATCAGCCACAAAGTATGTGTAACTCCTGTGCAAATTATAATGTAACTTGCATGCTAAAGTGATGATTTACCAGCTCTGCCATGTGTTCATACCATTGTGTGCACTCATATGTTTTGCCAAGCTGCTAGCAGGTTGAATCACCCGTATGCTGCCTACATTTCCAGGAAGTCACATCCTTGCATTGGGTCTGCTACTCCACCCAGTTGATGTGGCCATTGCAATTAGAGATTTCAGTTCATCCCTTAAATTACTGATGTATCTAAGTCCCGGGTGCCCAACCTGCAGCCTGATTGCCATGTGCAGTTTGTTGAGCGGCCCCTTTTGGTGATCGACCCTTTCTGTGTTGGGACTGTGGTGGAGGAATTGATATGTAAAGGAGTAACAGCAGACTGTCCCCAGTCACTTAATGTCTTCTGCAGCACGTCTCCAGTCTCCAACCTAACCTGTAGCATTTCAAAAGTTTCATGCTAATATGTGCAGTTTGTTTGGTCCCGAATTGAAATTCGGACAAATTTTAGTTTTTCGAAAATTCAGATGTATTCGAATTTCCGAATTACAATATTACAGAATTTAAATGAATCCGAAATATCGAAATAAAATTCGGACAGAATTCGAATTCAAATTGATTAGAATAGTTTTCGAATCAATTTCGAATAGTTTTGGAATTCGAAACGTTTCGAAGGATAAAATAGAATAGAAAATGAAGGAATATAATAAAAAAAATAGAATAGAATAGAAAAGATAAAACAGAAATTAAAAGAATAAAATATAATAGTGTAAAACAGAACAAATTAGAAAATAAAAGAATAGAATAAAATAGAATAGAATAGAAAAAAAGAATAAAAAAACAATATAATAGAATACAATAGAAAGAATATACCATTTCCCAAAATCCAAACAGAATCAATTTGAATTTAAATAGAAAAGATAAAATTAGAATAGAATAGAAAATAACAGAATAGCTTTGGAAAAAAAACAACAGAATAGAATAGAAAGAACATAACCTTCTGTAATTTGAATTTTGAATAGAATACATTTGAATAGAACATAATAAAATAGAATAGAATAGAATAGAATAGAATAGAATAGAATAGAATAGAAAATAATAGAATAGAATAAACAAATAGAAAAAGAATAACATTAAAAAAACAATAAAATAAAGTAGAAAGAATATAACCATTTCCCAAAATTCAAATAGAATCAATTTGAAGTTGAATAGAATAGAAAAGAATAGATAATAGGGAGATAGTTATATTCTTTTTATTCTATTCTGATGTTTTTTTCTATACTATTCTGTTATTTTCTATTCTATTCTAATCTATTATTTTCTATTCTATTCAAATTTGAATTTCTATTCTATTCTTTTGTTTTTTGAATTCTTTTCTTTTCTATTCTATTATTTTCTATTTGAATTTCAGAAGATGGTTATATTCTTTCTATTTTATTCTATTTTTTTTTTTTATTATATTCTATTCGTTTCTATTCTATTCAATTCTATTCTATTATTTTCTATTCTATTTTGTTCCATTTTACTCTATTATCTTCTATTATTTTATTTTCTGTTATTTTTTTTTCTCTACTATATTTTTTTTCTCTGCTATTTTATTCTCTTTGGAAATTAGAAAACTATTCAAATTTGAAAACTTTTAGAATTCAAAAACTATTCGAAATTGATTAGTAAACTATTCAAATCAATTTAAATTTCCGAAAATTCTAATCGATTCGAATACGAATAAACTAAACGAATTCCGAAAACAAATTAAACGGGTCAAACGAATATAACTAAACAAATTTATGTAAATAGTGAATTGAAATGAAACTAAATGAATTTTTTCATTCTGCACATGTCTACTGATTTCCTCAAGTTTGTCTGTACTGAACATTATGTGTGGCCCTCTGGGTATGTCAGGGGCCACAGTTGAGCCTCCTATACCTCGTAAGCTGACAACCACCGATCTATGTTCTACAGATTCCAAAATTTTAAGGAAAGAGTTAAAGTGGTTGTAATGGCTGAAGGTTTTTAACTTTTATGCTCTATATGAATGAAGGTAAAAAAACATGCATTCAATGCATGAAGGTAAAAAACCTTTAGTGTGTATCTCCCCTCAGCAGCCCCCCTTATACTCCTTTGAGCTCCATCCAGCAATATGCATGAGAGCACCTGCTCTCCTGCCTCTCATCCTCCTCTTCGGCTCAAAGACAGCAGCGGGAGCCATTGGCTCCCGCTGCTGTCAATCACAGGCAGTGAGCAAGGGGCGGGGCCAAGCGACACTTTGTTGTCTTTTATGCAGGCACTATACGAAAAATCGGCCAAACCCATTTTTAAAAAATGAACATTCGGCCGTGAGAGCAAACTATAGTGCCATCATGTAATGACTGATAAATCATTCAGTGGACAAATGGATCAATTTTTTGTTTGTTTTTTTACATATACTTAGTGCAAACAGTTCGGACGGGAAGCACATTAATCTTTCAATTTATCGTTTGTTCGGCAGAAAATTTCCAAAATTTTCCTTAGTTTTTTCGGCTCAAAAACAGCCCAACGATTTTCGATTTTGTGCCCATTAACTGGCCGAAAAACGAACGAATTGTCCAAATGACCGAATTTCAGCCGATTTTTTGTATAGTGTATGGCCAGCATTAGACACACAGAGACGGCTTGGGAGCGAGCACACATGAGTGCTATGGGAGCGCTCAGGAAGGAGAGGGGCCAGGAGCGCCGGGTAGGGACCCAAGAAGAGGATCTGGGCTGCTTTGTGCAAAACCATTGTACAGACCAGGTAAGAATGACATGTTTGTTATTTTTAAAAAAATCTATTTGGCTATTGTATTGTGTTTATGTCCTCAATAACATTAGCCAGGTGGTGACAGATCCTCTTGGGTTAACCGCCTCACTGCTCCAGCCACAGTATGTAAAAACAATGTACAAAAAAGCAGATAAAAAAAAGTACAAAAAAGAAAAACATGTTAAAACAATTTAACAATCAGTGTCCCGAATCACTACCACACCAGTTATATGATGACATTGTACTGCTCTGGGGACAGTATGTAAAAAAAAAAAAAAATAGATTTTTTAATTTTTAAAAAAATTGTGACAAAAAATGACAACTTAAAAAGACTCACCATGCCTCTTACTAAATACGTCAGACTGTCTACTTTCCAAAAAGGGGTCAATTGGGGGATATTTGTACTGTCCTGGTATTTTAGGGCCTTAATAAATCAGATAGGCCGTCAGTACATCAGGGTTGATCAATTTTCAAATATATATATATATATATACCATAGAATAGATTGTAGACACTAAAACTTTCAGCATGTAGCAGAATAATTTGGCCTAAATTTAAAAAGATTATTTGCAAACTTGTATGACAGAAACAAAGAAAAACATGTTTTTTTTTTCAAAATTTTTGGCATTTTTTTTATGTATATAGAAACAAAAAAAAAAGCTCTATCTGTCTCAAAAAAAAATGATAAAAATGTAATTTGAGTACTTTTACCCCCTTTCATTTGAGGTAGTAAAAGTTTCCTGTATTGAGGAGGTTAAGACACTGACTTTTTTATATTGTTTTAGTATATGATAATTGGCTAAACTTTTATGTCATGTGGTTATAATTTGGGTTCAATAAGCAAACAAAAAAACAAAGCTGAATCTAAAATCGGTACAATACTGATTCCAACGTGCCCGGCATAGTATGAAGCAGACCTAAGAGCACATGCACCTCCAAGGTGCAGTGCAGCCAGTGTCATGTATGGGCAATGTAGGTATAGGGTTCTGGTCACCCCTGAGGGACTAGCGGTGCAGGCACAGGTGGTACGGACATCTTTTAGACCTCTGATGGACAGGCAGGGCAGATCCAGGGAATATGGGCATCTCCTAGGGAGTGGCAGTGAAGGTACAGAGGGTATGAATGCCACTGAGGGACTGGCAGTGCAGGTACAGGGGTTATAGGCACCATTTAGGGATTAGCAGTGTAGCTACAGGAGGTATGGGCATCTCTGAGGAACTGGCACGTCAGGTATGTGGGTATGGGCACCTCTGAGGAACTGGCAGTGTAATACAGATGGTATGGGCACCTCTGAGGAACTGGCACGTCAGGTATGTGGGTATGGGCACCTCTGAGGAACTGGCAGTGTAATACAGACGGTATGGGCACCTCTGAGGAACTGGCAGTGTAATACAGACGGTATGGGCACCTCTGAGGAACTGGCAGTGTTTGTACAGGGAGAATAGACACCTCCTGAAGGACTAGCAGTGTAATACAGAAGGTATGGTCACCTATGAGGAACTGGCAGTGTTGGTACAGGGAGAATGGCCACCTCTAGGGGACTGGCTGTGTAAGTACAGCTGGTATGGGCACCTTTGAGGGACTGGCAGTACAGGTTCAGGGATTATGGATACTTTTAAGTGACGTGCAAGTGCATTACAGGAAGAATGGACACCTCTCTCTGGCAGTCCAGCTACAGAGGTTATAGGCACTTCTCAGGGACTGCCAATGAAGGTACAAGATGGTATGGGTACTTTTCAGGGGCCAGCAAAGCAGGTACAGGGGGTATGGACACTTCTCAGGGACTGGCGGTGCAGGTATAAGGTGTATGGACAGTTCTCAGGGACTGGCAGTGCAGGTATAAGGAATATGGGCACTTCTCAGGGACGGGCAGTGCAGGTACAGGAGGTATGGGCACTTCTCAGGGACTGGCAGTATAGGTACAGGAGGTATGGACACTTCTCAGGGACTGGCAGTGTAGGTACAGGGAGTAGGGGCACTTCTCAGGGACTGGCAGTGTAGGTACAGGGGGTATGGGCACTTCTCAGGGACTGGCAGTGTAGGTACAGGGAGTATGGGCACTTCTCAGGGACTGGCAGTGTAGGTACAGGGGGTATGGGTACTTCTCAGAGACTGGAAGTGTAGGCACAGGTGGTATGGGCACTTCTCAGAGACTGGCAGTGTAGGTACAGGGAGTGTGGGCACTTCTCAGGGACTGGCAGTGTAGGTACACAGAGTATGGGCACTTCTCAGGGACTGGCAGTGCAGGCACAGGTGGTATGGGCACTTCTCAGAGACTGGCAGTGTAGGTACAGGGAGTGTGGGCACTTCTCAGGGACTGGCAGTGTAGGTACACAGAGTATGGGCACTTCTCAGGGACTGGCAGTGAAGGTACATGGGCACTTCTCAGGGACTGGCAGTGTAGGTACAGGGGGTATGGGTACTTCTCAGAGACTGGCAGTGTAGGTACAGGGGGTATGGGCACTTCTCAGAGACTGGCAGTGTAGGTACAGGGAGTATGGGCACTTCTCAGGGACTGGCAGTGTAGGTACACGGAGTATGGGCACTTCTCAGGGACTGGCAGTGTAGATACAGGGGGTATGGGCACTTCTCGGGGACTGGCAGTGTAAGTACAGGGGGTATGGGCACTTCTCAGGGACTGGCAGTGTAGGTATGGGGGTATGGGTACTTCTCAGGGACTGGCAGTGTAGATACAGGGGGTATGGGCACTTCTCAGGGACTGGCAGTGTAGGTACACGGAGAATGGGCACTTCCCAGGGACTAGCAGTGTAGGTACAGGGGGTATGGGTACTTCTCAGGGACTGGCAGTGTAGATACAGGGGGTATAAGCACTTCTCAGGGACTGGCAGTGTAGGTACAGGGGGTATGGGCACTTCTCAGGGACTGGCAGTGTAGGTACAGGGGGTATGGGCACTTCTCAGGGACTGGCAGTGTAGGTACAGTTGGTATGGGCACTTCTCAGAGACTGGCAGTGTAGGTACAGGAGGTATGGGCACTTCTCAGGGACTGGCAGTGTAGGTACACGGAGTATGGGCACTTCTCAGGGACTGGCAGTGTAGATACAGGGGAATGGGTGCTTCTCAGGGACTGGCAGTGTAGGTACACGAAGTATCGGCACTTCTCAGGGACTGGCAGTGTAGATACAGGGGGTATGGGCACTTCTCGGGGACTGGCAGTATAGGTACAGGGGGTATGGACACTTCTCAGGGACTGGCAGGTACGGGGGTATGGGTACTTCTCAGAGACTGGCAGTGTAAGTACAGGGGGTATGGGCACTTCTCAGGGACTGGCAGGTACAGGGGGGTATGGGCACTTCTCAGGGACTGGCAGTGTAGGTACAGGGAGTATGGGCACTGCCCAGGGACTAGCAGTGTAGGTACAGGAGGTATGGGCACTTCTCAGGGACTGGCAGTGTAGGTACACGGAGTATGGGCACTTCTCAGGGACTGGCAGTGTAGATACAGGGGGTATGGGTGCTTCTCAGGGACTGGCAGTGTAGGTACACGAAGTATGGGCACTTCTCAGGGACTGGCAGTGTAGGTACACAGAGTATGGGTACTTCTCAGGGACTGGCAGTGTAGGTACATGGGCACTTCTCAGGGACTGGCAGTGTAGGTACAGGGGGTATGGGTACTTCTCAGAGACTGGCAGTGTAGGTACAGGGGGTATGGGCACTTCTCAGAGACTGGCAGTGTAGGTACAGGGAGTATGGGCACTTCTCAGGGACTGGCAGTGTAGGTACACGGAGTATGGGCACTTCCCCGGGACTAGCAGTGTAGGTACAGGAGGTATGGGCACTTCTCAGGGACTGGCAGTGTAGATACAGGGGGTATGGGCACTTCTCGGGGACTGGCAGTATAGGTACAGGGGGTATGGACACTTCTCAGGGACTGGCAGGTACGGGGGTATGGGTACTTCTCAGAGACTGGCAGTGTAAGTACAGGGGGTATGGGCACTTCTCAGGGACTGGCAGGTATGGGGGTATGGGCACTTCTCAGGGACTGGCAGTGTAGGTACAGGGAGTATGGGCACTTTTCAGGGACTGGCAGTGTAGGTACACGGAGTATGGGCACTTCCCAGGGACTAGCAGTGTAGGTACAGGAGGTATGGGCACTTCTCAGGGACTGGCAGTGTAGGTACACGGAGTATGGGCACTTCTCAGGGACTGGCAGTGTAGATACAGGGGGTATGGGTGCTTCTCAGGGACTGGCAGTGTAGGTACACGAAGTATGGGCACTTCTCAGGGACTGGCAGTGTAGATACAGGGGGTATGGGTGCTTCTCAGGGACTGGCAGTGTAGGTACACGAAGTATGGGCACTTCTCAGGGACTGGCAGTGTAGGTACAGGAGGTATGGGCACTTCTCAGGGACTGGCAGTGTAGATACAGGGGGTATGGGTGCTTCTCAGGGACTGGCAGTGTAGGTACACGAAGTATGGGCACTTCTCAGGGACTGGCAGTGTAGGTACAGGAGGTATGGGCACTTCTCTGGGACTGGCAGTGTAAGTACAGGGGGTATGGGCACTTCTCAGGGACTGGCAGTGTAGATACAGGGGGTATGGGTGCTTCTCAGGGACTGGCAGTGTAGGTACACGAAGTATGGGCACTTCTCAGGGACTGGCAGTGTAGGTACACAGAGTATGGGTACTTCTCAGGGACTGGCAGTGTAGGTACATGGGCACTTCTCAGGGACTGGCAGTGTAGGTACAGGGGGTATGGGTACTTCTCAGAGACTGGCAGTGTAGGTACAGGGGGTATGGGCACTTCTCAGAGACTGGCAGTGTAGGTACAGGGAGTATGGGCACTTCTCAGGGACTGGCAGTGTAGGTACACGGAGTATGGGCACTTCCCCGGGACTAGCAGTGTAGGTACAGGAGGTATGGGCACTTCTCAGGGACTGGCAGTGTAGATACAGGGGGTATGGGCACTTCTCGGGGACTGGCAGTATAGGTACAGGGGGTATGGACACTTCTCAGGGACTGGCAGGTACGGGGGTATGGGTACTTCTCAGAGACTGGCAGTGTAAGTACAGGGGGTATGGGCACTTCTCAGGGACTGGCAGGTATGGGGGTATGGGCACTTCTCAGGGACTGGCAGTGTAAGTACAGGGAGTATGGGCACTTTTCAGGGACTGGCAGTGTAGGTACACGGAGTATGGGCACTTCTCAGGGACTGGCAGTGTAGGTACAGGAGGTATGGGCACTTCTCAGGGACTGGCAGTGTAGGTACACGGAGTATGGGCACTTCTCAGGGACTGGCAGTGTAGATACAGGGGGTATGGGTGCTTCTCAGGGACTGGCAGTGTAGGTACACGAAGTATGGGCACTTCTCAGGGACTGGCAGTGTAGGTACAGGAGGTATGGGCACTTCTCAGGGACTGGCAGTGTAGATACAGGGGGTATGGGTGCTTCTCAGGGACTGGCAGTGTAGGTACACGAAGTATGGGCACTTCTCAGGGACTGGCAGTGTAGGTACAGGAGGTATGGGCACTTCTCTGGGACTGGCATGGTAAGTACAGGGGGTATGGGCACTTCTCAGGGACTGGCAGTGTAGATACAGGGGGTATGGGTGCTTCTCAGGGACTGGCAGTGTAGGTACACGGAGTATGGGCACTTCTCAAGGACTGGCAGTGTAGGTACACGAAGTATGGGCACTTCTCAGGGACTGGCAGTGTAGGTACACGAAGTATGGGCACTTCTCAGGGACTGGCTGTTCATGTTGTCAGTGTCTCAGCTGCCCCCTCCACCATCACGGAGGAGAATTTAGAAACATCTGGGACATTCCACGTCACTGCCCTGAGCTCTGCGCTGATTGGCCGATCTGTAGGGCAGTCGCCATTGGCTGAGCGGAAGGATGCGTCAAGCGCCACGTCTGCAGCAGCCGCAGATTGAAGTGTGAGCCAGCAGAGCGGCGGAGGGAGATCCGTCACCGGGGCTGTGATACGGCCAGTTATTCGGGAGAGAGGCGGGAGAGGAGCCGGTGAGTTCGGGCTGAGGGGGCACCGAGGGGCACGGCCTGGGAGGGGTGATGGAGGCGCACAGGTAGCAGCAAGGACTGTATGGTGGACGCACAGGGACTGTGCCATGGACTGGTGCCAAAAGATGCTCCGTAGGGACTATGAGCTGTTCTGTCTGCGACTTGGTGACAGACTGGGGCTTGCTGATTCTCTGATAAGGGACTGTATGTTGGACCTGCCAGCTGATGGACTGTAGGGATCAGTATTGGGACTTTGTGATGAGCTGTTCTAAATAGATAAGAAATATGGGACTGTGTCATGGAGTGCTGCAAGCAGATGCACTTGCTATGGACTTCAGATGAGCCTTGGGGGTCCTTGGGATGAAGTATGTGAAGTAGGGACTGTGACAATGACCATTCCCAGCACAGAGCAGTGAGTGCTAACAGGCACTGGTGTGGTAGTGTAGGGAATGTGTGCTCAACCATCCCAAAGTTAATAGGGACTGTGTGCTGGACTGGTGATATGTGTTCTATAGGATGGAAGGCAGTGTATGGAGGACTGGTCTAGGTGTGTGAAGTCACATGACCGCGGTAAACCTGTGTACGGTATGATGGCTACTGCAAGCAGATTCACCAATGTGTGTGATGGACCGTCCATTCTTTACCTGTGAGGACTGGAATGGGGGTCCTAGGAAACCTGTTTTAGGTCTGCAGATTGTTAGGCATTATACCTATGTGATGGGGCTTTGAGGAACATATTTTGTGTAGGTAAAATGAAAGCTAGATAAGGGTCCATCAAACCTTCAGACCACATCTGTATGAGCTGCACTGTGATATCTGTAGGGACTCTCAGCACAGTCCCAGGGTTGGTAGCTGCTGGAGGAGTGTGGAGCAACCTTCCTCAACCAGTGTTCTTCCAGAGGTTACTAGGGACTGCTTGAGCAATTTCCCCCTCTCTGATAATTAACCACTGACACCATCTAACTGTAAGGAGGTCCTTCTCCTTCTCATCAGAACATTCTTCCATTCTCACAGACCACTAGTGTAAGGAGCTACCTCCCACCCCCACATTGACCACAAACGGAAGTAGCTCCTTCTATTGACTGCAAACGTAGGGATCATTCTTCCCACTGACCTTTAGTATAAGTAGCGAGGTTTGTCTCACATTGCCTGTCGATTATAAGGAAGTCCTTCTCCTGATCAACAATGTAAGGAGCATTGTTCTTCCTGACCACTAGTGTAAGGAGCCCCCCCCCAGATATTGACCTGCCAATGTAAGGAGGTCCTTCTCGCTTATCAGTAGTATAAGGAACCCTCCCACTGATCACCAATGTAAGGAGGTCCTTCTCGCTTATCAGTAGTATAAGGAACCCTCCCACTGATCACCAATGTAAGGAGGTCCTTCTCGCTTATCAGTAGTATAAGGAACCCTCCCACTGATCACCAATGTAAGGAGGTCCTTCTCGCTTATCAGTAGTATAAGGAACCCTCCCACTGATCACCAATGTAAGGAGGTCCATCTCGCTTATCAGTAGTATAAGGAACCCTCCCACTGATCACCAATGTAAGGAGGTCCATCTCGCTTATCAGTAGTATAAGGAACCCTCCCACTGATCACCAATGTAAGGAGGTCCTTCTCGCTTATCAGTAGTATAAGGAACCCTCCCACTGATCACCAATGTAAGGAGGTCCTTCTCGCTTATCAGTAGTATAAGGAACCCTCCCACTGATCACCAATGTAAGGAGGTCCATCTCGCTTATCAGTAGTATAAGGAACCCTCCCACTGATCACCAATGTAAGGAGGTCCATCTCGCTTATCAGTAGTATAAGGAACCCTCCCACTGATCACCAATGTAAGGAGGTCCTTCTCGCTTATCAGTAGTATAAGGAACCCTCCCACTGATCACCAATGTAAGGAGGTCCTTCTCGCTTATCAGTAGTATAAGGAACCCTCCCACTGATCACCAATGTAAGGAGGTCCTTCTCGCTTATCAGTAGTATAAGGAACCCTCCCACTGATCACCAATGTAAGGAGGTCCTTCTCGCTTATCAGTAGTATAAGGAACCCTCCCACTGATCACCAATGTAAGGAGGTCCATCTCGCTTATCAGTAGTATAAGGAACCCTCCCACTGATCACCAATGTAAGGAGGTCCTTCTCGCTTATCAGTAGTATAAGGAACCCTCCCACTGATCACCAATGTAAGGAGGTCCTTCTCGCTTATCAGTAGTATAAGGAACCCTCCCACTGATCACCAATGTAAGGAGGTCCTTCTCGCTTATCAGTAGTATAAGGAACCCTCCCACTGATCACCAATGTAAGGAGGTCCTTCTCGCTTATCAGTAGTATAAGGAACCCTCCCACTGATCACCAATGTAAGGAGGTCCTTCTCGCTTATCAGTAGTATAAGGAACCCTCCCACTGATCACCAATGTAAGGAGGTCCATCTCGCTTATCAGTAGTATAAGGAACCCTCCCACTGATCACCAATGTAAGGAGGTCCTTCTCGCTTATCAGTAGTATAAGGAACCCTCCCACTGATCACCAATGTAAGGAGGTCCTTCTCGCTTATCAGTAGTATAAGAGCCCTCCCACTGATCACCAACGTAAGGAGGTCCTTCTCACATTGACTGCCAGTGTAAAGTGCTCCGAGGGAGAAGGACCTCCTTACCTTCTCATATCCTTCTCAAGCTGAAAACTAATCTGATGGGCACTTTTCTACTGGTCACTCGTGTAAGGGGACACTTTTCCACTGACCATTAGTATAAGTGGGCCATATTCCATGTTCCTTACATTTATTCCCAATGTGAGGGAATACTACAATTTTCACTATCTGTGTTACTTTCCTGACCAGTATTAGGAACTCCTTTCCTTCTTGCAGCAGCATTTTGGCAGAAATAAATGCTTGATGCTTGAAAACGCATGTAATGTGCTTGGGCATTGATTCATTTCAGTGGCCAGAACACTTTATCCTGGCCACTGAAATGAATTAATGCTCAAGCACTAAACACACCTAGCGTTAATGCATGTTTAGGCGCATAAGTACTTGGGTTTTAATTTATTTATTCGGCCAGAATGATAATTTATTTTGGTCATTGAAATGAATGACTGCTCAGTCGCTAAATGTGCATTTAGACACGTTTACATACATCAAGCATTTTTGTCTGCCAAAATTCTGCTGCTCCTGGATGCCCTGGCTATAGTTTTTTTTTTTTTTTTTCCTGTCTCTAAACGCCTATGTGTACATGGATACATGGGATAACATGCAGGGGCGTTTAGAGGCAGGAAAAAAACACCAGATACCCAAACAGCCACATTAAAAATGTCAAGTGTGCATGAGGCCTTAATAATATGTTGGCCTGTTCCGTTATTTATTTTTATAGATATAGAGGTAGCTATAAATATTAGCTGTCCTGAACGTTAATTCTAGGGTTCCTCTGTGTTGAAAAGGATAAGAGAGGTTGGTGTAGAGAGGCAGTATCAGAAACTCTAACAGGGGTTACTGTGGGAAGTGACAGTATTCTAGACTACGTGGTGGACCAGTACTATTCTTTGCTTGTTCCTCCCATCTAGGAGGGCTGCTAAATTTAGAAACTGTCCGTTTTTTTGGTTTGATTCTCACTAGTCAGTTACAGTGGAACCCTCAAGAAGTTCCTTTTAAACCTTTGATTTTTCAGCAGAAACTAAAATTTTGTAGAGAATGTTTGTTTTGTTTTTTTGGGAAGGGGTGTTTATTAGGTATGTGATAGACTGATCCCAGTGTGGTGACAATAAGGGCCTATTTGATGCTTTCGTCCTGGTGAGGGCAACAGTGGTGACTGTAGAAGCTACGTTAGGAAGTGAGTGATGGACCGGTCCCAATGTTTTAGCTGTCTTATGATCTGGCCCTAGTTCAAGAAACAGTGGTGACTGTAGAAGACCCAAGTCTAACGGATATTAGCATTGTGTTCTACCTTTCCAAGTAGTGACGTAATAAAGATATATTAGAGAGGAACTGCAGTCTGCTCACAAATTTTGTAATAAAAACATCTTTGCCATTCTGAAGTTTCCCCTGCAACCACATTGCATATTATTTTATATATACGGCAGAGCTGCACAATTAATCGTCAAGAATCGTTATCGCGATCTTGACAAAAGTGTTTTCACAATTCTTTCTATGCAAAGAATTCTCTCTGCTCTTCTGAAGCCACAGCCCTCAAAAGAAAGGAAGAGAAAAACTGGGCAGTCTGCCAAGAAACAAAACATTCTTTATCAGTTGAACTTAAGTATAAACATTGTAACAATTTGTCAATGGAATAGACTTTGGTGTTAGAGCCCTTTTCACACTGGGGCGGGGGGCGGCATCGGCGGTAAAACGCTGCTATTATTAGCAGCGTTTTATCGTCGGTATGCGGCCGATAGTGGGGCGGTTTTACCCCCCCGCTAGCGGCCGAGAAGGGGTTAAATACCACCGCAAAGCGCCTCTGCGGAGGGTGCTTTGCCGGCGGTATAGCTGCGCCGTCCCATTGATTTCAATTAGCAGGAGCGGTAAAGGAGCGGTATACACACTCCGCTCCTTCACCGCTCCGAAGATGCTGCTGGCAGGACTTTTTTTACCGTCCTGCCAGCGCATCGCTCCAGTGTGACAGCCCTCGGGGCTTTCACACTGGATACACAGCAGCGGCACTTTCGGGTCGGTTTACAGGCGCTATTATTAGTGCAATAGCGCCTGCAAACCGCCCCAGTGTGAAAGGACTCTAAGTGAAAAAAGTTTACCCACTTAAAACGCTAAACCTTTTTCTGACATTTGTTGGTTTCAAGATAAAATCATTTTTTTTTTTTCTTTTTTGCTAGAAAATTACGTAGAACCCCCAAACATTATATATATTTTTTAGTAGACACCCTAGAGAATAAAATGGTGGTTGTTGCAATATTTTATGCCACACTGTATTTAAGCAGCGATATTTCAAATGCAATTTTTTTGGAAAAAATTACTTTAATGAATTTAAAAAAATAAATAAAACTAACCAGTAAAGTTAACCCATTTTTTTTTTTTTGTATAATATGAAAGATTTTACGTTGCGAGAATCATGAGAGAATCGTGATCTTTTTATTCTAAGCAAAAAAAAATCATGATTCTCATTTTGGCCAGAATCGTGCAGCTCTAATATACGGTGATTCTGTACTTGCCAAATATGCTGCAGAAATCTCCCTCCACGAAGTCTGGCTGCAGCCATTTTAACTGTGGGCAGCTGGAGCTGCTGCCTGTTCACTTCATGGATTTACACAGAGGCACACCTCAAGCTCTGCAGCTGTCATTGGCCCTCTTATGACTTATCCCCCCTCCCTTCCTGGCAATCTCTCTCCTCTCTCTCTCTCTCTCTCTCTCTCTCTCCTCTCTCTCTCTCTCTCTCTCTCTCTCTCTCTCTCTCTCTCTCTCTCTCTCTCTTCTCTCTCTCTCTCTCTCTCTCTCTCTCTCTCTCTCTCTCTCTCTCGATCTAGAGAGAGCGCGCGCTGTGCATGATGTCATAAGCCTAGGCTAATGACCAGACAAGAAACAGGAAGTGGCATATATAAGGTATTTACTGGCAGAAAAAAAAATGTTTTACTATCCAAATTTAAAACAAGAAGGGCAGAAGTTTTAATAGATGGAAAGTTGAAAAAATGACTGAAGGTCCACTTTAAGATAGTTTCATGAAGAACGGTCCATAGTGGTGCTTTGGGCCCTATATAGTTGGTAGATGTGAATAATCACAGTAGTGACTGGTTCCAGTGGACGGCATGGTGACTTTGTGATGAACTTGCTCCAGTATATTATTACAGGTATTTATGATGCCAACAATTTTTGCATTGTTCTACACATTTACATTAGCCCCTACCCTAAAGGATCTTAGTCTAAGTCACAAACAAACAAAAAGATTTCCCAGCACACTTGCCAGCCTGCAAAACATTCAAATTGACCTAACAGTTTACGTTAAAAATAGAGGGTTTTGTTTGCACACATTTTGCAAATATATGCATAAGCTGCAGTGTCCACACCAAGGGACCTCCTGTATATACTAAAGTCTTAACTCAAAACTTCCAGAGCCTCCATTGTAAGTGCACATATAAGACTGGATGGATTAACCGCTTCACGCAAATCGCCGTACCCGTACGTCGGTACTTTGACGCTAAATACCGGGGTTATGGCAGCAGCTATCTGCCATAACCCCGACATTTTCGGGAACGGCGTGCGTTTCTCTTTGGGATGAAATCGGTCTCCGTGGCGGATTCACCGCGAGATCACTATTATTGGTGGCGGGAGAAGTGCTCACCCCCCTCCTGCCGCGCTGCGGTTGTCTCTGCTGCTTACCGGACCCACCGGTAGTGGCGGAGACGATTGCGTCCTCTCCCGTGGATGACTGGCTGCCGACTGAGAGGAAGATGGCCCCTGCTCGGCTCCATGGCATGGGAGGGCGGAAGCGGCATCAAACATCACTTCTGCCCATAAAGGAGCATTTTTTTTTTTTTTTTTTTTAATTGTATTTTAGTGTAAATATGAGATCAGAGGTCTTTTTGACCCCAGATCTCATATTTCAGAGGTCCTGTCATGCTCTATTACAAGGGATATTTACGTTTCTTGTAATAGGAATAAAAGTGACACAATTTTTTTTGTTTTTAAATTGTGTCAAAATAAAAAAATAAATAAAAAAAGTTAAAATTTTAAATGAGAAAAAAAAAATGTTTTTCCTTTTTTTATTTTTTTTACTTTGTCCCCACGAGTTGCGTGCAGAAGCGAACGCATGCGTGAGTAGCACCCGCATATGAAAATGGTGTTCAAACCACACTTGTGGGGTATCGCCGTAATCGTAAGGACGAGAGCTATAATTCTAGTCCTAGACCTCCTCTGTAACTCAAAACTGGTAGCTTGTAGAAATTTTTAAGGTAAAAGTTTGTCGCAATTTTTAAGCATGAAGATGTTGGGTATCAATTTACTCGGCATAACATTGTCTTTCACAATATAAAAAAAATGGCCTAATTTTACCGTTGTCGTTTTTTTTTTTAATTAGAAAAAGTGTATTTTTTCCAAAAAAAGTGCGCTTGTAAGACCGCTGCGCAAATACGATGTGACAAAGTGATGCAATGACCGCCATTTTATTCTCTAGGTGTTAAAAAAAAAATATAATATATATATTATAATGTTTGGGGGTTCTAAGTAATTTTCTAGCAAAAAAAAATGATTTTAACTTGTAAACAACAAGTGTAAAAAAGAGGCTTGGTCCTTAAGTGGTTAAGGGCAGGGAGCCCACCCCTCCTTTTAAAGGTACGGGGATGCATGTGATGCCAAACAAGGGCATCCAGTGTGTCCCTGAATCTGATTCAGCCAACTGTACAAAAAAAAAACATCAACCACCCCAACCTATACCTGGCCTTTGCAGTAAAGTGCACATGGAAGGGTGATGCACATAACGGACAAAAGATTTCCCAGCACACTAACCAGCCAACCTGCAAAACAACCAAATTAGTCTTGTCTAACAGTTTGTTTAAAAACAGAGGTTTTGTTTGCACACACTTGCAAATATAATATAAACCACAGTGCCCACGCCAAGGGACCTCTGTACTGCGGTCCTAACTCTAAGACCCCTGTCACACTGGGGCGTTTTCAGGCGCTTTTGGGCTAAAAATGGCGCCTGTAAGGTGCCTGAAAAACACCTCCCCTGCAGTCACAGTGTGAAAGCCAGAGTGCTTTCACACTGCGGCTCTGCGCTGGCAGCAACTTTGGGGCAGTAGGAGCCTGCCCATTGAAATGAGTGGGCACCACTGCCAAAACGCCTCGGCAGCGGCGCTACATGGGCGCATTTAACCCTTTATTCGGCCGCTAGCAGGGGTTCAAAGCACCCCCGCTATCGAATAGCTGAATAACGCCGCTAAAATGACGGTAAAGCGCCGCTAAAACTAGCAGCATTTTACTGTCAACGCCCACTGCAGTGTGAAAGGGCTCTACATTTCCAGAGCTTCCATAGTAGGAGCACATATAAGAATGGGTAGATTAAGGGCAGGTATGCCTATAGGGAGCCCATCCCTCCTTAAAGGCACAGTCTATGGTCTCTTATCTCATTTTTGCACACACACAGACCTACTTGCATCAATTAACTTACTCAGCATGTCTTTGGAGTGTGAAAGGAAAACCTGAATACCCAGAGGAAACCTATATAATCACAGGGAGAACATGCAAATTCCATGCAGGTAGTGTGCTGGTTGGGATTCAAACTGAGAACCCCAGTGAAGGGGTTGAAACTTTCCCTCAAGTCTCCATCTCACCTTTTATAAAACTTTGACTCCTTCCCCTGAGAGTTCTGCAATTCAGACCCTTCACCCAGTACTGCAAGGCATACAAACGTCTAAGCCACCATGCTGCCAGTGTGTTTAGTCATAGAGACCGTGCAAAGGAGTTATCTTCGCTGTGTTGCTGGCTATTACTAGACATCAACATCAACACGCACTTCGTAATGGAACAGAAATACCAATAGTGACAGAAAGGATGGCTATCTGGATACTTGGTGACTCGTCTCTGTAGAGGTGGCTACAAAGCCTAGAGAGTTTGTGATGGACTCTAATGTTGATATGTAAGAAAATTAAACGATTTAGGAAGGAGTTATATTAGAATCTTCCTGTAGTCCAAGATGTAGAGCATGAATTATAGGGCAAGTCTTTACAATCTGGTCCATTGGTCTTTAAATTGGTTTTAGAAAGTAGTGTACAGTCTGGATGACAAGCTTCGTGAAACTTATCACTGATAATTATACTAGATAGATCTATCTGAACCCCAGGATAAGCAATCAGTCTAAATCTTGGTGTAATTTATCACACGAGCTGATCTAGGAGGAGGGCGGGACTTTTCTCACAGCGCGGCCAAAGTTTTCACACTCAGCTCGGAGACACATAGCGCAAGATGCCCGCAGACTGTGTAATCCAGGCACTGACTACAGTGAGGCTGCGATTATGACGTGTGACGTACTAGCCATACCCCGCTATGTCCGGCTGCGGCCATTACCATAACAGTGCTAAGTCAGCTAAAAGTAGTTGGATCTGTATGTGCGTTTATAATGTATATCTATCTATCTATCTATCTATCTATCTATCTATCTATCTATCTATCTATCTATCTATCTATCTATCTATCTATCTATCTATCTATCTATCTATCTATCTATCTATCTATCTATCTATCTATCTATCTATCTATCTATCTTAAAGCTGATCTCTGGGGAAAATTGAATTTCTGCCCATATGTAGCCCATAAATTTACCTTCTTTTCTTATCCTGTGCCTTGTGATCATTGCTTATCTGCTGTATTGCTCTGGAATCAACTCTCAATCCCCCCCGTGTAGTCTCATGTACTCAACGCTCCCCTGTGTCTCATTATTTGCACTCGCATAATCACCTCAGTGTGATCCTAACTGTGGGGGTGTCTAATAAAATGACACTTTTTTTTTTTCTTTCTGCCTCGCCCATCTATGCCTAATTTTAAAAGGTTGTGGGGGTGGTGACAGGAAAGGAGAACTGCCCCAGACACCTCCCACAGAACCACCCTGTATTACAGCTACAAACCCAAAGAGTGATGGGATCTGTAGTTGGGCACATGCAGATATGCTTGATGCAATGTGCAGTGGCGCACCGTATCCTCCCACTCCTCCAAGACATGGCATTACATCAAAGCCCAACTTATGTCACGGGTAGTTTAAATTTTTTTTAATGACCTTGTGATGTTTTATGATAAAAACAAAAATGGCTGAAATGAATGAAATAATATTGGCTGAAAAGGTGTTGGGTCGAGAAATGATTGGGGGCTTGGTTACTGGTATCTTGGAGATTGGCTTCAAAGTAGAACCCTTTGCCCCCTTCCTGACCAGGCCATTTTTTGCGATACGGCATTGCGTTACTTCAACTGAAACCTGACAATTGTGCGGTCGTGCGACGCTGTACCCAAACAAAATTTATGTCCTTTGCGGAATTGTGGCGGACAGATCTGACACTAAGACCCCATACACACTATTAGATTTTCTGCAGATTTTTTTGTCTTCAGATTTACCAAAACTATGTAGTGCAAGGGCCTGTCTGATTGCATATAAATTGAAACTCTTAAGGTTTGACCTCATATTATATGGTTTTGGTAAATTTGAAGACAAAAATCTGGAGAAAATCTAATAGTGTGTATGGGGTCTAAGTGATCGTTTTCTGAGGACCAGTGACACTAATACAGTGATCAGTGCTAAAAAAAAAAATGCACGGTCACTGTATAAATGACACTGGCAGGGAAAGGGTTAACAGGGGCGATCAAAGGGTTAAGTGTGTTCCTAGGGAGTGCTGTGTGGGGGATGGTTTAACTGGAGGAAGAGAGAGATCTGTGTTGCTGATTAGCAGGAACACAAGATCTCTCTATTCCTCTTTGACAGAATGGCGGACTGCCTTGTTTACATAGGCAGACTGCCATTCTGTCTCTCCTGTGAATGATCGCGGGTGGCCGGCAGCCATTCCGGAGCCGACCACAGCGTTGGCGTATAGGTACGTGATTTTGCGCTTAAGGGCTGCCCTGACGCAGTATTTGTACGTGGGGTGGTTAAAGTGCATCTTCGCTGCATCTGAGCACCAAAAACACGAATTCATTTTTAATAAAAGCAAATTCCCCTACTCACCATGTCTCCATGCTTAAAGGAGTTGTAAAGGCAGAAGATTTTTTTTTTTTTTCTTTTTCTTTTCCATCTTAAAATGGATGTAAACCCCAAAAAATGTTTTAAATTAAGACACTCGTCTGTTACAGCAGAGGATGTCATTTCATCTGTGCCCAGTCTTGCCACAAAGAGTTAAAGTGATTGTAAGGAAAAAAATGGAGGGATACCCCTAGATATGGGATGCATTTCGGAGAAATCTTTTCCTTCATCAGGGTTCTTTATGGAGAGATTAATATCTGGGGGGTTGTAGAATACAAGTAGTTAATAATCAGTGCAACTGCAAACAGATTCTATCCCAGATTGTTCACAAATGTGGTTCACTTACATTTTATTTATTGACAATACACATGAGCATTCACATGGTTAAAAATAAGGGATGTGCAACCTCTCATCTGGCTCCCCACACGCAGCACTCCAATAGTCAATTCAAGAACTCCATGAATGACTTGGAGACATATCGAAAAGGGATTAGGCATCCCCAATAGCATTGAAAGACGCTGCGTCCTGACCCAGGCACAGTGCTTGTATGCATGCTGGGGTCCAAGTGCAAAAAAGGGCAAAAGCACATAAATCACAGGGCTGACCTCAAAAAAATAGATCTATAGGTATATCAAAAAACTATCTAAGAAAACCTACCTACGTATACAAATATCAGCATATACTGGCAGGTAAGATGATCAGTATAAAGGGAGTAAAAAGTACTGCAAACTGTCCCAAGGACGCTGAGATGTCCGCATGGTCATGTGAAGGAGTCACAGGAGAGTATATGCAAAGGGGAGAGGGAGAGATATAGGCACCAAGACCAGTATATTACTACACTATTTGTAGCCCCGCTCATTCAGCCCTTGCTGATTTCAAATTGAAATCAGCTGGATAGAGTGCTCGAGCCAGGAAGTTCGCAGCGGGCCCCCAGAGCTATGGCTGCACCCCGCCTCCACACCGCGTTGACGCCTGCCGACGCATGCGCAGCAACCAAGCTGGAACGTACAGGCAGAAAACCGTCACCCGGCCACGCCGTAGAGAGGTGCGCCGTGGTCAAGTCCCACCAACATGGCGCACATACCCTGGAGACGGTCAACAAGTGACTGGTCCAGGGCTGGTGGGGAGGAGATGCCGAGGGTGAAAAACGCAACTCCTCACCAAGTATCCTATGAAGGACATCGCGGCCGTGCCGGGCACGCAGACATTGATGCTCCATCAACATGTCCACTAGTAATGAGGGATGGCAAAAACCTAGTTGCTGACAGTGCACATATGTAATATACCCACCGTTGCCCCCCCCCCCCCCCCCCCCAAAAAAAAAGAAAACTACGTCTTAGCAAAAAGGTTAAGAAATAAGATCAGGGGTTATATAATCTCTCCATAGGCAAGCGATGTGCATAGGAGCCAAATAGCCAAATACGAGGACACAAACACAGGAACAGGACATGGCAAAGACAAACCAAACAATAGTGAGCATAGATTTATACATAAACCACACTACCTCCTTATAGAATAAAACACAAAGGGGGTGGAAAAGAGAGCTAAAGATCAAAAAACAAAAAGAGAATGATTAAACAATAAACCAATGAAATTACACTGCATTGCAATACAGACATAATAATATCAAAGCCCCAAAGGAATATTCCTATTTCTCCATGCCCCCTGAATTAAAGCCCTCCAAGAATGGTTTGAAACAAACCGCATCATTGAGCCCTGGAGATTGAGTAGCTTTTAAATTATAAATCCAATGTAATTTGAGTTGGAGGAGACTTTTGTTCCAGTCTCCCCCTCTTGTGTTGGGATGTACCCGATCCAAGATCACAAACTTGATTCTTGGGAAGACGCCATGGTGTACCAAAGCAGTATGTCTCCCCAAAAGGCAGGTCGGGATCACAAGTTTTCATGCTCTGGATGTGTCGGTATGCCCTATGCCAGAACTCGAGTTTCGTCTTTCTGACATAGAAGCACCCGCAATCGCATAAGAGCATGTATACCACTCCCAGGGTTTTGCAATTTGCCCTAAAGGCACTGCCATCCGGTAAAATGGGGTTTCTGTTGGTATACATGACTTTGCAGTACACACATGACCCACACATGAAGGTGCCCTTGTATTTGCAATGTTCCATGTCACTATCCCCATTAAATTCACTTCTTACTAGTCTAGATGCAATAGACGTAGTTTTTTTGAAGGTAAAAAGAGGACTATCAGGAAGGAGTCTACCCAGATTGGGGTCCGAGGTTTATACATGCCAGAATTTTTAGAAAAGATTTTCTTCAATTCTGTATGTTGATTGCAATATTTCGTGACAATCCAAAGGGGATTTTCTTGACTAGAAGGTTTCTGTGAAATAGATAAGCTTGTGACGGGTATGAGATGTTGCCCGTCTGAAAGGTGTGTTTTTTTTTTTTTTTTTTTTTTTTTAAGGATGTACGTGAATATCCCCTGAGGAGGAGTCTCTCACGTAAATTATTCGCCTCAATTTTGAAAGTTTCATCATTGGTATAGTTTCTTCTTACACTAAGGTACTGACTGTACAGTATCGATTTGATCAAACTCTGTGGATGGAAGCTCGAGGCGTGCAATATGGTGTTCCCCGCAGTGGCCTTGCGATAAAGGCCACTGCAGAGAGCACCATCCTCGCCTCTCCAGACCAATACATCCAAGAAAGAAATCTCACTAAGACTGGAGGACATTGTAAAAGTGAGAATAAATTGATTTCTATTCATATTGTTGAGACATTGGTCCAAAAGTTACAAAGGACCATCCCAGATGGTGAAAATATCATCAATATATATCGGAACCATACAAGGAATTGGTCCGTATATATATCGATAATGCCTTCTCACTAAAAAGCATGTTTTCCCACTCCCCCAGGTACAGGTTCGCGTAGGATGGGGCACATGTCCTTATCGCTACTCCCTGCACCTGGAGGAAGTGGGAACTATCAAAGGTAAAGATATTGTGATACAAAATGTACTCCAATAACGACAAAATAAATTCGTTATACCCCCAATCAACATCCCCTCTTTGATAAATTGCATGTTTTATTGCTGCCATTCCCTTGGAGTGGGGAATGGAGCTATAAAGGGCTTCTACATCAATAGTAACTAGATAAGCATTGGCAAGTACAGTTAGGTTTTCAATAATCTTCAGAAAGTGAATAGTATCTTTAACTTATGACCGTAGGCATGTGACATGAGGTTTAAGATATTCATCAATGAATCTACTTGCATTTTCGCTAATTGAACCCCTCCCTGATATAATGGGTCTACCTGTCCGTAGAGTCCGTTGTCATCCGATCCGAAAACGGATGGAAAAGTAGGCTTTTCCTCCGTTACACTTTTTCGGATCGGAGTGGGTCGGATGTCAGCGGACATGTCACCGCTGACATCCGACGCTCCATAGACCTCCATGGAGTGTCCGTTCAGGTCCGCCTAAAAAGCTGACAGGCGGACCTGAATGGATAGTCCGTGTGAAAGAGGCCTAAAAAGGTAGGGACAACTGGAAATTTAGTTCTGACATACTCCCATATGGTTTTGTTAATAACCTTATTAGCATAGGCTGAATCAACCAACGAATAGTATTCCTGATTGAATCTATCCACAATATCCTTAGTGATTTTCCGATACCAATTTTTATTCAACAGAATCTTTAAACACATGGAGGTGTATTGGGCATTGTCCATAAGGACAATATTGCCCCGCCTTAATAGTTATCGACATGTTGTCACTTAACATTTTCAATGCCTGTTTCTCGGACGTGATAACATTGGTCAACCTGGGGAATCGAATGTTAAGTTTGTCGATCTCCGTGTTTACCAATCTCAAAAAAGTGGAGATGTTAGGATTAGACTTCGGAGGTGGAAATAGTATAGAGTTTTTCTTTAATTTTGACCCTTTGATAGGATCCTGTGCCAACCTTCCGGTGTCCGGGAGAGAAAGTACAGTAGGTAGATTGATGTGGTCTATCAGATCAGTGGTATCACTCTCTCTTCCAAGAGCGACACCAACTGATCTATAGCTTGATTTTCTTTAGGTGTTAAATCAATAGCTCCCTGAGGTTTCTGATATGTTTTTCAAAATGAGTCTATGCGCAAATAATTCCAAATCCTTCACTACTTCAAATTTGTCCAGATTTTTGTTGGGACAAAAACCCAGACCCTTTTTGACGTACACGAGTATCATTATCCGTTAGTACGTGAGAAGAAAGGTTGATGATATTAAGAGATATGTTTGGTCCCTCGTCTGTCCCTAAGGATTGGAGTTCCCTGCCTTCAATTAGATTTTGTTGGTAGGTTGGCTTAAAATTGCTTCCACTAAAGGGACATGCTCCGATCTTTCCACCCCTGTATAGCTCTAGATCTAGTAACTGGAGGTGCATTCCCACTAGCTCCTTGTGATGGTGAAGAAACAGTGGAGCCCGTCACCACAGCAGGTACTCTACCTGTAACCAAAGGTATTAAAGAGGTACATGTACATGCGCAGCTCAGAGTACATTATAAAGAGGACTGGGAACAGGCAGGTACGTTTTTTGTTTTCTTACAGAACAGACTAGCATGTCTCTTCTCCGAAAAAGAGTCTGCTTGTTTGCAATGTTTTCATTTTTCCCTTTAATTCCACTCCTAATGAGATGCTGCTTGTTTATTTAGGTGTGTCTATAGTGCCATCTGGGATGGCTGGTTTCTGTACTAAACTTTTTTTTTTTTTTTTTTTTTTTTTGTATATGGCTAGATTCCCTTTTAATAAGTGACATCCTCAAAGTTACTTGTGAGCATTTGTCATGATCCAAACTCCATCCACCATGCTAGGCTTTGTAGAGGAGTTATTTCTGGATCTCGGAGGGAGGGGAATGTTCCTGCCACATGTATAGTGTGTGTGTTTAGGTAGAGGTAAATAGTTCCTCATCTCTGGGGATGACATGGAAGTGTTGCTGTAAAGCGTGGCAGAGCTTCCAGCCAGGGATCAGGTTTAAGTCTCTGCCACGTCACTGGATAGAAGAAAAGCCTCCCTGTGCTGGCGAGCTGGGCCGCCTCCCTTTCTGCAGACCTTTTTGTTCAGCCGATGGCTTAAAAACATGATATTATCAGAACGTAGTGCTGGAAGCTGAGTGTAAACTTTGTCTGCTGCCGTCTCACTTGTTAGAATTATGATTTGCACAATAGCACGGCAGCATTCCGATTGTTGCTGGATTGGAGCTTGCTATGAGATATTACAGATGGGAGTTATTTTTAGTTGATGGTAATCTTTAGAACTACTTGAGACAATTTGACTTTGTTATACTGCTTTTTTTTAAACTTTGCAGTATTTTTTTTTTAGTTTTTCTACTTTAGTTTACTTTTAGTGCATTTTTAGGGCTCATTCACATGGGTCATACAGGCTCTGCATTGGGAGCCATGCACCCGTCCCTGCGTACATGTCAAATTTGGATGTGTGGGTCCATAAAGCCGATGCATATTTATTCTTGTATAGACTGCCTGCACACAGCTACATGCTAGTAGAAAAAGATAAACAAATGGCCCTTCACACTATACAAGGGGCTCTGTACCTGCGTGGATGAGCCCTTAGTGCTCGATTTACATGGTTGCGTTCCAGTGCACTAAACCTTGTGTCGTGGCCCCTATAATAAATGTTTCCCTGCCAGCAGTATATATATACACACGTGTGTGTGTATATATACTGCTGGCAGGGAAACATTTATTATAGGGGCCACGACAGGGGGCCACTATGTATGTGTATGTATATGCACCTTAGTGAATGGCTGTTAACCCTATCCAATTTAAATTTGAAAATGCCTTTCTGTGCACCAAGAAAACGCATGCTAACGCAGGGCAACAAAATAGAAAAGGCAGACAGCTCACAGCCCATAGTTGGGTTATCCCTTTGATAAAGACGCACAGCAAAACACCATATTGCACTGCTTGTGAGAGCACATATGACATGAAGACACCGCTTTGTTGCATACCTCAATGCTGCACCCTGGATGGCGGGGAGATGAACTGTCCCTTCAGGCTGTTCCCAGGGGTATCCAGAGAGCTGTATTGATCTGGAGTTACCTATGTTGTATTCATAGCTGTTGCAGGACTTTTTTGCAACGTTCAGTGTACATATGGACTGATTATTAGCTAGGGTTCATATCCCTTTGATATTTATTAATGCAGGACAATGCACCTGTCTGATGCTACAAAAATATACACCTCTGATTGTGTCCCTGCTGCACAGGATTCTGTCACCAGGAGATTTTTTTTTTTGGTCTGGTGACCCTTTGTCACTAGGACTGAAAGCGAGGGAAAATGAAAACTTTTGAGTTGCCACCAGAAGAAGCATTGATTGAAACTTTTCCAATGAGGGCACTTGTTCTGGTGACACCTGTCTGCGGGGAGATTTACCTCACTACTTCCTGCTGTGTCTACAGGACAGGAAGTGAAGGGTAATCTCTTGAATGGGACTCAAGTGGCAGACAAAATAAAAAAACCTGACTAGGGATTTTAACTATTCCCTTTGCTATCCAAATTGGTACACCTATACAAAATAAAGGGGGGGGGGGGGGGGGCTGGTATGTCATTGGCTTATATATAAAGGAAATAGGCATGCATTGCTTTTTAACTTTTAAAAATGCTAATTGTCTGGCAGTTTCTGATATCAGCATTTTTCAAGAAGCACACATAGGAAGTCAGAGGAGTGAAGTTATACTTTTGGATCAGTACATTTGTTTTGGGTTGGGGCTTATTTGCACCATCCCCAGTAATCTGCATAGATCAGGTCTTGACTTTGTGTAATCCACTCCTCACACATTTTTGTTTCATTTGAGGATTTGACGGCTCGGAATGGAGTGACTAACAAATTTTTTTTAAAATATCTATTGTTGCGTCATGCCATTTGGGCACAGTTTTTAGAGCAGCCTTTCTCAACCTTTTCAACACAGAGGAACCCTTGAAATAGTTCTCCGGTCTCAGGGAACCCCTGCTAAAAATGAGAAATCTACAACTAGTGATACTTATTAGTGTGATGGTCAGTGGGAAGAATGGTCCTTACACTTGTGGTCATTGGGAAGAATTACCTCCTTACATATAGATAAAAAGATCAATGGTGTCAGTGGGAACTTATCTGAGAGGCTGAAAACTGCGCAATGCTGGAGGAACCCTGTTTGAAAATCACTGGTTTAGCAGAGGTGGGGGGGGGGGGGGGGAATTGATGCCTGGGCTGACCGAGGAGGGATGGGAGGAGGCCACGCAGGTCTGTTTTCAGGATCTTATTAGTTCCAATGATCAATTTATACAATTTAACCACTTCCGGACCGCACATATACTGCGGCTGGGTAGCCCGGATGCGCAAAACGACGTACCTGTACATTGTTTCGTGCATGAGATACTGTGGGCCTGCTGCAAACCGGGGGGAGCACGCTAATCGAGTCCGCCGGACACCCACGATCGCGGTACAGAGTCAGAACGGGGACCTGCCTATGTAAACAAGGCGGATCCCCGTTTTGACAGGGGACAACATGGAGATCATTGTTCTTGATCACTAGGAACAGCAGATCTGTTGTCCTAGTGAGCCCATCCCCCACACAGAACACACCCAGAGAACACGGTTAACTCTTTGATCGACCCATACTGTTAACTCCTTTCCTGCCAGTGTCATTTATATATTGATCTGTGCATTTTTATTTATTATTTTTTTCAAGCACTGATCACTGTATTTGTGTCACTGGTCCCCAAAAAGTGTCGCTTGGAGTCAGATTTTGTCTGCTGCAATGTTGTAGTCCCGCAAAAAAAATCGCAGATCGGCGCCATTACCAATAAAAAAAAAAAAAAAAATTTAAAGTCCCTAAATCTATCCCCTGATTTGTAGACGCTATAACTTTTGCGCAAACCAATCAATATTTGTTTATTGGGATTTTTTTTACCAAAAAATATGTAGAATACATGTTGGCCTAAACTGTTGAATAAATTTATTTATTTATTTATTTTTTGTCTATGTATTGTAGTTAAAAAAAAAAAAAAAAATGAGAGAGTTATCTTGCAAAAAATAAAAACCGCAGAGGTGATCAAATACCACCAAAAGCGCGTTCTTTGTGGGGAAAAAAACATGTTTTTGTTTGGGTACAACGTCGCACGACCACGCGATTGTCAGGTAAAGGGACGCAGTGCCGTATCGCAAAAATGGCCTGGTCATTAAGGGGGTAAATCCTTCCGGTGCTGAAGTGGTGGTTACGTTTTATAAACCAGCTGCATTATACTCCTGTTAAATTAGCCTGTATTGGCTTTGCCTCCGCCTGTTCCCGCTGTGGTTCCAAGGAAGCAGATAATTTGCATATGTTTTGGTGTTGCCCTATTCTTTCAATGTATTAGGAAGATATATTTTCTTTTTTTGACCGCACTCTACATCTGCCTGTACCTCCACACTCCAGAGGTTGGACTGCTTGGTGTGCTGAATGACTTTATACACCGGACACATGCTCAAACTATTGTACTGTTCTATGCTAGGAAATTGATTCTGCTACCATGGAAAAATGCTTCTCCCGATGTACAAACCTTTTCCCGTATGGTGAATAAAGTTTTACCGGTTTTCAATCTAATATATAAAGGCTTGCCCTAAGAAGTTCTTAAAAAATCGGGCAACCCTGGCTTGATATAGCAGATTCCTTTCGGAAAGATACCCCGCTATATCAAAAGTTGTAATGTGGTTGATATAATTTCTTAACATTGCATTAGTGGTTTGCTGAACGCCATGTTGTGGACTTATTGGCTCCCCAGCCTAATGGATAGGGAAGGAGAGGTGTGTGTATGAGTGGTGTTATGTGTGTTGGTGTGGTTGTTTGGATGTTTATTCTGTACTATGATAGAAGAGCAATATACTGTGCTCTGTGAAGCCTACCCAAAGCTGTTTTGTGGTGTTGTTCTATGGCATATCTTTCCTCTTAGAAGGGGATATCTGGGATGGTTTACAATTTTGTTAACATGTTGGCCTTTTATGGCCATGTGCTATTTACTTTTATTGCATATTCGTGTTCTACTATGATATGCATTTGGAAATATGTAAAGGAAATGAATACCTTTTCAGGAAAAAAGAATCTGCATGGATCAATGCAAGGGCATCTAGAATAAAATCATTTCTATGTGCCCTGTTCCCATCATAGCATAGCATACTAGCTCACTTTTTCGGCAGACAAAAGCTGGATGTGCAGACTATAAAATTTTTGTCGGATGTAAACTCAACGTCCCATTTTTTTTTGTTTCATTTAGTATGCTTTTCGTATGAAAAAAATCGTAAGAACAAGTCTACGCGTGCTCAGAAACGAAAGAATACATACAAAACTATTCAACACTTCTGATGTTTTCTGTCGTACAAAAATTTTCGTATTGTGAGTAACCTCTTCACTTTTGGCATGCCACACAAATCGGACATTCGTTCGTCCAAAACTCTAAGCATGTGTACGAGGCTTTGGAGGTGATTTATTCTTCTAAAGCACACTGGTACTGACTAATATTCCAGCTTTTCTCTTACCCCTCAGTTTCTCTCCCTCACTCGGCTAATGTGACCCCAATGCTGACAGAGGGGGTTTTATTCTGTTTTCTCTATTCCTTTTTTGAGCAGTGCATGATTTTCATGTGCAGCTGTGTGTATTTTGAAAAGCATGTTAAATGTGTTTTTTGCACACAGTGCCATTCATCCTGACGGAAGTTCACTTGCAGGGACATGAAGGCAAAACTACAGCCAGCAGGATTTTCTCAATGCACCACTCCTAAAATGCATTGGAGAGAACTGTGCACCATTTGCTTTCTTTTCAATAGTTTTGTACAAAAAGAATAAACGGACATAAAATGTATGTTTGTTTTACACAATGCCCACATGGCTGCACAATATAATCCAAATACAGGGTATAGACATAAGGCACATGAGTGCAAGGTATAGCAGGATACATTCAAATAGCCCAGATGGAAAATGAGCAGAAATTCCTTGAGATAACCAACCTGGGGAGTCCAGACAGCCATAGAGCTGGTATATTCCCATATACAGTACATATTCAACAAGAGGGAAGGGGGGCAAGATAAAGACTACTATCCTTCCCTCCATAGCCATAAGAAGAAGCATGGCACAAGTGAGCTGGATTATATCAAAAAGGGAATGGTGCCCTACACACAGGTGTGAATGGGCCCTGAAGGAACCTGGTACTTGGATATAAATGCAGGCCTTCATTGCTTACCTCTTAAATATACCCGATGTCTGGCTGCCATGCTTTGAGCCATTGATCTGGAACAAGCAAGTCACTGAAATCAGAACTCATTATCTGCAGCATTGTTTAGGGTTAGTGACTCAAAAGTATTCTGCTGTAAGGGTGAAGTCCATTACAGTGTACGTCTTGGCAGGATATATCTCTATATCAATTTTTTCAGTAAAACCTCTGCTTCACTTAAATCTCAAGTAATGAGACAGTATTGGCTCACTATAGGAACTTAGGAGCTCACTGGATTTCTGTCAGATCAGCAGGTTTTTTTTGTCTGTACTTGCAGCATTTTTAAAGGGATAACACAAGGGTAAATATGCATGTATTGCAGGCAGGTTCTAGATATTATTTAATTAACTATATATAGTTTTTGTTTTTGTAGAATACAAATTGTGTGTCCTTAGGATAGAAGCTAGGATAACATTAACAACTACAATTACAGCTTGCTAGCACTTGATGTTTCTTGATCTCTGCATTTACTTTAGCTAGTATACCCATCGTGCTTTATTGGTCTGCGACTAGAAGACAGTCTGTAGGATGGGAGTTGCACAATGTCCCCAAAGGCTTACAGACAAGTTCTGACATGAGACGCTCGTAACTGGGCCATAGCTGGGAACCTCACTGAATGGTTGTTTACTTCTATGTAGCATGTAAAAACGTCACCATTTGTAATATTCATTTTCAGAAATTTCTCATCATGCTCGATTACAAATAATGTACCTCTGGCATTTATCTTTTTTAGTTTTAAAGATATTGAATACACATATATGTATAAATGAGAGCCATTAAATCTGCCAGGACATTTTTTATTTCTGTCCATCTAGTCCTGTGATTCACAGGAGACGTGTGTGTGTGTGTTTTTGTTTTTTTGGTAGGTTTTCAAATCCCTTTCTACTCCTATTGTTTTTTTTTTTTTTTTATTCTCTTTTCGTTCTTTGACACAGCGCTCCATTATTCAGAATCATAGGGTTATATCGCTCCCCTACAGGAGTAGGACACTAAACAGAAAAAAGACTTGGCTACGCCTATGGGTAGTCCTAGGTGACATACACCCCCCCCCCCCCCTCTCTGCTATAGGCCTTCAGTTTTTTTTCTGCCTAGTCAGGAGTAGACCTAGTTCCCTGCCGCGATCTCCGGTCCTGGCAATTTTTTTGTTTTTGCTTTTTAAACTACTTTTTTTTTTTTTTTCTTTTCCTGTGAGATCTACAATCAACTGCCGGACTGGACACTAAGATCCAGTGGCCTCCCCAGTCTGTCCAGCTACGCACTAGGTCGGCCGCGACATAGCCCCACTGGACAGGGGCTGGCCCTGCGAGTTAAACGTCTCAGCCTGTGTTGCAGCGTTCCTCATGGCCGACAGCCCCCCCATTGCGGTGGCGAGGAGTATCTGTCTGGGAGCGTTACCCGTGCACTCGCTGGAGGGGTAATTAAGGGGGCCTCCTCCTCTCCTTCCCTGTATATCACCTAGGTCTGCCCATAGGCGTAGCCAAGTCTTTTTTCTGCCTAGTGTCCTACTCCTGTAGGGGGCAATATAACCCTATGGTTCTGAATAATGGAGCGCTGTGTCTGTCAAACTCAGAGAAATGGATTTTACGGTAAGTCAAAAATCCCATTTTTTTTTTTTTTTTTTTTTTTTCTTTCTCTATCCCTGTCACGCAGCTTCTTAATCTTTTGTCCTGGTGACTGCTCTCACAGAAAACAAAACACTCAAATTCTGAGTGGTCATCTGAACAAGAATAGATGGGGAATCTTCCAGTGGGGGCACTAGTTCTGGTGGCTGCCAGGGGTTTCCTCTTGCATCCTGTTGTTGCTATGGGATAGGAAGTCCTCACTGTCGCTCTGCTCTCGTCTTCTACCGGCATGCTCATTGTTGGCATCAAGCACTGAATCACAGACGTCAGGCTTCTGTGCTGCTTCTACTTCTTTCAGTTTGGACTTTGCTGTACAGGGAACTCCAAATGGCTGATACCAAGACAAATTCAGGTACTTGCATTAAAGTGATAGTAAACTGCTGTGGGTTTTTTGTTTTTAAACCTGCAAAGTTATTTTGTGCTACCGATAGTACCGAACATCACTCCCATTGTTCACAGCACAGGTCTCTGAAGGAACTGCACGGCATGCCGCTCCTTCAGAGCGCATGAGCCGATGGCGTCACCGGCAGCTTCACAAGTAACGTTTCCGGTTTAGGAGATATTTACTGTACCTATAGGTAAACCTTATTTTAGGCTTACCTATAGGTAAAAAATCATCCATGGGAGTTTACTCCCACTTAAAAATACATTGAAGTTTATCCCTCGCCTGAGGACTTGCATTCTGACACGTTACTTGCCTTCCCTTTATTATGTTACTCTTATTACCTGGAGAGTCTTGGGATCTACTCTGTTAGATTGTCTTATTTGTGATGACCTATCGTTTTCTTAAAAATTTTGAACTAAAAAAAATTAAAAAAAAATACCTTGAGGGCCAGCGAGTTCACACCACATGCAGTCCAGTGTGTTTGTTTGTTTTTTTTTTTTTTTGTTTTTTTTTCTGCATCAAAAATGCATAGAAAGTAGGTTATATGGTTTTTCAATGGCATAGTTTACACCAGTGCTTGCAGTTAAAGTGCGTTCCAGTTCCAGAAAAAAAGTAGAATATGCTGCATTTTTCCTCCACGAACACAAGAGGGAGAAAAATGCACTGGAATACATCAAAAACGTGCATGCAGAAAAGGCATCTGGCACACATCCAGACTGCGTTTCTATGGTGTGTTCACGAATGCATAATTCAGGTTCACAAGTTCAGACAGCCTTATCGCTCAGTTTTGCAAGGCAGGCTGCTCTAGGAAGAGTCCTGGTGGTTCCAAGCTTCTTCCATTTATGGATGATGGAGGCCACTGTGCTCATTGGGAACTTTTAATGCTGCAGATATTTTTCTGTGCCTCCATACAATCCTGTCTCGGAGGTCTACAGTCAATTCCTTGGACTTCATGGCTTGGTTTGCGCTCTGACATGCACTATTAACTGTGGGTCCTTATATAGACAGGTGTGTGCCTTTCCAAATCATGTCCAATCAACTGAATTTACCACAGGTGGGCTCCAATCAAGTTGTAGAAACATCTCAAGGGTGATCAGTGGAAACAGGATGCACCTGAGATCAATTTTGAGTGTCATGGCAAAGGCTGTAAATACTTAGACCCCTTTCACACTGGGGCGTTTTTCAGGCTCTTTTGGTCTAAAAAAAAAAAAAAAAAAAAGCCAGAAAAATGCCTCCCTTGCAGCCCCAGTGTGAGAGCCCGAGTGCTTTCACATTGGGGTGGTGCGCTTGCAGGACGTTAGAAAAATTCCTGCAAGCAGCATCTTTTGGGCAGTGCGGGAGAGGTGTATACACCGCTCCCTGCCATTAAAATCAATGGGCACCGCTGCCGAGGTGCCTGCAAAGCGCTTCGGCGCCGGCACTTTTAACCTTTTGGCCGCTAGTGGGGGTTAAAAGCGCCCGCTAGCGGCTGAAAAGCGATGCTAAGATTAGTGGTGCTTTACCGCTAACGCCCTCCCGCCCCAGGGTGAAAGTAGTTTTATGTTTTTTGTTTTATTAAAAAAAAAAAATTGGAAGCATTTTAAACAAACCACTTTTCACTTTGTCATTATGGGGTATTGTTTGTAGAATTTTGAGGAAAATAATGAATTTAATCCATTTTGGAATAAGGCTGTAACATAACAAAATGTGCAAAAAAAATCAAGCGCTTTCAATACTAAAGTCAATACTTTCTGGATGCACTGCAAGCCAGTTACACACTGCAGTGCCCGGCCGTTAGCATTTTTAACCCCTGCTAGCGGCCGAAGGGGTTAAAGCGCCTGTGTTGCGGTGCTTCCGAATCGCTTTTCAGGCGATTCGGAAGTGCTATATACAATACTCCCAAACCGCCGCAAAGATGCTGCTTGCAGAACTTTTCCTAATGTCCTGCAAGCGCACCGCCCCAGTGTGAAAAGTCACATTGAAATGAATGGGAGGCGGTTTTCAGGCGTTAGGCTATTTCTAGCGCTAAAACGCCTGAAAACTGGCTCAGTGTAAAAGTAGCCTAAATGTCGCGTATCTGAGGAGGGCATCGGCTTCAATACAGAGGGCAGATCTGGTGGAGCTTCATCTGGAGGCCAGCTTAAAAGATAGGAGTGGCTTTAAAAATCACGGGGAGAGAAGCTCCTCTCTAAATTGTTTTTACCAGCACTGAGGTCCTTGATCCAAGTGAAACATGGACCAAGATGATATCATATAATACATCTGTAAATGAAATACGGTAATCAGAAAATAGAACAGTAATCATATACTATGTGAAAGGCAAACATTACATTCAGGCCTGGTTCACACCTATGCAGGTTGCAGTTCGCATATTCCTGGTGCATTTTGTGTTTTTCAATACATGTTTTTGATCCATTGAAGTCTGGAACCAAAAACCAGAGAAAAGTCCCTGCCCCTTTCCATAAAATGCACAAATGTGAACATGACTCATAGGAAACCATGTGAAATTGACTGTAGTGTGTTTCTGCAAAACTGAAAACGCACTAAAAAATGCGCAGATGTGAACCAGGCCTTGGACAAGGGTTTAGATTTAATAAAAATATATAGTTTGCTGAAACCTAGTTTGCAGTAAAAGATTATTTGTGGTGTTTTCTCCAGACTGTGCAGCAGAAGAAAACAGTCTTCTGAGTCTCTGGGGTCATCTCTGTGCTAGCAGATGTATCTTAACATCTTTGCAACATTTTGCATAATGTTGCTCTGTGGCCTACAATGGTCGGAGTACAGAAACAATTCTATATATATATTATACTTCTGCCATATGATTTATTTAACTGTGTTTGTGTTGCAGGCACCATGAATCAGACGCAGCAATCAGAAGAAGAGGTTCCTGCTTATCTACGGGAGGAGGCACCAGAGGGTAATTGCAGTTCTTATACTCTAAGCTAGGGATTGGCCTTTTCTGATTTGGCCTCTGTTATCACAATGGGACTTAAAGTGATACTAAACACACACTAAGTCTACACTTCCATGTTAAAATGTCAGGTTTCTGTGATGTAAAAAAAGAAGATAAAAACAATTATTTCAGAACGTTTTCCACCTGTGACCTATAAACTGTACAACTCAATTGAAAAACAAACTGAAATCTTCTTTTGGGGGGGTTAGCTGTTCTGGTAGGTCTTTTTTCTTAGCCACATCTTACAGCAAAAGCCATGGTCTGCAGAGAGCTTCCACAGCATCAAAGGGATCTCAATGTTAAAAGGCATTAGTCTGGAAAAGGGTACAAAATAATTTCCAAGCCATTAAGTATATCATGGAACACAGTGTCAGACATCAAGTGGAGGAAATATGGCACAACAGAACTGGACGTCCCTTCAAAATTGATGAAAAGATGAGAAGAAAACTGGTCAGGAAAGCTGCCAAAAGGCCTACAGCAATAATAATCACTTGCCGCCTGCCTTATACCAATATGATGTTGGCAAAATGACGTGAGCAGGATAAGCCGCAGCGTAGCAATCGCTGTTGTGGTGTGCCGGTGTGACACACCGCAACTCCAATCTAGGTAAAGAGTCTCCGTCAGACTCTTTACCACGTGATCAGCTGTGTCCAATCACAGCTGATCATGATGTAAATGGGAAGAGCCGTGCAGTGGCTTTTCCTTACTCGTGTCTAACAGCAATCTGTGCTGATTGACCTTGAGCAGGGGATCCTCTTTGCACCTACTGTCACATTTAAAAATAGCGGGGCTCTACCAACACAGCTGCATCATTCATCTGTGAATGAATGAACTACAAGTCCCCTCTTTCACCGCTACAGATGGGTTGTAGTTTGCTGATGAGTGCCCTCATCATTGACTTTTTTTTTTTTCCAGTCAGTAGGGCCCCTTTAACACATACGGACTGTTAATTTCAGTTCATTTCAGTCACGTCTTTTCAAAGAAAAAAAAAAAATTTGACTTTTTTTGTCAGCTGCTCGTCAGTTTATTTACATTCACCACCAATGCAAAAACGGATGAAAAATTATGCATTTGTCAGTTTACATTTGTTTTTCACCCCAAAAATAGAGCTTTGATTTGTTTTAAAAAAAACAGATGTTAACGGATGTGGATGTAAATGGATGATCAACCATTTACATCTGTTTTTCCATAGAGATGCAGTGATGTCCGTTTTTCATCCATCAACTGATGGATGAAAAACGGACATCATGTGTGAAAGGTGCCTAAGAAGTATGGGCAGACAGATGTATTGAGAGTTTACAGGAGCCTGACATTGCACAGGTGCAATGATCTGCTGGCTCATAAGAAAACAAATGCGCGTTTTTTTTTTTTTTTGTTTTTTTTTTACCTGCAGTGCTTGTGACAATGGTCCCCAGGAGAAAGAGGGTGAATTTACCCAGCAAGACACAGCAACCTGACACTTTGGGGCATATGTGTGAGACTGGGTTCACACTAGAACTAATTAGATGTGGGTTTCCCCATATCCAATTCGCATGACAGGAGACTGTGACCGGCTCTATATGGAGCCAGTTCCGACATGTGAGTCCTGTGTGTCTTTGGATCCGTTTCAGGGACGAATTCAGGCAAAAATTTGTCCCTGATTTGTCCCTGAAACGGAGAACGGGGACACACCGGACCCCTGCTGTGAGCCGCGTCCATCTGCATTGTGAACCCAGCCTTTAGCAGTGAATGTGACTTTTACCATGCACAACCCCGGTGCCGGATCAATCACTTTAATTTAATGTAAAACGCATGCACCTTGGAAATTCACCTGCAGTGAATGTTTGGGAAATGTTTGCTTGCCTGCTCTATATGATTATCCCATACCCCCAATAATTAAAAAACAACAAAAACATTTTGACGTTAGGTGCACAGTAAATTACCTTTTTTCCGAACTTGCCATTTTAGCTGAAGTGTTGGATAGTGCTGCTTGTCAATTACTTGATTTTACACCCTGCACACTTTGAAGATGGGGGACCATGTGGTCAGGCAGTTGACAGACCTGTCAACTGATTTTTTAGCCTTTAGCAACAGGCAGTTCCCATATTTCTTTTCTGACCAGGTCCTTTTAAGTCTGCATGGAGTGATGATGAAGCTTTCTCCATCAGGGAATCTTGACTGCATGTCTGACCCAGTGTCACAAGTCTGGAAGATGAATATAGTCTGTGTTAACAATATTGTCCTGTTAACCAGTTTGTGGCAGGAGAAGATATCATATCAGGTGTGATGACCGAGCTATTTTGGGTGCAGGAATGTACAGTAGTGTGTATGTGAGCCTTTTGACTTCTTCACTCTTCCATTGTTCACCTCATAATGTGCCCTACTCCCTGTCTGGGTTATTTAGAATTTTGGAATTAAATTCCTTTTGGACTTTTAAGATTAGTAGTTGGCATGAAGATTGGAATTTTCCACATATTAGAATCTGCTTGCAAAGTTTATGGTAGAATTGCAAAGAATTGTACAGAAATATAAAGTTGTCTATATGTCTCACATAAGATCTAATACATTCATAACATCTGAGGTTGTATAAAACATTAATTGAATAATTAGGAGCATAAGCAATTTGGAGAAGTGCGTGTGGATCTCGCTGGTGAACTGGTGACATGAGCTCTGGGTGCAAGAGTGCAGATCTCGCTTATGACAGGTGTGTGGTTTTTTTTTTTTTTTGCGCAGTCCAGATCACACTGGTGGACAAAGTCGCACTAATTAATGTGAAAAACATGAGAAAAATAAGAAAACAAAACAATTAAAAAATTTAAATATTGTAGTTTAAATCAATGTCTGTGAACTTGCACACTTACTGCAATTTAAATATATAATTAGAATTTATTTGAAAGAAAAACTCACAGTTCTGGAAAATATATAGGAAGTTAGTCCACATGATATGTATATAGAAGACTCCAAACGGGAAATTCCTTCGAGGGGTGGGGGGGGGGGGGTTCCACCACCAAAAAAACATGCAGATCCTACTGTGACACCAATCACCCTATTAACGGGGATGCTTACCAGATGGCGTGGACCATCTATTTCTAGAGTAGTCAGATGGGCATACAGATAAACCTCTGCAGGGTAACATAAGCAGTCAAGCCTCTAGAACCCGCTGATGATTGGGAAATTCCTTCAAAGGTGTCCAACTCACAGATGTCCTCATCAGCCAAAGTGATTGATATATATATATATATATATATATATATATATATATATATATATATATATATATTATATATTATATATATATATTGTTGTATAAGCTCTTTTATTAGCAAAGACAAAAAACTACTTACAAATGTTAAAAGAATCAAAAGCGTTCAGCGGCAAACTGAAAACGGAATTTCTGGGGGCACGCGAGGTCACCCTGGTGCCATGGATCCTGGAGAGAGGGGTGTGTTGGAGTGTAGATCTAACTGGTGTCATGGATACTGGGGGGAGGGTGAAGATTGGTAAATGGAATACTGATCCTAATGATTTTCCATTTACACTTTATGCAGGACTGTTACCTTTGGTAGGATACAGGCAGGACACAAGGCAGTTTGCTTTATCTATGTGTTAGGACTGCGTTGGGCATGAATGTCCAGCAGAGAGAGACAGGTGCATATGGTGTGAATGGGCCCCTCTTCCTTTCTGCTTTCTACTTGAAAGTGAAGGGATACATCCACAACAGGACATAGGCCACAAGGGAAAAAACAGGGAATCGGGTTTTATTTGAAACCTACTGTATCCAATACTGAAAGATTAAACTGAAAAGGTTTGCACCCCTAGGCTGCCAGGGTGTAAAAGTAATATACCAAGATTAGTAGATGGCTACATACAGAGATAAAATAATGTGCATAAGATATAGTGCACTTATGTACCTACTGTCTTTTGAGGAGATGCTTTCATACATAGTGTGTATAGATCTATTCATGAATACATTGTGACATTACTATTTTTAAAGCTGGTGACTTCTATACATCTAGTTCTCAATATTTAAAGCCATTCTCCGGCAGTTGAAGTAGCTGGTGATGCAGACACTTCTTTCACACATTCTCCATATCACAGCTCCGTGCAGTAAACAGTGCTGAGTTTGCTTCATTGATGTGACAGGTGAAGACCTACTTTGAGGGAAGCTGGGGTTTGCCACAGACGTAAGCCAGGCAGTGGAGAGGAGAGGTGAGAAGTGCACAGAGGATGAACGTATATTTTTTGCTGTTTGAGCAAAACAAGTGTTGTATGACGTCACGGCAAACTCCTTTCAAAGAGTCCACTTTCCGTTCATACACAATTGGAAAGTGAAATTCATGTTTCTCAGTTTCCATCTGTTACGCATGTATTGTGGTGTTTGCAGTCCTGGCCCTGCCCATTTTTGTATATTACAGCTGACCCTGTATGGTTTATACACACAGACCTATGCCTGTGTATATTGTGGCTGTAGACTAATGCCATAACTTGTAGGTCATGCACAGTACAGCTCACAGCAGGAGACAAACCGTGCAAACGGGGGAATCAGATCAGCATTATCTGTTTTAAAGTTCAAAGAGACCATTCATTTACACAAAAATTCTCCTAATAAAATTGTATTTTTAACCTTATTGTATTCATGTTCTTTATCTGTAAAATTCTTCCTTGTGTGGACATCCAAAAGCCCTGAGACTGCTGCTAGGTGCTGCCTTGTTGGATGTGATATCGGCAGACTCGGAGTTGTTCAGATGACGCTCCATAGTATTTCCTTTCACTCCTCCCCCTGTCAGCTACATATAAGGTTTTATAGGGTAAAGAAGGGAGGGGCTATGTTGTGCAAGGAAAGAGGGGACTGTGCTACAGAACTAACTCTTCCTAGAGTAGTCAAATTTTCTAGCAAGTTCAACGTGGCACAGGAGTAAAAAGCATTTATGGAAAACACTGCAAGTAAGCTTTTTAAATTGCATAGTTCGAGTTGGGAAGGTTGAATAAAGACACCAGTCCATCCAGTTCAACGTGTGTGTGTGTGTGTCTCTGTATCTACCACTTCTAAATCCCTGTATATTGTGCTCAATAAGATGGCCATCTAAGAATTTTTTTAAATTGGTGACAGCTGCTGAAACTACCAATTGTGGAAGGGCGTTCCACATCCTTGCCGCTCAAACAGTGAAAAATCTCTTTTGCAGTTTAAGGGTGAAGCTTGTCCAACTTTGAGTGGCCACCTGTCTTCTTGAGTGAACCAAGACTGAATAGTTTCCTCCCTATGCTAGAATCACCGTTAAGATATTTGTATACTGTATTGCTATCATATCTCCTCTTAAGGCGTCTCCTCCCAAGGGAGAATACGTTTAATGATGGTAATCGTTTCTCATAACTGAGATTCTCCAGCCCCCTTATTCTTTTTGTTTCCCTTCTCTGGACTCTCTCCAGTTCTAGCACATCCTTTCTGAGAACTGGTGACCAGAACTGGACGGTGTACTTGAGGTATGGCCAAAGCAGAGTTTTGGAAAGTGGTAGCGTTGTAGTTTTATCTCTTGAGTAAATACCCTTTTTTAATGCATGCTAATAGTCTGCTAGCCTTGCTTGTTGCAGTTTTGGTATTGCATGCCTAAATGCTTTATTCTGTGCTTTTACCTGGATTTTTTTTTTTTAAAGTGGTGGTAGAGGCAGAAAAGCTTCCCTTTTTTTTTTTTTTTTTTTTTTTTTTTTTTATTCTCTACATTAAGGTAAAAAACAAACTTGTGTTCAGATGCCCAGCCACCCCCCCTCCCCATACTTACCTGAGCCCTATCTCGATCCAGCGATGCACACGATCCATTTGGTGCTACTGTGCAGACACATTCAGCCCACTGAACAAATTGTCTGGCCATCTAACTAGTTTGTTTACAAGGTTTAGTATCTTTTTTTTCAGATTTTTTTTTTTTTTTTTTTTTTTTTAATTTTAATTTTTTTTTTTTTTTTTTTAATTTTAATTTTTTTTTTTTTTATATATAGTAGTACAATGGTGATTTTCTTAAAGTGGTTCCTCCACTCATAGATGTATCTATTTAGTGTCCAGTCCTCAAGAAAGCAGGTGATTGCACAATAAAAAAACGTTTTACATCTGTCCCAAAATCCTGGCCTATATGTGGCCCTCCAGGATGGGAGCTGTGCAGCTTTTAGCCAGATTGTTTCAGCAAACCATACCATTTGCCCCACCAAGAGTGTTTTACCAGTTGCATTTGATAGAACGCCCATACACCCTGTTTATCTTGAATGCAGAATTCAAGGGAGAGAAATTATAGAAGAACTTCACCCCCACCCCCCCCTTTTTCCCTTCATAGTTACATAGTGCAGTGGTTCTCAACCATATCCTCAAGTACCCCCAACAGGCCATGTTTTAAGGTTTTTCTTTCTTACACAGGTGCTTTAAATCATAGTCAATGGCTTGGTATTTTGTACAGCTATCTTATCTCCGAGAAATTCCCTAAACATGGCCTGATGGGGGGATACTTGAGGACAGGGTTGAGAACCACTGACATGCAGTTGAAAAAAAGACACAAGTTAATCTAGTTCAACCAATAAATAGAAGAGGGTGGAGTAGGAGATCTACAATCCTATACCCACAGTTGATCCAGAAAGCAAAAAAACCTCAGAACTCATCTGTGTGGTCTTTAATTAAACTCTCCAGTATCCTCCCAACTATAGAAGTTAAGCTAAGAGGTGTATAGGCACTTGCTAAATACTTTTTAAATATAGGCACCACGTTGGCCTTATGCCAATCCAGTAGTACTGTTTCAGTCATTAGAGTCCCTAAAAATTAGAAACAATGGCTTTGAAATGACAGAGCTCAATTCTTTAGGATCCGTGGGTGTAAGGCATCTGGTCCAGGTGCTTTTTCCACCTTTTTATTCTGTCTAAATATTTCTGGACCATACCAGATTTAGCCATTGTGGATCATTTAGGGCTGTGTCAATATAACCCTCATTATGGAAATGAGCTCCTTTTTGTATACACAGAGCTGAAGAAAGTATTTAATAAGTTTTGTCTTTGTCCCCAGTCACTCACTCTAGAATATTTTGTAAAGGGCCTACATGCTCAAACCTGACCATTTTACTATTAATATATTTGAAGAATTTTTGGGGGTTTGTCCTTGATTTCCTTTTTTACATATTAATTTAAACGATGATGATGATAATGTTCATTATTTATATATATATATATATATATATATATATATATATATATATATATATATATATATATATATATATATATATATATATATATATATATATATATATATATATATATATTTAAAAGCTTTTCCTTTGTATCCTTCTTTTAGCTTGGTTATCCTTAAACCTACTCGCACCCAGTGAATCCAAAACTCTGTTGCTGCACATCTGGCCCTGTGCCACCATCTTTCTTTTTGCAGCTGGCCCCCTGATGTGGCCATGGGCTGGGAAGGCAGAGAGTCTGTGGTGTCTGTGCCCCCTGAGAGTGAGGGGGGCCCTTAGTAACACTTGGGTATAGTATAAAATGACACATGGTCACTGCACCTTTTAGGGCTGGGCCGATTTTTGTTACCAGGGCCCGGCTAGTGCACATTGTACGGCTACTTATCTTTTATTTGCTCCTCCCATGTTTTGGCACCTTTCACTTATGTGTGTGTTTGTTTTTTTGCTAGGATAGAGGGCTGACATCTAGGGGGAGGATGTGTGGCCCTTGGGTTCCCTCCTCCCCTGAACCTGGGAGTTGTCTGTCTCTTCAACCTATAACTTGGTGGCCACGAGGAGAGAGGTCCACCAGGCCTTCTGGCTAGATGGACCATGTCCCTGTCAGGGGCCTTGTGACCCCGAGGATCAGAGAGAGGTCCTACCCCTTTGAGGAGTGGACAAAGCACACCCTCAAAGTGATTTGTAAAGGTTTTTTTTTCTTTTTTTTTTTAAATAAAAAAACGTGCCTATACTTACCTGCTCTGTGCATTGGTTTTGCACAGAGCAGCCCTGATCCTCCTCTTCTAGGGTGCCGCGGCGGCGCTCCTGTCTCCTCCTCTTCATCGGGTGCCCCCAGGGAAAGCCTCTTTCCCTGGGGGCACCCTCACGAGTTTCGCTGCGTCTATTGGCACAGACAGCAGGACACAGCCCCCCCGCGCGTTGCTGGATTAAATTGACAGCAGCAGAAACCAATGGCTCCTGCTGCTATCGATCCAATGAGGATGGAGACAGCGGCTGGAGTTGCTGGGTTTGTGCACATCACTGGAACGGACAGGCTCAGGTAAGAAAAATGGCGACTCTGGGGGCAGCTGCAGCACAGAAGGATTTTCACCTTAATGAATAGAATGCATTAAGGTGAAAAACCTGGAGACTTTACAACCCCTTTAAGGGAATTTTTAGTGTGTGTGTGTGTGTGTGTGTGTGTGTGTGTGTGTTCACATGCATGGTTTTTAGTTCACTTAACGTTTTTTCTGGTTTCGTCTTTCAGTAACACCGCAGATTCAAACCAAGAAAAGTGTGTGTTCATGTGATACAGATTGCCCTAAAGTCTGGAATCCATGGCACAAGTGTATAATTTGAGAAGAGGGTTGGGGGAGGAGCAGTCGTGTTAAAGCAGGGTGAAGGTCAGATTTAGGGATTATTGGATAGATGAGTTTTCTTTACTTGGTTTTGATCCTTGTTGCATGCTTAGTCATTTGCAGAGGATACCTGTTTTGCCTGAAACTAGTACATTTCCTCTTATTGCAGCAGCCTTCATAGCCACCACTAGAGGGAGACAAGATACATACTGCTTATTTATTCCTTCACTCAGTCCATAGATTGTCTTCCCTTTAGCTCCCTCTGGTGGTGAATAGGAACAGCTACTGCAGAAGAGTATGGAAAGTCAGTAATGGGGAAAAAGTCACAGCTGATCACACAGCTTCCAATGTTCACTTCCTCTTTAGAAGAGACAGTTACTATTTGAAGGTGTCGCAACAATAAAGCTGTATATTTGCACAGTAACTGAGTGTTAGGAATATGGGTGCTGCAATTGCAAGCCTTCTGAAAATGCAGAATTTCTGATTAAATACAAACCCTCTGCTAACTATCTCTACTTGTTTAGGGTCAGCAACTTGGATATCATTAAAGTCAAAGCATCAGAATGACAGTTGGGGAATCTGCTTTCTCAAAAGAAGCTGGCAATGGCAACCACCATCAGATATTCATGGCAGATTCTCTTTAAACTTGCATTGGTTTTAGTCACAGGTTTAAAAAATCTTCAGCTGAGCAGCAGAGAAATTGAACACATGGTAATAACATTTTTTTGAATTTCTTCTAGAAACCGTTAAGGACCACCCTCAGCAACAACCTGGCATGATCTCTCGTGTAACAGGGGGCATCTTCAGCATCACCAAAGGAGCTGTTGGCGCCACCATTGGTGGAGTGGCTTGGATCGGAGGCAAAAGTTATGAGGTTACCAAAACAGCCGTCACATCGGTACCTAGTATAGGAGTTGGCATTGTGAAAGGCAGCGTGTCGGTGGTCACTGGTGGTGTGGCTGCCGTGGGATCAGCAGTCTCCAATAAAGTCTCTGGAAAAAAGAAGGACAAATCTGACTGAGCCAATCATCTTATTTCTAGAGGACTGTCCCAGCCGCGATTTTGGTGTCTACCGAAGAGTTAAGCCAACACCACGCCACATAAGACACTTGTTATTGTAGCACCGGTGCGGTTAATCAAGCAAGTGGAAGGGAGCGCAGCAGTCATATTGTAGTGAACACAGACTATAACCCTGTTCACTGACACTGCGTTTCAAATGTTACATTTATATTACACCAAATCATGTTTGTTTCGTTCACAAAAATATTTTGAATATTTTTTTTTTTTTTTCTGGAAACATTGACATTCACAGCCATTTGTTTAGAGGACTTTACGTTTAGTTTTTTTTTTTTTCCTTATTTTTTTTGTGTGCGTTTTTTGCTTATGTTATGAAAAGCCACAGCACATAATTGTGTTTATTCTAGTTAGCTGTTAGTATTTTGTTTTTTTTCTTTCGTTTTTTTGTTTGGCTAGGCTAATGTATCGATCCATTGGAAATATCCTACATGGTTTACCAAGTTCAGTGCAATTGTATTGGTAGATGGTGGAATAGAAGATTAGCTATGGTAAAAATAGAGGTGAAACTCTTATAGGAGCCCTCTTTGTTTTATGTCCGAGAATTTCAAAATGCTGTTGTCCCTCATATGTTTGTTTCACAATATATGTAATATTTTGCGCTAGATCCGTGCCAGTGTTTTACGTATCTCTCCATTATTGGCTTGCATCACATCCACGGATGAAGTCTTTCAATGAGACATGCCGGGACAAATGCGGGAGCTCGATCAGTGACTCCCTAAGCAAGGATCAGAAGGCCAACCTTAGAATTTGCACCTACAAAAACGAATCCTCATTGGCAGCTTCCATATTTCTATCCTGACACGCTCTCCCTTCAATCTGTAATTCGGGTTAAATATAAAACCTGTGTTAGACTGTTATAAGGGCCACTACTGGCTAAATTTGACTTACCTAATGTGTATGTATTGCCAAACTCCCCCCCCCCCTTTTTTTTTTTTTTTTTTTTTTTTTTTTTTTTGGGCAGTATATAGAAAGGTTGAAGTATCACTTTTTGTTTATTTTTACAGTATTCAGTTCTTGGTGGGACATGTAGAACTTTTTCTCATCTTCGTTGGTGCCTTGTAACACTAGCTGCTGTGCCAGACAGGGAGCCCCCCTTGGCACACCACACACACCACAAGGAATGCAGGGGCCAGTGAAATGTGTCCGTTTCCCATCCCTCTACATTCCCCATGGTGATGCTTGCCTTACACAAGTGTCGGGAACCAGAGACCGGAACTTTCTAACAAGGAAGCTGTCTCCTTGTTAGCTGCAGTGTTGGGCAGCTGTGTCCCAAGAAGGATTGGGCGATTACAGCTCGCTTCACAGGACATCTAGCAAGATGGGGCAAAATGTGCAATGTATTTTCTGGGAACTAAATACTGTAAAAATAATAATTAAAAAAAAGCTACTTCTTAAACACTTGACCAGTAATAATTTTTTTTGTCCCACTGGGGAGAGTTCCCTTCACTGTACTAGAGATACAAGTGAGAGGAAACCTGTTCAAATGAGAAAAATTTCCATCTAAAACACTTGTCACCAAAACATTGGTCCCCATTGGAAGGTTTACCTCTCTCTTGCTTTTGTGACAACTCAAAAAAGTTGTCTTTCCTCTTACTTTCTGTCTCTGTGGCCATCAGCACAAACAGAGGTGAAAATTAACCCTTCCCTACTCTACCAAAAAAAAAAAACATTTCTATATCTCCATGCAGCAAGTTTGTGTATCCTCCATGTTTTAAACTTTTTTTTTTTTTGTGATTTGTATCTAGCCTTTAATTTGTGTCAAATCTCTGCTCTTTGATGTATGCCTGAATTGGGTTGTAGCTAAACCCTTTTCACCCTCTTGAATGCCATGATGCATTGTCAGCCAGGTGACAGTGCTTTTCACCTGATTTCCCTATTCCTCAGTTTACCAGCCTGTGTAACCACTCCCATTTGAAATTAAAAAAAAAAAAAAAATCCTCTACGTTTTTCAGCCAGATTCAGGTGCAATTTCCAACGTCGTACACTATAACAATTTGCACTGGAATCACACCTGAACCACTGAGCGAACCTGCACCTGACTCTTTTACAAATCGCACTGTAAACCATCCTCACACATACACTATATTGTCAAAAGTATTGTGACGCCTGCCTTTACACACACACATAACCTTTATTGGCATCCCAGTCTTAGTCCATAGGGTTCAATATTGAGTTGGTCCACCCTTTGCAGCTATAAGAGCTTCAACTCTTCTGGGAAGGCTTACCACAAGATCTAGGAGTGTGTCTATGGAGATGTTTGACCATTCTTTCAGAAGTGCAGTTGTGAGGTCAGGCACTGATGTTGGACGAGAAGGCCTGGCTCACAGTCTCCTTTCTTATTCATTCCAAAGGTGTTCTGTCGGGTTAAAGTCAGGACTCTGCGCAGGCCAGTCAAGTTCCTCCACCCCAAACTCGCTCTTCTATCTCTTTATGGACCTTGCTTTGTGCACTGGTGCACAATCATGTTGGAACAGGAAGAGGCCATCCCCAAACTGTTCCCACAAAATTGAGAGCATGAAATTGTCCAAAATGTCTTTGTATGCTGACGCCTTAGTAGTCTCCTTCACTAGAACTAAGGGGTCAATCCCAACCCCTGAAGAACAACCCCACATCATAATTCCCCCACCAAATGATTTGGACCAGTGCACAAAGCAAGGTTAAACATTAACCTCTTGACATCCGGAGGCCGTCATACGACGGCCTCGACTTTCCGGGGTTATATCTGAATGATGCCTGAGGCTACAGACATCATTCAGATACCGGCATTTTCAGCCGGCGATTCCGTACATCATAAGAATGATCATAGCGGCTGTTCCGCCGCTTGATCATTCTTACGGGCGGTGAAAGGGGACATCCCCCCCCCCCCCTTCCGCCACCCTCTGGTGCTTCTACCGACTCACCTCAGCAATCAGTTAGTCGGAGGGCGGATGCGCCGGATGTAGATCATAGACATTTTCCGGCGGACCAGATGGTCGCCGGAGTCTCTATGATCGTTCGGAGGCCGGGCGCGATGTTATGACGTCACGCCCGGCCTCTGCATTCAAAAAAATGGCGCCGCTACGGCTTTTTTTTTTTTTTTTTCTTTCTTTAGGCTTCCCAGCCTAGAGGTGAGATGTGGGGTCTTATTGACCCCATATCTCACTGTAAAGAGGACCGATCGTGTCATATTCCTATTACAAGGGATGTTTACATTCCTTGTAATAGGAATAAAAGTGATCAAAATTTTTTTTTTTTTTTAAAAAGTGTCAAAATAAAAATTTTTAAGTAAAATTAACAATAAAAAAAAAAAAAAAAAAAATTTTTTTTTAAAGCGCCCCTGTCCTCGTGAGCTCGCACACAGAAGTGAACGCATACGTAAGTCCCGCCCACATATGAAAACGGTGTTCAAACTACACATGTGAGGTATCGCCGCGAACGTTAGAGCGAGAGCAATAATTTTGGCCCTAGACCTCCTCTGTAACTCAAAACATGTAACCAGTAAAAAATGTTAAAGCGTCGCCTATGGGGATTTTTAAGTACCAAAGTTTGGCGCCATTCCACGAGTCTGTGCAATTTTGAAGCGTGACATGTTAGGTATCTATTTACTCAGCGTAACTTCATCTTTCACACAATGCAAAAAAAAATGGCTAACTTTGCTGTTTTGTTTTTTTTTTAAAGCATGAAACTGTTTTTTTTTTTTTTTTTTTTTTTTAAAAACACGTTTGAAAAATTGCTGCGCAAATACCGTGCAAGATAAAAAGTTGCAATGACCGCAATTGTATTCTCTAGGGTCTCTGCTAAAAAAACATATATAATGTTTGGGGGTTCTATGTAAATTTTATTGCAAAGAAATGATTATTTTTGACATGTAGGAGCGAAGTGTCAGACTTGGCCTGGATGCGAAGTGGTTAAGGTGCATATGCATGTAAAGGCAGGCGTCCCAATACTTTTGGTAATATAGTGTATGTGAACCCAGGATTAGGCGCCGGTTACAGTCTACGGACTTGAAGGTATCGATTTTTAGTATCTGAGCATTTACATGAGTACAAGTACTCGTGCAAATGCTTAGCATTGGTATCGGTGCAATGCCTCCTGTCAGATTTTACTGCTGTCTGGACTCCTGGAAACCTAGAGGGCTTTCACCTCACATCTGCTTCTGCTGACCGCTGTTTCAACAGATGAGAAGCAAGTGAAATTAAAAAAAAAACACAAAAAAATGCTTTTCTTTAGTAGAGAAGGGGGAAGGCTAGATCTCCTGTCACATTTGTATTTTAGTCTGTGCCCTTGTTGCAGATTTTACAGATTTTTTTCCCACTTGTCTGGAGTTTTACCTTAATTTATTGTTGTTGGTGGGAAAAATAGAAACCAAATGGATCTCACGTCCGCTCCCTTATCTTCATCTTGTTAGTGCCTTATAGAAACCCTCAGGTACACTGCACAAATGCTAATTACACTACCGTCTACATTAAGTGCAGCATGCTGTATAAAGCTGTGTTTTTTTTGTTTTTCTATTATTTTTAAAGGGTCAGTCAGCCAAACCAGGTACAGTATTTCAGTTTTTGGTGTATTGACGGCAGGTGCAATCAACCAGCCAGTTCCTTCAGCCCTCTAGGTAGGGTCTTTTGTAACAGAGGTCTACCCCCTTATTGGGGCCATTTTGAGCCCATTTAAAATTGAGTGATCTGTTGCGCTGGGTTAACATGTGGTAGCCCATTCATCGTAAATATTTTTTGCCAACACTGACACTTTTTTGGCAACACAGCAAACCGCAGGACACCACAACACACGCACATCTACTGTACAGTGCATTGGGGGACCATTCATAATGCCAATGCATTGCACATAGAGCAGGTGCGTTTCCATACGTTGTGATGATATATGGTATTGCGTGCATTATGGTGCATGTTGCCACAACACACAAGTGTGAATGGACTATCAAGGGAAACCTATGCTGATGAGATTTTGAGGCTTCTCTTGCCAACCTTTTTTCTAAAAATATTAGTTGCTAGTCTGACATGATGATCCAATGGCTTTTGGTCATTGACCCAGAATAAGTATTGGTGTATGTGCAGCTAAAGGAAGGGGTGGAGTTAGAACTTCTGTTGGGTCTTGCTGGAATTTGGGGCTCCATTAGAGAGCTTCCCCCATCTTTCCTGCCACATCGACAAAGGTTTCATTATACGGGGAGTGAGGGGGGGAAATCCAACAGCAAATTAAAAAATAATAAAACGCTTATGGAAAAAAAACAAACGCTTTTTTTTGACTGGACATATACTTTTTAAGTGTTCTGGCTCTGCATGCTTGTTTTCAGCAACTAGCACTTTTAGAAGGAATTTAACTATGGCACCCTGTTTTTCTTTCCGAGAACTCTTGGAAGATGTAAAATTTAGATCCGCAGAATGCACCCTATTCTGAAATACCCGTTTTTGGAGGGCTGATCCTTCTCCATCTTCTACCTTTGGACCTTGTATTGGTAAATGACTGACACTCCCACTGTTCTGCTGAATTAGGTGCAGTTGAACAGACTTGGTTTGCAAGTTTTTTTTTTTTTTCCTTTTTTTTAGGTCCGAAAAGTGTTAGCGGCCATATTTTTATACATTGCAAGATGCTTATTTTCTCTCTCTCTCTCTCTCTCTCTCTCTCTCTCTCTCCTCTCTCTCTCTGTCTATATTATATATATTAATAATTATTTGCTGTGTTTATTAGGGCATGCTATGCAGGGCCTCTGTGCAAAATTGTTGTACTAAACTCAATGACTGGCTTTTATCTTCGGACTCCCACCCTTTGTATTTTTAATATACCTTTTCAGATATGTACTGAAGTAGTCGCCCACTTGAACTGTGAATTGTGGTGAGGTAAAGAAATAAACGTTGTGCCTATATGCATTTGTATTGGGATGTTTCTAAGCATTTCAAAATGTATACACTGATTACTGAAGCTCGATCATAACGGTCTGTTACCACACAGTACTATTTTTTTTTTTTTGTTTTTTTTTGTCTTTCATTGCAAGTGGAACTAAAAAATATGAGTGATGAAGGATGTGCATACAAGCAGTACCTCCTGGAATATTTTGTAAATACCTGTTGATCCTGCCAGTATAACTGTTGGATAGGCACTTCCTTCTGCAGTGAAATAACTGCAGCATTTTTACCCTTGCTGCTGAAACTGTTTTAGATGTTAGCACTGTTGATAGCCCTAACAGTGAAAAGCAATGGGTCATGTCTGACCAGGTCTGTCAGATTATAGTTTGCTGGCCAGTGTGGTCAAACCTTCATTCCTTTTTGACTGTACAGTCGTCGTATTTCGACACACTGTGCAACTGCTGTAACAGGTAAATGAGGGATATTAGCTATGGACTCGAACCCTATGCTATTACTGGGACTTTAACTTTTGTCTTAAAGTGGTTGTAGAGGCTTAAGGTTTGTTACCTTAAGACCCCTTTCACACTGAGACGTTTTAGCACTAGAAATAGCCTCTAAATAGTACCTGAAAACCGCCTCCTACTAATTTCAGTGTGTCTTTTCACTCTGGGGCGGTGTGCTTGCTGGAGATTTGGAAAAGTCGTGCAAGCAGCATTTTTGGGGTATTTTGGGAGCGCTGTATACAGCGCCCCCAAAATGCCCTGCCCATTGAATGAAAAGTGATTTGGAAGTGCCACAACGCGGCCGTTTTAAACCCCTTCTTTGGGGTTTAAACAGCTTACACAGCACAGTTTAAACAGCATTAAAGCGCAGCTAAAACGAGCAGCGCTAACGCGCCCGTGGCCCCAGTGTGTAAGGGGTCTAGTGCATTCTCTGCATTTAGTTAAAAAAAAAAACACCTTGGATTCTCTCCACGGCGCCCCCCCCCCCCAAAAAAAAAAAAAACTTCTCAGAGCCCAATCTGGATACAGTAATGGGCCTGAAACTCATTGACTCCTGCTGCTGTCCATCAAATCCAGTGAGGAAGGTGCAGGGCCAAGCCAAGCATTTACAATCACTTCAAAGCATCATTTTCAGCTTGCAAGTCTTGGTTCACACCAGTACAATTTGTTGCGTGACAATGTGCAACAATAGGAATCCCATTATCTATGGGGTGAGCTCATGCCTATGAAACGTGCTTCTATGTGACTTGGCAACAGGTTCAGGAGTCTTTGCTTTGGTTTTGCAACCATAGACTTTAGCCACCTCAAGACCCCCTTACTGCCCAGGCCATTTTTTAGATTTCAGCACGGTCACACTTAAACATATGACAATTATGCAGTCATGCAACACTGTACCCAAATTACATTTTTATCACCTTTTTGAGACAAAAAAAGCTTTTGTCTGGTAGTATTTAATCACCACCTTTTTTTTTTTTTTTTTTTTATAAAATTTTTTAAAATAAAACCCACATTTTTCTTAGTTTCTTTTTTAAAATTTAACAAATTATGTTCGTAAATTTAGGCCAAAATGCACAATCCCAAATTGGAAAAATGTTGGGACGCTGTGAAAAATCTACATTATGGGCCCTTTCACATGGGCGCTCTCATCAGGTCTGCCTGTCAGTTTTCTGGCAGATCTGATTGATTGGGTTTATTTATTTATTTTTTATGGACTGGAAGGTGTAAATGGATGCAAGTCTAGGTCTGATCAGATCCGTAAAAAAAAAAACAAAAAAACATCCTCCTTCCTTTTGGACAGACTGAATTTGAGCCAGCCGGGTGTAAACTAACAGTGGGGTCTGTTTACTCCCTACTGCCCATAGAGCATGAGAGAGATTTTGTCCATGTCTGCTTAGCATAAACTGAGTGGACACTGACCTGTCATCCTCCCTGCTCATCTCTGATCAGCTCACAGATCCCCTGCTGATCAGAACGGAAGGTGCCCATGTGAAAGGGACCAAAAATAGAATGCAATGATTTGCAAACCTCATAAACCCAGATTTTTATTCACGATGGAAAACATATAAAGTGTTTAAACTCAGAAAACGTACCGTTTTAAGAAAAAAAAAAAAGGTAATTTTGAAATTAATGGCAGCAACACGTCTCTTGGCACAGGGCAACAAAAAGCAGACCAAGTAAGTAGTAGTAGTATTAGTTTGCAACTAATTGGGTTAATTGGTAACAGGTCAATAACATGGTTGAGTATAAAAAGAACATCTTAGAGAGTCAGATTGTCTCAGAAGTAAAGATAGGCAGATCACCAATCTGTGAAAAGCTATGTCTAAAAATTGTTGCACAATATTAGAATAATGTTCCTCAATGTAAAATTGCAAAGATTTTAAATATATCATCTTATACAATGCATAATATCAAAAGATCTGAGAATCTGGAGAAATCTCTACGCAAGAGACAAGGCTGAAACGCAATATTTGATGCTTGTGATCTTTAGGACCTCAGACGGCACTGCATTTAAAAACAGGCATAATTCTGTAATGGGCATCACTGCATGGGCTCAGCAATACTTCCAAAAATCACTATCTGAAGACAGTTTGCCGTACCATTTAAAAATCCAATGTAAAGATTTATCATGCAAATAAGTAGCCATATCTGTAACACCACTGTCTTCTCTGGGCCAAAGCTCCATTTAAAATGGTCTGTTGCAAAGTAGAAAACTGTTCTGCGGTCAGACAAAAATACATTTCTCTTTCGTTCACTGACGGACACAGCTCCATTAATCTTGACGTAGGGATATTATGCCACTTTCAGGAGAAGACTAGGCAGAACATGTATTACATGTGAAAAACAGAACTGTACAGCTCCGCCCAGGGGGCGCTCCCTCTAGCTAGTGAAGGAGAAGGACCTGGCTCCCTGTCGGGACCATCGGTCCTGGGGATTTTTCTGGATTTTTGCCTTTTGCGCAAGATTTTGAGATCCTGTGATCTTCTATCAACAGCCGGCTGGGTGACAGGCTGGATAATATAGATCTTTGTAGTTTCCCCAGCCTGGCCATCAAGCGTGTGCAGGCCCTAGCTAGGCGCTGGGTCGCCATGACATGCCCCTCAGGCCCCAGGGTTGGCCGGTGAGTGCAATGCTCCGGGGCACACATATGACTGCACTACGGATGTCTTTGTCACAGTGTGCCGTGGCCCACAGCCACCCTGTACTGCTCGGGTGTGGGTCTGTGATGGGATGCCTCCAGCTGGCCCGGATGGTAAGTACAACTCTTCCTGTCTCGGCAGGACAGAGCAGCTGGGCATTCCCTGGGAGGTCGATTAGGGGGTCCCTCTTCTCCCTTTCTTCTCTCCCTGTCCCTGCTCCCCCCCCCGTGGGGGATGCTGCATGACTGGGCTGTAGTGCGGTGTGTGTACCTAAACCAGGGGTCCTCCGGGGGGCTCTGATCCTTGATTGGGAGCTGCGCTGGCTGTCTGTCCCTGTGCGGTCATCTGTATCTCTGGATGTCTGTGGGCTCTGCATGTGCTGCCGCCATAGCTCTGACCACCGCCATTATCTGTGCATTTTCTGTGTACAGCAGTGATCGTCGGCCATTTTCCCTGTGTTTTTTTTTCTTTCTGTACAGGGCGCCCGGTGGCCATTTTCTGGTAGCCTCGGCACAATTTTTCCCCACAGCGCTGGTTCCTGTGCCTCGGAACAGCGAGGTTTTTGTTCCTGGACACTTGTGAGCTGACACAGGATAAAGCCATCAGCAGCAGCACGGCACAGCACTCCGTCAGGGTGGTGAGTCCTGCGATGTGAACCCCTCAGTCTGTAGCAGCTAGGAGGGTGGGATTGAGCACCTTGTCCTAAATCTCCAAGGGTGGCAGACAGGGTGGGTCAGCATGACGTCGGAAGCGGGCGTTTCTTCCCCAGACCTCCCTGCCATTGCAACCGGCTCGCCTGCAAGTAGTGCAGTGCCTTTGGACGCTTTGTCGGCGGTCCTTCAAAAGTTCGTTGCCAGGGTGGAGGCGGCGTGCGGACGCAAGGGGGGTAAGAAACGGCCCCTGCCCCCTGCCCCCATTCTCTGGGGAGAGCTCTGATTCAGACCCTGGCCCCACAGTGACTAGCAGCCCCTGTTCTGATGTGTCAGAGGATGCTGACCAGGACCGATCGGACAGTGAGGATGAATCCGTGTCCGTGCAGGAAAAAGCGCTAGTTGGAGCACTTATCGCTGTGCGTGATACCCTGAAAGTACAGGATGCGGCAGGATCCTCTGCCGAGGTGGCGGTCCCTTTTGGGTCCCGTAAGCCCGTACACCTAAGGTGTTCCGTATCTGACTTACTTTGATAAGTTCATATACAAGGAATGGGGAAGCCCGCAACTGACCTTTTCCATCCCAAAAAGAATGGCGGTGCGTTACCCCTTTGAGGAGAGCCTTCTTAAAAAATGGTTGGCTCCCCCGGTCGTGGACCCCCCAGTATCCAGGTTAAACAAAGTAACCACGATCCCGGTAGAAGGGACTCCTGCATTTAAGGACCCTACCGACAGGAGGGCGGAGGCAGTGGCCCGGTCCATCTTTATGGTGGCGGGGTCAGCGCTACGACTGGTACTGGCCACGGCATTAGTGTCGCAGACCCTTACTGAATGGGCAAAACTATTGCACCGTGAATTGAAGAAGCAGCAGTCTCCTCCAGTCTGCGTGGAAGTTAGTGCACGGCCTTAAGTATGTCTGTGATGCGGCCCTGGATATGCTTCCTTTGCTCTCCAGAGCATCAATATCAGCAGTGGTGCTGTGGCGCCTGATCTGGCTGAAATGCTGGTCTGTGGACCAGGCATCAAAAAAAGCCCTGACGGATTTGCCCTTCCTTGGTGAGCGGCTATTTGGAGCCTCGCTGGATGACATTATTAAGAATGTCACAGGTGGGAAGAGCACGTTTCGTCCGCCTGGGACCTCAGGTAAATGCTCCAAACCCGCGAGCATGAGTGCTACCGCATGAAGGTTGGCCCCCGTCCAACACACAGGTGGGGGGTTGCCTTCGGGAGTTTGCAGTTCGGTAGGCCTCTCGGCTGTCTGACCGATGGGTCTGCGAACTGATTTCATCGAGCTACAAGATAGTTCCTCTCTTGGCCAGCAAACAGATTTTTTTCCCTCCAGCATACCCTTACTCTCGCCGAGAGGCCCTGTTTGGGGCAGTAAGGGACCTGCTCGGCCGCAGAGTGATGGTGCCTGTTCCAGAAGAGGAAAGGTTTCAGGGGTTCTATTCCAATCTGTAGTCCCCAGAAAGGAAGGGGTACGTCCAATCCTGGACCTGAAAGCCCTCAAATGCTGTGTGAAAGTACAGAGGTTCAGAATGGAATCAGTTTGCTCCGTAGTCGTTGCACTTCATCAGGGGGACTCCCTGGCGTCTCTGGATATCCAGGACGCATACCTGCACATACCCATATGCCTCAGGCATCAGAGGTTTCTGCGATTTGCAGTAGGGGAAGACCACTACCAGTTTGTGGCTCTCACTTTTGGTCTGGCTTCAGCACCCCGAGTCTTTACCAAGGTATTGGCTACAATTTTGCCGTTGTTGCGACAACGTGGGATCGCAATCGTGGGGTTACCTAGACGATCTTCTGAGAGCAGCTTCCGCCTCAAAATTAAGGGAGGATGTGGCGATCACCATGCACACTACAAGAGTTTGGGTGGGTGTTGAACCTCAAGAAGTACTAGTGCCGACTCAACGTCTGGAGTACATAGGCTTATTGCTGGACTCCGTAGAAGCGAGAGTGTTTCTCCCTTCGGACAAACTGCAGACTCTCAGGACCGCAGTAAAGCTGTTGAGGAACCGCAGGTGGTCGTCACTGTGTTTCTGCATGCGAGTTCTGAGCCTTATGATGGTTGCCTCCTTCGAGGCGGTTCCGTACGCCCAATTTTTTCACGAGTCTTGCAGAAGGAGATATTGTCCAAATGGGACAAATCTCCGTTATCCCTGGATTGGCAGATTCGGGTGAGCCAGTTGGTCAGGCACTCTTTTGTGGCGGCTGAGATCTTCGGCCCTTCGGTCCGGGAAATCACTCCTACCTCTTCATTGGATGGTGATCACAATTGGGAGTACGATCGACCGAGGGCCTCTGGTTGAGGGAGGAATCCCAGTTACCGATCAATGTGCTCGAGCTTTGAGCGATCAGGCTATGCCTCTCCACATGGTCGATGAGACTACAAGGACGTCCGATCAGAATTCAGTCAGACAACGCCACGGCGGTGGCATATGTCAACCATCAAGGAGGAACAAGAAGCTCGGCTGCAGCACGGGAGGTCGCAGAACGACGCGTACCAGCCCTGTCGGCCATATACATCCTGGGAGTAGAAAATTGGCAGGCGGACTATCTAAGTGGTCTGATGCTGGCCCCAGGAGAATGGGCTCTGCATCCGGAGGTGTTATTTGCCTGTGGTGGGGCACACCAGAGGTGGACCTTCTGGCCTCTCGGCTCAATCGAAAGGTGCAGAGGTTTGTGTCCAGGGCAAGAGATCCTTGGGCGGATGCGTCAGACGCATTGGTGGCTCCATGGGAGCAGTACCGGCTGATTTACGCCTTCCCTCCACTCAAACTGTTACCCCGTCTGCTCCGCAGAGTGGAGGTCGAGGGGATTCCAGTAATACTGATTGCCCCAGATTGGCTTCGGCGTCCTTGGTACGCCGACCTGGTACGCCTGGTGGCGGATGCTTCTTGGCAGTTGCCGATGCGGGAGGACCTCCTATCGCAAGGTCCGATACTCCATCCTGCTTTACCATCGCTGGTTTTAATGACATTGGCTGTTGAAAGCCAGGTGCTAAGGAACCGAGGTCTGTCGGACTCGGTAATTTCCACTATGCTGAGGGCACGAAAATCTTCTTCCCGGAACATATACCATCATACATGAAAGGCTTATATCTCCATGTGTGAGGAGATGGGGTGGCGCCCATGCACCTATTCCGTGGCCAGGATCCTGCTGTTCTTACAGCGAGGAGTGGACCAAAACTTAGCCTTGAGCACCGTCAAGGGACAAATATCAGCCTTGGCTGTTTTTTTCCAACGACCCTTGGCATCTCTCATTGATGAGCACTTTTGTGCAAGGGGTTCGGCATGTAGTCCCTCCGGAACGTCCACCCCTACCTCCGTGGGAGCTGAACCTGATGCTATTGGCGCTTCAGAAACCGCCGTTTCAAAACATCAGGGAAATTCCTTTTGACTCTTTCTCAGCAAGTGGTCTTTTTAGTGGCTATTACATCTGCCAGGAGGGTTTCTGAGCTGGCGGCCTTGTCTTGCAAGTTGCCCTATCAGATTATCTACAGGGATAAGGTGGTGTTGCGTCCACAACCTTCCTTTCTGCCAAAGGTGGTTTCGGCCTTCCACCACAACGAAGACATGTTACCATCTCTGTGTCCTAAGCCGACACATCCTAAGGAGGTGGCCCTCCATTCCCTGGACTTGGTCCGGGCTTTAAGGGTATATCCGTCTGCCATGGCTCCCTGCCGGAAGTCAGATTCTCTGTTCGTTTCGGTTACTGGTCCGAAAAAAGGGCTGGCGGTCTCGTCAACCACCATTTCCAGGTGGCTCAGACAGATTGTGGTCCAGGCTTATGCCTTGAAGGGACAGGTGCCCCCCCTTTCCTGTCACGGCCCATTCCACCATGGCAATTGGGACCTCTTGGGCTTTCCGACATCAAGCGTCAGTCTCCCAGGTGTGTAAGGCGGTGACTTGGTTGTCCGTTCACACTTTTATAAATTAAACGCATCTTCGGATGCCTGCTTTGGCCCCAAAGTTTTGCGGGTGGCTGTGTAATCGTTGCAATTTACACCCTTTCCTTTTGTTAGAGAAAGTTATATTTTGAATGTCAATGCATTCTGATGCATATGTTGATCGCAAGTTCTACTGCAGTTGGTTCAGGTGGTGACTCCTGCGTTGGGGAGCACCTCTGGTTGTGGGTGAAGTTATGTTTGCTGTTCCCACCCCTCGTTTTGACACTGCTTGGGGATGGCCCTACGGTCAAAATTAATGGAGCTGTGTCCGTCAATGAACGAAAGAGAAAATAGGATTTTTGTACTCACTGTAAAATCCTTTTCTCTGAAGTTCATTGACAGACACAGCACCCACCCCTCCTATTAGTTTACGTTATACTGCTTGTTGACGTACTGAGCTGCAGGAAGCAGGCTGAGGGGTTATTGCCAGAGGGACCGCCCCCTGGGCAGAGATGTACAGTTCTGTTGTTTTTCACATGTAATACATGTTCTGCCTAGTCCTCTCCTGAAGGTGGCGTAATAACCTTACGGTCTAGATTAATGGAGCTGTGTCCGTCAATGAACTTCAGAGAAAAGGATTTTACGGTGTGTACAAAAATCCTTTTTTTTTTTTTTTTTTTTTACTTTTTTTGGGAACCAATAGTGCTGCGTCCCCTGGACTAAAGAGGAGAGGGACCTTCTGGCTTGTTATCGGTGTCCAGTTTGAAGCCTGCATATCTGATGGCTTGCACATCTGGAAAGGCACCATTTAATGCTGAAAGACACATCCAGGTTTTAGAGCAGAATATGCTCTCATTCAGACAATATTTTTTTTCAGGGAAGGCCTTGCATATTGCAACAGGACAATGCTAAACCACATACTGCATCTGACAATAGCATGGATTCGTAGTAGAAGAATCTGGGTGCTTAACTGGCTTGCCTACAGTCCAGACGTTTTGCCAATTGGAAATATTTGGCATATCTTGAAATGAAAAATGTAACGAGACCGAGGACCGTTGAGCAGTTAGAATCCTATAACAGGCAAAAATGGAACATTTCCCTCCCAAAACTCTAGCAACTGGTCTCAGTTCCAAGACATTTACAGAGTGTTAAAAGAATAGGTGATGCTACACTGTGGTAAACATGGCCCTGTCCCTACTAGACCTGTTGCTGCTATCAATTTCAAAATTACCTTATTTTTGTTTCTTAAAATGGTACATTTTTCTCAGTTTCTAAACATTTTGATGTTTTCTATTGTGAATGAAATATGGGTTTATGAGATTCCCAGATCATTGCATTCTGTTTTTATTTAGATTTTCAACTCTTTTTGAAATTGGAGTTGTGTTCTTCTACATTTCTTTTATAAAATAACCCAAATAAGTGTATACTGGAGAAGGATTGGGGTGTTCTGGTAGATCATAAGGCTAATAATGGCAAGCAGCAGTTTCCAAAGCGAGCAAAGTCTGTTGTATTAAGAGAGGTATAGACTAGGTATAGATACAAATCATTAGTAAGACCTCATCTGGAATATGCAGTTCAGTTTTGGGCACCAGTTCACAAAAAAGATATAGGGGAAAAGAGAAGGGCAGCCAAACTGATAAGAAGCATGGAGAAGCTCAGCTTTGAGGAATGATTAGAGGAAATGAATTTATTTTCTCTTGTGAGAAGAGGAGATGTATGGGTTTGGCTTTAACCCATATTCATACTTACCTAGGTGGATGCAGCATCGGCTCGATACTGTAGCTGTCCCCCGGCATTTCTGCACTGAGGACCGAGCCATTGAACACCGTCGATGGCTTGGGTCTCTCGGCTCTCCGAGAGGAAAGCTGCTGACTGTCAATCAGCAGCTCTCCTGCTCTGCTCCTCCACGCTCACTGGAACGCTGAGCTGTGGGGGTGTAGGGAGCAGGCAGCTCGCTGAGACTGCCATCAGTCCAGGCACCTGGCGGATCCAGACTTCCGAAGTCAGGATAATGCGGTGCCTAGACTGATCTTGGTGACATCAGCAGAGAGCAGACTTCAGACCGCTCTATGCTGAAAATGGGTCACAGGAGTGCAAAACTAATTGCAGTCCTGTGACCCTTAAGAGAAGCCCAGCCAAACGAGCCCAAGCTGAACTACTCCTTTAAGGGGGGATATGATCAACATGTATAAATAAATAAGGGGTGTTGGTGTTGAGTTATTCACTTTCAGGTCATCAGAGGACAAGGGGGCACTCTTTACGTCTAGGGGAAAAGAGATTTAATCTCCAAATACGGAAAGGCTTCTTCACGGTAAAAGCTGTGAAAATGTGGAATAGGCTCCCTCAAGAGCTGGTTCTGGCCAGCTCAGTAGATTGCTTTAACCCCTTCCCGCCGACCGTACTCACATAGGCGGCCTTGGCTTTAAGCGGTTATACCAGGATGATGCCTGCAGCTGCAAGCATCATCCCGGTACCATTTTTTTAGAGCAAGCAGTCGGTTCTTCAGGTATAACAACTGATGCGGCTAAAAGCCCCTCCCGCCGCTCTTTCCAGGAGACACGATCTGCAAACCGGCACTTCCGCCGGCTATAGTGAGACTGAAAGGAAGCCGGAAAATGGCTTTGATCCAGTCTCCTTTGTATAAACACAGAAAAAAAAATTGCAGTATTCAGAATCTCCGTTATTGGCGTTTTGAATACTTTAAAGTGCAAAGGAGGGATTGGGGGTCTTTTAGACCCCCTAACCCTCCATAAAGAGTACCTGTCACCATCTCTTACTGTCACAAGGGCTGTTTACATTCTTGTGACAGCAATAAAAGTAACCACATTTTTTTTTTTTAATGGCAATGTAAAAAATATAAAAATAAATTAAATAAGAAAAAAAAAATGTTTAAAGTGCCCCTGTCCCCGTGAGCTTGTGCAGCAAAGAAAACACACATATGTTGCGCCCACATATGTAAACGGTGTGTTCAAATCACACGTGAGGTATTGCCACGATCGTCAGTGCAAGAGCAATAATTCTAGCACTAGACCTCCACTGTAACTCTAACCTGGTAACCTTTGGAAATAGGCTTAAGCATGAAAGGGTTAAAAAAGGCTCAAATTCTTTCCTAAGTATACAGAATATAACTGGATACTAACATTTATAGGTAAAGTTGATCCAGGGAATATCCGATTGCCTCTTGGGGGATCAGGGAGGAATTTTTTCTCTGCTGGAGCACGTTGGATCATGCTTTGCTTGGGTTTTTTTTTTTTTGCCTTCCACTGGATCAACTGTGGGTATAGGATTGTGTATATATGATTGTATTTTTTCCCCTTTTATTGGTTGAGCTACTTGTGTCTTTTTTTTTTTTTTAACCAGGTTAACTATGTAATGCAGGGAAAGCAAACCAAAGCAACTATAGTCCTCCTGCTGGTCTATGAATGACGATATGGCAAGCAGAAAGGGAGAACTCACCAAATCAACACAAGGAGAGCTTTAGGGTATCTGGTAGTAATGGATCACATACACCCTAAATTCAAGGAAATTTGCAAGGAGGCTGCTGTTGCTCAGCATTCTTTTTGGAAATGCTGGAGGTCGTGGACCCTCTTCCTACCACATTTTAGGCCATAGACCTGGAATAAGTCAAAGATTCTTGAACAAGGTTTCCTGGCCTGTTTCTGTCCTCTCATCCCTGTGTCTGAATCTTCTTTTTTTTTTTTCTTTTTTTTTTAACACTTGTAAACTAGACATGAAAAGAAAGCTCAGCACTTGGTTGAAATCTGCACACTTGAATTGGGACTCTAATCTCTTCAAAGATATAGTGTCCTGGAATTACCTGTGATCTCCTGGTCTGGAATGCTGTATCTGGCCTAATGTCTCCAGACACATTCCTTATATATCAGTCACTAAGCCATGGACACAAATTTATCTGGTGTGGAAAGAGAACTTGAAGCACTGTTGTAGACTCGGGTCAAAATGTAACAAGAGAACTATTTTTCTACCATTTGGAAGCAATAATGCCTCTGCCCGTCTTCCTCCCTTTTTAGATGCATTTTGGATCTACAGTATATGTGAATATAGGTGGCTTTGTAAATGTAAGATGGCTTACTCTGGCCTATTTTTAATTCAAGAGTGCGCACTGAACAGTTCTGGCAAACCAGCTTTACTTCACTTGGACCAGTTTGTGATCAGTTCTCTCCCAACAATGGAAAAGTAGTAATAGGCCCTTCCCCCCAGAAAGAACATGCTCCCCATTGAGGAATAGTGGCAGCTTTACCTTGTGTGATTCCATGGGAACTAGTTTTTTAACTTGCAGGGTGCTAAATGATGAAAATTTCCAAACTATGTGATGCCATTAGAGACAGATATATATATATATATATATATATCTCTATGTGTGTGTGTGTGTGTATATATATATTCTTAATTTAAAAAAGTACTGTCATTCTAAAAATACTCTTAGCCGCCTCCTAAATCTCCAAATTTTTTCTTTCTTCTGCTTCGTTGTCCATGGACTCACTGTATGTAGGATGAACATTGCCACAAATTCTTGCTTATCCACAAGATGGACAAGGCACTATGGTCTATGGAATTTGTAGTATGCATACAACAGTGAGAAAGAACAGTAAAACCGTTTAATGGAAAATAGACCATTATTGTCAACTTGGTCTTGTCTGTTTTGCAGACTTGTCCCTTTGAACCTTGTCAATCCTTACGTGCAAGGTGGACTTTTTGGTGGCCATTACTTCGGCTCACAGGGTCTCGGTGTCAAAGTTGGCTGCAAGGAACTTTTTATGGTTCGTCACCAGGATAATGTGGTGTTGAGACCTTGGTCCTCTTTCTTGATATTGTGTTGCTGTCCTTTTGTCCTAACCCTAAGCATCCTAATCAAAAGGTGCTTTGGATGATGTTCATACTGCTGCATGGTCTTCTCTTTACATGTTTACTATGTATTGGCAGGTAGATGTGTTATGCCTCTATGGATGTCTGTTCGGGTAGAAGGCTTACAAGTGGCTTTGTAGTGGGGCTCCCCAATTCTGTTTTGGGGTTTGGGCGTATTGAACTTGTTGCTGTGTTCACCCCTGATGTTCAGTGTTTTGGGACATCTCAAGCAGTAATGGATTTAAACCCCTCCTGTGCCCTGTGATGTATGATTAAGAAATTAGGATTTTTGGTTTACCTGTCTGTATCTTGGATACATAACAGGGCACAGAGGCTTAGCTGAGCTGGGAGGGGTTATGTCTGGGTGGGGATTCTTGACTTTTTTTTTTTTTTTTTTTGGGCTATTCACCTAAAGGTGGCAGCATACCCATGTATCCATTTACAGTATATGATCTCTTCTGTGTCCTGTCATGTACTCCAATAAAAGGAATAAAGTAGGTAAACAAAAAAGCCTAATTTTCATCTTTTTCCTTCCTCTTTTGCATCTCAGTGCTGTGAATCTCCTCTTGCCTCTTCCAGCCACTTCCTGTTCACATGCACATGTTCCACCTTCAGCTGCACATCATTGCTTTGGACCAGCTCCCTGATAAACTATGCCTAAGTAATGTGGATGAGCATGGCCACCTGTAGTCCCCACCAGTAGTGCACATGAAGGGTGACAACATTGTAGCACAATTGGGGGACAGTTATCACCTGGTAAGTAACTGGAAGTGCCTGAACAAGGACCCTCATGATCATAACACAAGGTATTCTTTTATAAAAAACTGCAGATTTTAGAGATTAGGTTTTGAGCCACTCCATTGAGGTTGTGTCTTTATACAGAAGTACAGTATTTCCTTAGTGATGTTCCTCTCTGGGGATGCCCACTATGTATTTAGTGAGCTGGTAAATGCTTATTTGGACTTTTTACCAGTTCACTAACCCAGTAGGGGAACTGAAGATTAACCCGGTGGAGCAAGTAATGTATTCCACTTTGCTGAATCACCAAAACTGCAGATTTTTCCATTAATCGTTTATCTGTGTTTTGTAGTTTTATATGACCATGACAGCAGCCATATTTGCTTAATGCAAAATTATTTAAAAAACAGTTTCCATGAAGGCTTCTCTCTTCTCCATTGCATAATTTTTCCTGTCATTTAACATTGTGTATTGTAGAATGAGGACACACACTCAATTATATTGAGGCAGAGGCTTTAAACATGATAATTTAAAAGTGGATCTCCAATAATTGTTTGCCTAATGTTTTGTAGCTCTGGGAAAGTTTAGAACCAACTCTTTCATATTTTATTGCAGTCTGTAACTTCGTTTGGAAAATTAACGAATACTGCATATCTAGAAAGTTAAAGGAAATCTAAAGTTTTAGAGACGCCACCAGAACTGTAGTAGAGGAAAATTCTACCAATGGGGAAACCTTTTTTAGTGGGATTTTATTCTCGGAAAATTTCCTTTCACTTCCTGTCTTGGAATTGAGGGAAAATCGCACCATAGCAGACACAGACAGGCGTTCCCACTCTATTTAAAACTAAAAAGAAAAAAAACATTTGACTGGAGTTTTTTTTAATTATCAGAGCATCCTCCCACCCTACTCCTAGTCTTATAATCGCCTATCCCCGATCCAGTAAGATATTGTCGACTAACTCACCCAGCCTCTTGGAAAAACATTCCTGGTTGGGCCCGCAATCCTGTTCATTGCGTTTGGACATATGAGCTTGAGCTCAAAGAAATAACTCTCCATTGGAATGAATGGGAATGGGAGTGCATGCATGGGCTTGGCTGGGAAGATTTTGACAAGTGATCAGTTGATCTAGATAGCACTATCTCACTAGGTCCTGAACAGGTGAGTACAGGACTGGGAGATGGCTAGGGCTGTTCTGATATACAAGTGCAACAGCACCAGAGATGCAGTGCAAGCGGGGACAGCAATAAGAACCAAAGCTAAAAAATAGAAAAAATTGGGTTAGGTATACTTTACTACTTCCCTCCCAAGTAGTTCCTTTCATTGCACCGCCACTCTGCTCAGCCCCTGAGAAAAAAGAGAGGAATGGACTTTACACAGGGTCGCAGACTCTGTCAGTCTGAATGTGACTGTGTTGGATGGCAAATCATCAGTGCTGTCACATGGGATGAATAGGAGTGTACACTGATAAAGCTCCCTGCTAGGAGTAGGAAAATGTAGTTCTGACTAGCTGTATCCGGGGGAGCTGCTGTTTGGCTTTTATCAGTAAAGCTGAGTTGATTATTCCATAGCTCCCAACTGTCCCTGATTTAGAGGGACTATCCCTGATTTGAAACAAAGTCCCTCTGTCTTCTTTCCTCCTCATATGTCCCTCATTTTGGTCTGATCTATATAGTTGTATATAAAATGCACTATTTTTCTTTCAAAATGTGTTTCCCAGAGCTAAACCTTTCATCCAATTCCTAAAATGCTGCATTTGTAAATTTCAAAAGCCAGTATAAAGGAATAGTAGTGGTAAAAAAAAAGCACTTGTTTGTTTAACCAACCATTTTTTTTTGCATAATCATTCTTTAAGGGGGTGTAGCAGGGGGTGTGTCCTATGCCTACATACTTTTGCTAATAGGTGTCCCTCATTCCCATCACAAAAAGTTGGGAGGTATGATTATTCTGGTCTGTTCAGTGTTTCACCTGCTGCAGGTTTGATTTTTCTCTTTGCTTTCTGGAAAACTGTGGATCTCTTTAGAACATAGTTGTGCAGCAAGGCAAATGGGCAGCATAACTATTTATACAGTGCTGACTAACCTTTGGAAAGGTGGCCCAGATGCCTGCTGGGAGTCTGTATAAATATTTGGAGACATGGAGCTTCCAGGTCTCTTCCTGTAGGAGTGGAACACAGCCCCTTAGGCTATCCAGCCATGTGCTTGGTTGCTGAAAGCTGACTGAGGGGCTGTCGTCTGAAGATCTAGTCTGGTATCACAGGGAAAAGGTGTTGCATGAATGTTGGAAGGAGGCAACCAACTTTCCAAGGACATTTTTTTGAGTACAGACTGCTGTGAGAGATCTTAAATATTCTGGGTTGCTGCCACCTCTCTGGTGCTGGAAAGTCAGCTCTCTGTGCGTAAAGGGGGACATCGACTGGTGTTCTTAAGAGCTTGTATGCAGTGTTAGCCAAACTAGTGTGGTTGCCCAGATTAGGGGAGAAGGGGTTAACTCTGCTGTCTTTTTCCTGCTCACATTCACAGGCTTTTGGGGACCAGGCTTCTGTCCTGTGAGATATAAAAAGGCAGAGGTATTGGTTCTCAAGGGTAATGGGGGTTAGCAGAACAAAGAACAGCAACCTGACAAGACATGCTGAGAGATGTAGTCCCTCTATGGAACATTTGCCTTCGGAGTACACCCAGTCATGAACTTCTTTTGTCAAGTTGTGCCAGCCATGGACTTCACCCACAAGGACTTTACCAATGCAGATACCCTGGGGCAGCTACTGTTAGCGTTAGATAGGGAAAGGACATTCTGCAATGTTACATTTATAATGCTGCAAAGTTGTTAAAAGCAAAAAGCCTGGTCTGAAGTTACTCAAGGGGTGCACATGGGGTCCTGGCACATACACACAAGGGTCTGAGTCTACCACCGCATATAAAAGGTTCTAGTAACATCACAGCAACAAAACAGCTCCCTCCGTAAATGTCTGTCTCTGTCGGTCTTTGAGAGTGGATTAGCGTTATGGTCTGATTACTGGATATAAAGAAGCAAGAGTAAAGTAAGCATGTATGATGTCCATGCTATGTGCTTGGCGGGACCCTATTCTGTTACCGGGAATGAGGTGTTGTGGAAATTTTATGAAGATGTATTGTCATAGTGTCTCCCAGTGTTAGTTTTCCCGCAACCTGCTCTAAAGAGCTGACTGGATCAGACAGACGCTGGTTGAGATCCATTTGGTAGTGAAAAGCTTCTTGGGGATGTAGAGAAGTGTTTGCAGAGTGGGGATATGTCCGCCAGCAGAGGGCCTCTGTGCAATGCACAGAACGATCGTCTGGGGGGGATGTGTTCGCTCTGCAAAGACGACATCGGTTTAGCGGATGTACGCTCGTGTCACCCCTGTGTGCCTGATCAACACATTTGACGGGGGGCCGTGGCGTGCACCTGCAGATTATCTCCCATCCACACTGGATGGTAGTATAATCCGGGTATGCTTTGTTCTCTGAATAACACAGAAAAAGGATTCACACCAGACAGCAAAAACGGGAGTCTTTGAGTGCGTTATGGTCGGACAGCATTCATGAATTCAAGCCATGCGGCGGCCTTTGTCTAGCTATTTTAGCTTACAGAGACAGGGGGTGGGAAATCGTACATGCTGCCCCCCCCAGACACGCCCATAAGACTCCCCTAGTCATTGTTCATTGGTTGTTGTATAACCCCTCCTATTTGAGGGAATGCCTGTGCTTGATTGGTCGATTGTGAAACCATGAGGCTCTATTGTTTATATGAATAAAGTTTGATCCCAGGATGAGGGCAGTTGGTTTGAGCGATGGAGCTAACAACATCAGGAAGGTGATTATGTCTGTTTATTGGGGAAATGCCAGAGACATGGGTTGTTTAAAGATGCATTATACTGAAATGCTGCAAGGGCGCTTAATAGTGCAAAAGAGTATTGTGGTTTATCCACCACAGAGGTAGTAGAGGTAGGCTGACTGGTGGAGTGGGCATAGCTCTGGGTGTTCCTCCTAATGCAACACAAGCACCTGTTTAAGTGTGTAGGATACGGGACGCTATCCTTGAAAGAACTTCACATGACACTTTTTTAATGTTTGACTTTCACTTGACTGCAGCCCTTGTCTGGTCCCAGTACTTATGAGCACCCATTTGGGCAAGCTGTAATCCCAGTGTCAGAGCAACTGACCCTTCCTTCACCTTGCATAGTCGGGGGTAGGTATCCTGTGTAACCCACACTTGGCGCCAAACGAGTTAATGAGGAAAACATGGAAGAGGTGTCACCTACCAAACACAAACTGCACCCTACCCTCAGTCTATCTAGATTTTTGTGCCTTTAGCTACTACTACTTCAAAGTCCACAGTCTGCTTTTGCAAAGACTTTTGCTTCAGTTCTGCAGAAGGAAGTTTACTGTCCTTATCTTGTACATAGTTATTTTTGGAGTATCCCACCAAGGCTAGCTCTAGCCTGTCTGATTTGGGGGTGCAGTAAAAAATGGCGAAAGAGGATGCGAGATCGGTACGGCAGTGCATAAGAATCAGTTGGGCAGTGTACAGGAGGTTAGCAGGGTAGAGGATAGGGTCAGCAGTTTGTAGGGCAGTGTACAGAGGCCAATAGTTTGTAGGACAGTGTACAGTTGGTTAATAAAGGCCGTGTACAGGGGTAAGCATGGTAGAGGACAGTGGCCAGCAGAGTTGAGGTCAGGGTCACTGCTGGCAGGGTAAGAGATCTCCTCCTCCTTACAAAGCACATAGTGGGGATTGAAATCTCTCCACACAGTGTGTAGCTGGCTACTGCAGCTGCCAATCTGACAAGAGAATGTCGCAGGTCAGAACTGCAACTCTGCAGCCAGCTACACATTGGGGGTTATTTACGAAAGGCAAATCCACTTTGCACTACAAGTGCACTGAAAGTACATTTGCTGTAAATCTGAGATCTGAAATGCAAGGTAAATAAAAAACAGCATTTTAGCTTGCACATGATTGGATAATAAAATCAGCAGAGCTTCCCCTCATTTCAGATCTTCCCCTCAGATCTACAGCGACTGCACTTCCAAGTGCATAAATAACCCCCATTGTGTAGATTGAGGCAGTGTCTGTAAGAGAATCTGATCTCAGCTGACCTCTGCAAGCCCAAATTCTCACCAAACAAAAATGCTGAATTTCCCCATTCCCACAGTCTAAATCCCCCTTCCAGCACAAATCTTTGCCCCCTAATCCCACCTTCCAGCTCAATACCCCCAAATCTCTACAAATTCCACTGCCCCCCCCAAAAAAAAACCCTCCTAGTACACTTCCTCTTTCCCTCCAAATCCCCCTCCTAGCACAAATCCTCTCCCCCCAATCCCAATTCCTAGTACAAATCCCCCCCCCCAAATCTCCCCTCCTATTACAAATCTTCCCTCAAATCCCCATTCCTAGAGTAAATCCTCTACCAAATTCTCCCTTCTAGTATAAATCCTCCCCCCACTCCTAGCATACAATAAATCCTCTCCCAAAATCCCCCCTCCTAGTACAAATTCTCTCTCCCAAACCACCACTCCTACTACAAATTTCCTCCCATATCTAGCACAAAATCTTCTTCTCCAAATCTCCAGTCCTAGCATAAATTCTCTCCCCAAATTTCCCCTCCTAGTGTAAAATTATCTCCCCTCCGAGTATAAATACTCCCCCCTAAATCCCCCCCTCCTAGCACAAATCCATCCCTTAAATCACCCCTCTTAGTAAAAATACACACCCCCAAATTCCCCCTCCTAGTACCCACTCCTAGCGCAAATCCCTCCTCCTAGTATAACTCCCTACAAATTACCCTTCCCAGCACAAATCCCTGCTCCCCCGCCAATGCCCTTCGAGTACTGTTCCCCCCTAATTCCTCCTAGCAGAGGGGGGGGGGGGGGAGAGAAGCTCGGTGGGCATGGGTACAATGTACACGGGGGGAGCATCCGGGTCAACCCCAGCATCCCTCCTAGATCTGGCCATATATCCCACTCAGATTCCCCAACCCTATCCAAGTTACCCCGAAAATAAAACCACCAAAAAGACACGCCCGGACTTGCCATTGAGCCAAAGAGTGACTGTGATCGTGTGCCTGGCTGAGGGTCCATTACTGGGAAAAATAATCCAGGCATATTCCCTATGGGGTTAGCCTTTCACAGAGGTATCAGGTTTGCTGTCTTTGACAATCAAACAGATTGGCAGGTGTGTGAAGGAAAGGCAACTATTAGAAGGGGGTTAAATAATCTTCTTGTCTTACCCTGCATGGGCAAGGAACAGATACATTTTAAGCTTGGGAATGCATCTGCTTCTCTACTTCAACACAAAGTAAATCAGTTGCATTTTTTAAACACAACAGTGCCTTATTTTATACCGATTTTCTGGTTTTTCTATAAACCAGAGCTCTTCAAGGAAAAAAAGAGGATTATATCACAAAGGAAAAAAATGATAAGAAGAAATCAATGTAAATTAATTAAAATTTTACAAACTATTTTTTTAAGATTCCTGTTCTAATTAACATAAAAGAAAAAAAAATATGAAACTATTTTCTTTATCTGTAAATCTTATTGCAAAGGATTTTACTATTTCATTTATTTATTTTTTTAATCAAAGAACACATTTACACAGAAATAGCAAATATAATTTAATTTAAAAAAGGAAGTCATCTCTTATTTATATTAAAGTGATTGAAATGTTTTTTTCACTTGAAAGGCGCTGTTCTATGCACAATTTGTCAGTTGAAAATTAATTTTCTCTAGCTGCTTTAGCTTGCTCTCGTTATGTCTTTTGACTTTGCAAATTCTTCTATATTTTCACTGTAGCCTTTAGTTGGTTTTAAGTCTTAGCTAACAGATTTTTTTGGCCCTCTCTCCACTTTTTTAAATAAATGGTAAAAATGCCCTAGGTTCAATCAGGGTTTGAGAGAGGTTTTTCAGTTGATGTATAGAGTCTACTGCTTGATAACCAAACTGGGATAAAGTTTTATTGCATAAATCCTGCACGGCTTGAACAATGTTAAAATGCAAATGAAGCCTCCAATTTTCAGCAGTCTCCGATGAGTTTCTGTTTGTGGTAAATTTGCTCACATTAGAGGGGACAGAAGCATTGGTGTTCTCCTCAATCCATGCAGTGAGATTGTCTTTCCATTCTAAGCCTATAAAGTTGTAAATCTCATTGGCTTTCTTGACTGGATCTCTGGCAAGGTCTTCATATCGGATAAGCATGTATCTCCCTTTTAACCAAGAAGGTCTACTGAAGGCCGTCTCTACCGACTTACTGTAATCAATGCACATGTTCTTGATTGGGTTCAGGTCTAAGTTATGTGGCATTTTGCCAGAGGAGTTCCAAATTTGGTAAAGCCTATATTGGTCTACAAAAGTACTAATCCTTGAGGCTAGAACAGCTCTGGGGTCTCTGACCAGGTGAATAATTTTAAGATTTAGTCGAGGGTCCTCCGCAAGTGTCCTCAGATGGTCAATCTCTGGAATCCTAATTGTCTTAATGGCCATATATCTATACGACCGGCAAGCAGTGGAAGCCAAAGTTAGGTTTATCCTTTGGCACTTCTTTGAGCATATGTTTTCCTCTGGTCTTTCTAGCTGTTCACACACAGGCGGTGAACACAAAGCATTACTTGCTCCATGTCTGAAAAATGACAATGCCACGTGATCCTTGGGTGTTGGTTTGATATAGTTCTCAAGGAGGTAAAAGTCGCAGTCATACAGATTCTGAAGCAAGTCCCTGTAGGCCCCAAGAAGTGATCGCCTGTCTATGGCAGGGTGCCTGTTTGCAAGTGTATATTGAACAAGGTAAAGGGGCTCAAACAAGTAAAAGACTTTAGGATTTTGGTTAAACAGCTGGCCAAGAAAAGATGACCCACTTCTGGCAGTGGCAAATATCAATATATGTTTTCTGCTTTGTTGGGTGTTGACATCTTCACACAATGCTCTTGTAATGTTATCTGAAATAGCAAAAAAAGGAAAGTCAGTACTAGTAATATAAATTTGATAAAAATAAACAATACGTCCCTGGATTTTTAACTTACAGCTTAAAGATAAATTATCATGTTTTTATTCTACTTGTGTTCCCGAAGGAACAAAGTACATGTAGTACTCTGTCCCATCTCCCTAGGGGCCCTGTAACACTAGCTGCGATGTGGGACAGCGTGCCCTTCCCCATGGCTTACGGACACCCGCTGCCCCAGCTAGCAGGGACAAAGCTGTTTTTTTTTGTAGCCCCTGTCTCTAGCTCTAAGCACTTGCCTGAGGCAAACACCGGCAAGAGGAATGCAGAGGGAGGAGTGGCCGACACACCTCTCAAGCCTCTGCATTTCTCCTGCCAGTGCTTTCATTGGGCAGGTGCTGGGAGCCAGCAAAAGGAACTGCTAAGCAAAGCAGCTGTCTTCTTGCTAGCTGTAGTGTCAAGTACCCATGCCCTAAGTGGAAGGGGGCACCCTTTCTGACATTGCAGCTCGGGAGATCGGACAAAGCATGGCATGTACTTTGCCTCGTCGGGAACTCAGTAAAATAAAGACAAAATAGTACTTATTCCAACGTGGGAATAACGATTCCATGGAGAGATGTACTTGGTCAGCAACAATGTTTAGGTAGGTGGTATGTGTCAACTAACATCCATTTGAATGACAGAACCCAAGGTTTCCCAGCAGAACATTGCCCAAAGCATTACACTGCCTCTACCAGCTTGCCTTCTTCTCATAGTACATCATGGTTCCATCTCTTCCCTGGGTAAGCAACACACAAGCACCGAGCTATCGATATGATGTAAAAGAAAACATGATTCATCAGAGCAGGCCACCTTGCATCGCTCCATGGTCTAGTCCTGATGCACATGTGCCCATTGTAGGTAATTTTGGCTGTGAACAGGAGTCAGCATGGGCACCCTGACCGGTCTGCAGCTACACAGCCCCATATACAACTACAATGACCATTTTTTCTGCTTTTAACAAATCAACTTAAGGGACAACATGTTTACTTGCTGTCTTATGTATTGCACTGATTTTCAGATGCCACAGATGCAACTAGATAATAAATGTTATGCACTTAACCTGTCAGTAGTCATAAAGTTTTGGCTGATTGTTCTAATTGCTCTGTAGGAACAAAAAATAACTGTTAATCTTGTCACAAATTTGGTGTTGTATTCTATTCGCATTTCCTGGGGTTATCTCAAGGAGTCTTCCCGGTTCTGAACTACTGAACGATTCTCCCCTATACTGTGGAGCTAAGGAAAGGGGAGGGACTCCATAGTTTAACAAAAGAAAACTTAGTAGGGCTGACACCATTTCTTGTGATTGTGATTCTTTAGTTTAGGAAAAGGCACGTATTGTCAGTCCACAACAGCAAACTAGGAGATGAGTGCATGCAGGGTTTTTATAGGGGAACCTGAGGCCAGCACTATTGTGGTCCCACCCCCACTATTCTGCGCTGCTATCTGTGGGACCCAGTAGGGACCTGCGGCACATCTGCACACAACACATGCTGCTAGTTTTTTTGTCCTGGCATACACTTTAATGATAAAATCAAAAAACACATTTTCTAATGTTATTCCCTTGGTAGTTGGTCTCTTGTATGTTAATTGTAGAAGAAGGAAAAACACGACTCTTGCTAATAGGAACCAATCGGCATTAGTTGGCAGTAGACAGGAATGACACATTTCATACAGTTTTTAGAAGATTAAAGTGCTTGTGAAAATATGTTCTGGTTTCAGTAAACAGGTAAGTAGTACAGCGACTTGATGAGTAATAGGAGGTTAACCTGCTTCTGGAACATACTTATTGAATAAAATGTTGCTCCTCTAGCCAACTGCTTTTGGTAGAGGAAGAATACACACGCACGCACACACTGAGTCTGCCTTTTTTTAAATTTATTTTATTTTACATTTAACAAGTCTGCCTCTTTTACTAAATAAATACTTTCTGAGGTTAGTTTTGAACTTTCTTCCTGCCAGTCTGAGGTTGTTTCGTGCTCTTGAACTCATATTGAAAATACTGCCCCCCTGAGCCCTATTTAAACCCATAGGACTCATTTACACATGCTTTGCCCTTTTAAAAAGCGATCTGTGGTGGATTGCTTTTCGGAGAGTGTTTGACAGGAAGTGAGGAAGCATTATGTTCCCTCCTTGCTGCCTTTTTAAACCCCTAAAAACCCGCACCATCAATCCTTAACCGCGTGCAGTTGGAGGGCAGTGCTGCCTGCCAAACACGACAGGAGGGATCATTTTTGTGGTTGTGGTCTTCTGCCTTTGCAGCTTGGGGGGGGGGGGCTTTAAAAATATGGCTCTAATGTGAGTTTTTACCAGCCCGCAACTGCAAGTGTAAACTAAGTCTAAATATATTTAAAAGGTTTCAATTATGTCCCCTCTGTCCTTTTGGAAAATAAACTAAATGCAATGCAGTAGTTTGAACTGTATCTGCCTTCCATGAATTACAGTCCAGAGTGGAAACAAGATATAAACAGAAGCTTGATCGCCACCTAGTGGCTTATTGTTAGTATCAGATTCCTAAAAAAAAAAACATCTAAAAAGTGGTCCTAAGGGCTTAACCACTTAAGGACCAGCCTCGTTTTAAATTTTAGGTGTTTACATGTTTAAAACATGTTTTAATGCTAGAAAATTACTTAGAACCCCCAAACATCATATATTGTTTTTTTTTCTAACACCCTAGAGAATAAAATGGCAGTCAATGCAATACTTTTTTTTTTGTACCGTATTTGCGCAGCAGTCTTATAAGCGCACTTTTTTTGGAAAAAATTCACTTTTTTAAATAAAAAAATAAGACAACAGTAAAGTTAGCCCAATTTTTTTTATACTGTGAAATATAATGTTACGCCAAGTAAATTGATACCCAACATGTCACGCTTCAAAATTGCGCCCGCTCTTGGAATGGCGTCAAACTTTTACCCTCAAAAATCTCAATAGGCGACATTTAAAAAATTCTACAGGTTGCATGTTTAGCGTTACAGAGGGGGTCTAGGGCTAGAATTATTGCTCTCACTCTATCGGTCGCGGCGATACCTCACATGTGTGGTTTGACCACCGTTTTCATATGCAGGCGCTACTCACGTATGCGTTCGCTTCTGCGCGCGAGCTCGTCGGGACCAGGGGTTTTTAAAACATTTTTTAAAATTTTTATTATTTATTTTACATGATTTTACTTATTTTTACACTGTTTAAAAAAAAAAAATTGTGTCACTTTTATTCCTATTACAAGGAATGTAAACATCCCTTGTAATAAAAAAAAGCATGACAGGTCCTCTTAAATATGAGATCTGGGGGTCAAAAAGACCTCAGATCTCATATTTACACTAAAATGCAAAAAAAAAAAAAAAAAAAAAAAGAAAAGTCATTTAAAAGAAATGACATTGAAAAAAATGTGCCTTTTAAGACGTATGGGCGGAAGTGACGTTTTGACGTCGCTTCCGCCCAGCAGTGTCATGGCACAGAAGGGAGACAGACAGACGCAAAGGGAGACAAACGCGAACGCCTCTGCCGCTACCGATGGCTCCGGCAAGCGGCGGAGGGCACCAGATCGCGACGGGAGGGGGGGGGGGCCCCTTTCGATAAAAGGGATCTCGCGGCCAATCCGCCGCAGAGGCCACTTTTATCTGAAAGCGCACCGCCGCACGAAAAATGGGGATACCGGGGTTATGGCAGCTAGCTGCTGCCATAACAACGATATCTGCTGCCAAAGTTTGGACGTACATCGGCGTGCGGTGGTCGGCAAGTGGTTAAAGCAGTATTAAACCCCAAAGCAAACATTTAGCAGCTTACCAATTCTTAGAAGTAATGGATGCTTGATCCCTAAATACTTACCTTGCTTGCTCATCTTTCGATCCAGCGATGTGCCCAAAAGCAGCATGCATTCTCTCTCTCTCTTTCTCTTTCTCTCGTCAATCAAATCCTGTGAGGAGGGAACTGACAGTCTGAATGGTCCGCATGTGTGAAAGGGGCCTAACATGTTTATTATTTTAATTAAAAGAAACATTGCCTTTAATAATCCTTTAAAGCAGAACTAAATTGTCTCAATCAACATGAATTATTTTTAATCTTTATGCTGCTACGTTAGTAAATACATAGGGAGGCATCAGGCATAATATATTTACTTGTTTTGCGCTTTTTTTTTTATTTCTTCAGTTGCTTCCTGGTTTCTGGCCTTGGTTAAAATGATGTTATGCATCCCAGGAGTCTTCATGGGCAATTTTTTTTTATTTTTTATGGAGGATGGGCTTTCTTAGCTAAGCATACCTTCCCTCCTGCATGCCTGAGCTAATGGCAGATGTAAGTAAAATGCTACATGAATCATCTGCCCTTACTCAAGATGGCAGCAGATGGGTTTCTAAGTGATTTATCAGCAAAAATAAAGCATGGAGACATGGATAGATGGGTTAGTTTGGTTTGAATATTAACCACTTCAATACAGGGCACTTCCCCCCTTCCTGCCCAGGACAATTTTCAGCTTTCAGCACTGTCACACTTTGAATGACAAATGCGTGGTCATGTAACACTGTACTCAAACTACTTTTTATCATTTTCTTCCCACAAATAGATCTTTCTTTTGGTGGCATTTGATCACCATTGGGTTTTTTATTTTTT